>OZ024808.1:25040395-25322895 GCA_964017045.1 Omphiscola glabra
AACACCCCAGGGACCTACATGTATCTGTATGCGCCCTGTCTCGGCTATCAAAGATACACTTTAAAATGTGAACAAGTTGAATAGCTAAATATATATTTGAAAAAGAAGCGTTTGGGACTCCCCATGGATGAATGAAAAAACTCCCTTTACGACTAACTGTTTTTAATGCACTCTAACAATGTCGACTTGCAAATACACAGCTGTAAAGATAATAAAATCCCCTTTCCGACAAGATATAATTTATAAAATAACTCCCAAGGGTTCCCGGGAAATAAATTATTAATCTTGTCCCAAAAGCACACGTAGCAATTTCCTACTCTTAGCATTATATATATAAATTAATACATATATATATATATATACAGTGGAGAAATATTCAATGGTTTAACTTTTCTTGTTGGCAACGATTTCCGCTGTACATTTTCTCTTAACACCATAACATCTTCAAACACCACATTCTTGAGCAAGGGCCGTGTGTCACTAGCAATGATGTATACAATTTTTTATTGAGGTCGTTGATGTGGTATTTTGACTGTCAAATATTTCCATATGCCAATATTTACTTTTCAGATCTAATTATACCTCTTAGCAAACCGTTACCACTTTTTGCATTGATCATATCCCCCCCCCCCCAAACCGAAGATGTCAAACATCAAAGGATTTCTGAAAAACTGTTGCGCTTCGTTTAACAAAAATTTGTTATAGAATTTCATTTTGACAATATTATTGGATAGCGATTAGGAGTTATGCAAATTTGACACACGCAGCGCCCCCCCCCCCCCCCCCCCCGCGCACACACACACAACATCTTAATTTTAAAACACCTAAGTAATTAAATGGGAAATAACCAACTCTGCACAACATTTCTCAACCTGAAAATCTAACTGAAACTAATAAAGTGATATATTTTGAAATCAATCAACAAATTGAAAACATCATACAATTTAGTTTTACCACAAAGGTAGAGTTTAATTTTTAAAGCAGTTAAAATCAGTAAAAAAAAGGGATTGAATTAAAAAAATTGAGCACCGGCACTGCCATTTTATTTTGTGGCATCTGTGTCCACATCGTACTAAACCAAGCGCCCCCCCCCCCAACCTTGTGATACCCGGTACTGTTTAAAAAAAAATATGTTTAGAGAAATAAGAGAATTGATTTAATTTATTTCTTTGTCGGTATAAGCATGGGGATATCAGAAGCTGCCATTGGCAATTTAGTAGACCATCACATAATGGATTGCTCTGCGGGTTTAGTTACACGTCACGGCGGCTGTATGGACCACCTGTCGGGATTTTAACGTTACCAATACTCTTATGCATGTAATATATATCCCAGGGCATATGTTTATCATTTTTAATGAATCGATAGTACTAATATATACATATATAAGTAAAATAATAAATGTCTTAAGATTTTTTTTTTCTTTCTTGCATTGATAAAACAAAACTTATGTTAAAAATGTGAATTCATGTCATTTAATACCGATTCTTGCTGGAAATTAAATGTTTCCACGATTTCGAATACTCCCCTTACTGTCATATGCATTATGGGCGTGAACAGTAATTAACCGAGATGGATCGCAATTGTGTCATTTTCCCCACCCTCACACATCACATGATCAGAGTTGCATGTTGTGATGCTATTGTACGAGGGTATAAAATGAATGTGCGCTTCCTTATCCTTCGTGATACGACCTGCTGATCTGATGTGCCTTAGCAAGACCAATTCTTTCCTGCCCTAAAACCAACGCCAAACTTCCGAACATTGAACGATGAAGTGTGTCTTACTAGCACTTGTTTTAACAACGACTGTCGTGTTGTCTCCAGTAAGAATGTCCAACCACCGTTAAAATCATAATACTGATTGTCTCTAAATGTAATGAAGTGAAACTATCGATGGATGATTTTTTTTTTTAACTTTAACGGTCGTGCTTCTAAAATATTTTAATTCCAGATAAACATTTTTATCTAAACGAAAATATTTAGTCCTATCATCGATATTGCTAGGTGTCAACTCCTCAGTTCTTCTTGATTGAGTAATACGTCAAGTTCACACAACACGTTGTAATAGGTCTTACTATTCCTAATGTTAGTGAATAAACTCAAGTCTTTTCGTACTAACTATAACTTTAATAACCAATTACGAATAGAGGCTGGAACATCAGTAGACACGTAAATATAGTATGATATAGCGCAGCTCACTATCAGACCTACTAGAAACACATCTTTCTTCCACAACGTTCCACACAAATACTGCCGCACGACTAAAACTGACGTCACAATACAGACTAGACAATACGTCACAATTAACATAAAAATACGTCATTCAGTCAAGCGCGGGAAGAGCGTTCATTAACCAATAAAAACTCTTTCACGCACCGCGCGTAATAAACATGCCATTCAGTCGCAACAATAACTAACGAACTCCCATTCTGGACACCAGGTTAATGGTTTGCTGCCCCCCCCCCCCAACCCCCAAAGGGCACTCGGTAGAGTGTTGTTCAAGACGACTTCATATTATATATTTTAACGAGGAGAAAATAAGTCCAATAACTCTACAAAATAAAAATAGGCGTGTTCTTTTTCTACAGGAAGCAAAACTAGTCGAAGAAGAACGGGATGTCGACTTGAGCGAGCTGGTTCAAGACATTCAGCAAGTGGTCAATGATCTCTATGATGGTCAGTATCTGGTTATACTTTCGTCTGATAATTTTAAGCTATTTTTCTTTTTAAATCATTTTTATGTTATAAATCTTAATCAATGCCTTACACTTATTAAATACACAAAAAATGAACTTTAAATCAAAATAAATAAAATGTCAATCTGTAGACTATGTAGAATGAATGATATACATTTTAGTTGCAATCGTTGATGAGGTAAAATGTGCCTTAAACTATTTCTAAAATGGTTTAAAGTTTTAGAACTGCGCCTGAGCTATGATATATATGGGTTTTTGACTACTTCTTCCAGGTTCTTACACTAGCGAGGTGATTCCTACGGTGACTCAAATCATTGAACAAGCGAAAGCTTTAGAATGTGAAGCAGACGATCAAGGTGAGAATGGTTGACAGATTGTGAGATCGATTGCTTGTTGTTTATAGAAGTTAACTTAATGTCTTCTTGACATGTTTCTGTTCGTCCATCGCATGGGACGATGGCCGAGGCTTTAGTCGACGGTGTTTACGCAGCTGGCTTGCGAGTCGTATTTGTTCCTGAACAAGCTTCACCGCACATAGAACACGTGTTTTTTTTGGTGTCCTAGATGGACTGGACGAGCTTCGTATTTCATTGATGTGTACTTTCCTTGGGCTCGAGTTGTACTTTTATTCCACGGACAGTGTGCTACAATAGGTAGTCTGCCTCTATGGAGAGTGTGCTACAATAGGTAGTCTGCCTCTATGGAGAATGTGCTACAATATGTAGTCTGCCTCTATGGAGAGTGTGTTACAATAAGTGGTCTTCCTCTTTGGAGAGTGTTCTGCAATAGGTTGTCTGTCTAACTGTAGAGTTTGCAATATGTTGTCTGCCTCACTCGCGTCTGCGATTCAAATATGTGTTTTCCATGAGTTCAGGTCGATTTCCAAGGAATTAAAAAACAGTTTCGGGCAATCTTTGAATCATTTTTTTCTGCCCAAAAGGTTTGCGTTTCACTCTAGAAATTTTCACCTTGTATTAACTGTTCCGACAGTCTGATGTCTGAAATTTTTGCAACATGTCCAGCCCATTTTGCTACTAATTTCTGTAACATTGTGTGGATACTGACAAAGCGGGCCACTTGCAGCACAATGTTTCCTAGCTTAACGTCTCACACCAAATTTTTCATAAATCCTAAAGCTCATTGTATAGCATTGGTGGTCAGTGTTTGCAAAAGTTAGAAAATGTTCGAGAACTTTGCAAGAGATCTGTATGTGGGGAAACATCTTTTTGTTGTCATTAGTGATGCAAGTTCTAGGTTTTTTTTTACTAGAACGTTCGGATGTAATTCCTTTATACAGCACACCAGGTTTCTTAGCAGATAGTCATAGTCATAGTCTTAGTCATAGTCATAGGGAGACTTAGACAGACAAATGACAAATGCTTCAGTGGAATTTTAATAAGGAGAGATAAGAATTATCTAGAAATTCTTCGCCAGGCCAAAATGCATCACGAAGGCTTAATTCAAATATTTTTTTTCTGAATTAGCAAAGATTGAAATGATTTCGTCTCTTAAGCAGATCGTGAGGAGGATGTGGAGTAGATAAACGAGGTTGAGGAGATGGAGGACGTGGTGAAGGGGGAATTTGGAGGAGGTGAAGGATGTGGAGGAGATAAAAGAGGTTGAGGAGATGGAGGACGTGGTGAAGGGGGAAGTTGGAGGAGGTGTAGGAATTGAAGGAGGTTGAAGAGATGGAGGAGATGGAGGAGCTGACAAGAGTTAATAGGTGAACCATGAAATCGGGCTTTGTGTGTGGGGAACATTAGGGGACGTATTATCTGAATATAATTAAGGATGTACCCATGTAAAGGTATGAGAGGAATGGTTTTAGTAAAGATGACATCGGAATGTCACGGTCATGACAGTAATACTGACCATTCAAATGACCAGTAGTGTTATCATGTGTGCTGACTGAACTCAGTGGCCCAAAGTGACCTGGCTGTCCAGTGTTGCCGTTTACCAGGATAAGGATTTGGTGGGTTGTTTTCTTGAATGTGTGAACACAGGTGACATGACTGAGTGGTCACGTGATTAGGGGGTATCAAAATAATGTAGGAAAGAGAACAATCTTGATGATACATAGAGAACAGGTTTGAGTGTTCATAGCTCATATAGTATTATATTCTTGCAAAAATCTACTACAATTTGTGAATCGGAAGAAGAAACAAAATCAAAATTTGATCATCAATTATGTCAGGTGCCATACAAGAAAACAAGCAAACAAACATGTAAGACATCTTGAAGACAAAATCAAATTCAATTACGTACATCACAATTAACTTTAACTTTATTAGAAAGGTGACTAAATATATATATTTCACTTGATATTTCTTAGTTATACCGCTTTCCTCTTGGAGCTTATAGGGTTAATAGCATAGTTTGTTTACAGATGACCAAACACAAATTGATGCCATACTGGGACGAGTTGTTGACGCCATACAGAACCACGAAAAAGTTGGTAGGTACCGAAAAGACCTTTAAATGAATTCGTGGAAATATCGGCACATAAAAAGGATTGTGATTCCAGTGAATTTGTAACTCATAAAGATTGACTTGCAAAGTTTTTTTTTTTATTTTAAAACTATGTCGGATTCTATAAACATTTTTTCCCCACAGAGCCTATTTATCAAAGGCCTGGGCAACTGGGTAAATCAGTCAGGGCCCTCCCCTCATCTAATGGGGACTCCCAAGGGCGGAAATTAAATAAAATAGAATTAAGTTTGAATAAAATATTTTGAAATTTGTGGGGGCCGAACTTTTGGATTTGCTCAGGCCCAAATTTCCTCTGCGTGGAAGAACATGCTCATTATAATTAAAATTTCTGCCTTACTTACTTAATATAATTGATATACATGCCTTCCTAACCTAATATAATTAGTAAACCTGCCTTACTTATTTAATGTAATTAGTTTACCTGCCTATCTTACTTAATATAATTAGTTTCTAGAGCATGTAAGCTACATCAAAAAGACGAACGAAAATAAAGTTATTGTTTTTTTTATTTTAAAAAATACGTTTTGATTCGCTTAATCTTTTATTTAATTGTAATAATTGAGGTTTTTAAAATTTTATTTTATGTCTTTTGAATTTGTAAAGTCCTTATGAAAAAAATATTATAACAGTTTTTGCGCTTGAGAAATACTATTGCAATATCTCATTTTTAAATTGTTACAGTTTAATTTTTTTAAGTTTTTTTTTTTTTAAAAATATTTATCAGAATGTTTCTCCACACGTCAACAGTGAATTTGTTCTAAAATAAGATTGATGAAAATCAGATCAAATCTTATTTTATTTAATTAAAAACATATTTTTAAACGGTCAAAATTATTAACTCTCATGCATTTCTAATAACATCACCGATATTTTTTTTTCTAGAAGAGTAACTAATTGAACTTCAAACAAAACAGGTTAAACAATTGTAATAAGAACGAAACATTATAACCTATCTTTCAAACTT
The DNA here is from genome assembly GCA_964017045.1 of Omphiscola glabra. Taxonomy (NCBI): domain Eukaryota; kingdom Metazoa; phylum Mollusca; class Gastropoda; family Lymnaeidae; genus Omphiscola; species Omphiscola glabra. The sequence goes on from OZ024808.1 coordinate 25,046,548, forward strand.
GCGCTGTGTGAACTTTTATTTATTCTTGCAGGTAAATTGAAGACCTACGCTCTAGAGTTAAATCGAGCTTTTTACTTATGGACTGGATTGGCTAATTACTTGGTTTATGTAAATGGTAGGTTAAGTAAATGACTGGCTGATTACTTGGTTTATGTAAATGGTAGGTTAAGTAAACAATTGGCTGATTACTTGGTTTTGTTTAAGGTTTATTTGAATGTCCTACAGCATAGTTGGATACTTTACGTTGGGCTGTTTACTACTTAACAGCTTACCTGATCGAAATAAAAGGCCAATTATTTGAATATTTTGCTCATTAAAACAATAGTTTTGTTTGCATGATTGGCCAACAAAGAAGTACACTCTTTATTCAAAATTGGTTAGTGAAAATTTTCAAATGGTATAGTCTATTGGTTATGTCAAAGACGTTCAAAATTATAAACAATACTAGCTGGGCCAACACAGCCACGCTGCGCGTTTCAAATTCGGAAGATGTGCATAATCTATGATAATTCCAGGTGGCACCTCATACGTCCACCAAATTTTAATCGAACTGACTCTATGTAGAGTAGGTAATGACGGGTAATGTCGGGTAATGACGGGTAACGTCGGGTAATGTCAGGTAAGGATGCTGTTTTCGAAAGCATGTAATTTGTCAATGAGCGTAGCAATGAGCGTAGCACAGTGCGTATTAAATAAATATGTGTATAAATTAATGTCGTAAGTCAATACCAGTCACTGCTTCGAACTGCCTAAAAAAAAACTAATTCAGTTAGTGTACGAAAATGTAGACCAACCACAAGTCACTTTTCTAGCTCTTTGGCTACTAAGTTAAAAATGAAAATGGATGCCAAACTTCAAGGGATTTAAGTTTAATTCAATCGCTGTTACAAGCAAATCTATTTTAGTCATTAACTCCCTTGGGGCGGATAACATCCACTTGGCAATCATTATAGATTAGCGGAAACAATTACAGCGCAACGCTCTAAAAGAATTACTTTTTTTTTGTGTTTTTCTTTTTGAAGTCTGGCTAAACATTGAATTTAAAGTTTAATTGTAAGAAACATAAATATACAATATGCATTTTATTCTCGCAGCCACTGGTGACAACGATCGTGTCTGTGAAGCTCTCACAGCTGTCAGAGCGTCTGGTCAAACTATTCTTGATAAACTGACAAACTTGGGTAAGACCTGTGTTTAAAATAAGATGCTATATAAACTAATTTAGAGTCAGTTTGGGCATTAGGTCCGATTGGGCCCCTTTCTATTAGGAACACACACAACGCAGACTTTTTGTATAGTCATAAATACATTAGAGCCTCATTTACTGAGGTTGTTTGTTTATTTTTTAATTTTTATTATTTTTTTGTTGTTGTTTTTTTTTTGTTTTTTGTTTTGTTAAACATAATTTGTGAAATCGGTTCATTAAATAACTTGACGAGGAGTTACATTAGAAGGAATACCTTACAGTTATAAATGACTTAACGCAGCAGAAAAACAAATTATTTTAAATGCATAATATCTTATATATATTACGCTTCTAATGTGACTCGCGGACTGCTTCCTAATCAGCGAATTAGGTATTGAGAATATATTACAAAAAATTCTAAATGTTTGAAAGAAAGATATGGTTCAATAATGAGTTCATTAGCGTGAAAAATAGAATTCCCGATAACTACGCTAAATGATATATTTTGTTATTTAAAGCAAATGCGTTTGGCGCGAAATATTTTCTTTTCGGAAAATAAATCGTCTCAATTTAAGTATAGTGTAAAAAATATTCGGTTTAAAAGTGGTTGGGACATCAGAATATTTAATATAATTTATGGGCGTGAAATAAAAAGTGTGCAGTGACGTATAATGGGGCAAGATGTATAGCGAAATTGGCATTTTTAAATGTGCGTTTTAGTTTTGTCATGTAAATTTAGTAGACGGGAAGTTATTATTATTAGTGGTAGTTTTCTATAGCATGGTACCCCAGCCTAGAGCTGGGCTAACCACGCTGTACATACAATTTAAAAACATAATCATGAACTTAGAAATTAATATAAATTAATTATAAAAACAAATAAATGTGTATACGCTTCAACCATTCAATAACTATTTACACGTGAAGCCATGGACGGCACTCAGCAACATCGTTAAACGATCAGAGGAGGAATCAGTCGGGATAGTAGAGTTTAAAGTTCACACATTGCTGCTGCCAATGTTTGGCGGGCTATATCTAGTTATATATTTTTTTTAAAAATATCTCGTTCCCTAATTGTACGTGTCTTAAAAATAAAATATAAATGTAGAAAAAACTCAACATTTGACCAGCGCTTTACCGACCACTTTGAGCACCACCGCATGTCTGCAGTTATTTTCTGGCTCATCCCATTATTTTATATGAATTAACCTCTTAAGATACATGTTCGTTTTCTACAGGGTTGACACTATATAAAAAAAATTGTTATAAACATATTTATTTTTTTAGTTTGTATTATATTTAAAAACGAATACAATATAGTTAATATTATTTTTTTCGTTTATAGAGTAAAAAAACATTCTTTAACCTTAAGATGTAAAGAAAATAATTGAAGCCCGCTTTTATTCTTTTTCTTTTTTTTTAAACTAAAGGTGTTAATAAGGATACATTTGTAAAGGTTTTATTGTCCTTATATGGTGATAGCCGTTTAAGACTATTTTTGTTTAAAGCCGACAACTTCAGACATACAATTTAAAACAAAAATCTTCTTCAGGTGAGACCATCATTTCATTTGACCTCGGAGACAACCTTGAAACCACAGACTCAGGCAGGTTTGATTTATGTTCATATGTGTACGGGACTGTGATGTGTGCAAAAGTTTGCGATGGTTTGAAGTTGTGTGCATATAAAACATTGGGATGAGCGAGAAAATAAAACAACCACACCAGAACATGAAGTAATTCACTGAGATAATTATATTGTGTAACAGGTTCGCATAGTTTGAGGAATGCAGTGTTGACTAGAGTGGAAGTTAACATAGGGTCATGGTAAGAGGGGTGTGTGGAGGTTTGGGAGTTATGGATCAGGGGGTGTTAAATTTAAGTGTTTCCTACAATAAAGACACCACTATTTATGATTATTAACTATCACTGACAGCTTCAGTAGCAATTGAAATCATGAAAGTATTCTCATCCCAATAGGCATTTGGTTTATGCGTTGGCTTTGGTTGGAGACGATCAGTTAATGAAATCAGAGCCATACCTTTCACTGACGAATAAACAATACTACGGCTGACGAGATCCACATCAAGATTTTGGCAATGGAAATGTGTTTCCACATGATGGATTAAACTCTGTAAGTTATAAATTATTTGACAAATAAGAAACTCTCTAATAAAAGAATGAATGTCAATTAATTCTTTGATATTTTTTTTAAAAAATACTTTTTCGTAATTTCATTTCATTTTTCTTTGTTAGTGTTCACTGCCGTTTGGTTATGTAGGGAATAATTGTTTTAGCACGCCATTGGGGAGAGCACTAAGGAAAGAAGATTATGATTATGATAATGATTATGATTAGGATTGACCATTGGAGACACTCTTTTATTGTCAGATATCATTTATAGGGGAGATAGTTTGATCTAGTCCCAGCTAGCTTTCAGAATCATCGTTTGATTGGTTTTCTCCATCAGGCTCTTTTACACGTTGTTCATGTGTCGCGTTGACACTGAATCAACACAACTCCTTTTCCATAATAAATGCAATTTTGATATATAAATATATCCACAGAATGTACATTTCACTAACACGTGTATAGCGGAGCGCGCTATCTTACGAAAAGTTCCTTTCAACACTGCTCACTAATTAACACAAAATGCGCCACAAAACAGACTAGAAAATACGTCATAAAAGCATACAAATACTTCACCAGTTCAAGCACGGGAAGAGCGTACCACCTCAAAAATAAACTGGACATAATGAAACATAATTACCAGTGCACAACAATTATTAGCGAACTCCCATACTCGACACCAGTGCCACCGGCAATGTATGAAGTTTTTTCCCCATGAATAAAATCTGCAAGATTTGGCCACAGGGACATATCAAGTCTACAGAGCAGAGCACGAGCTCAAACCACCGATGCTCTCTATAACATGGCTTCATTCAATGTTACAAAACACTGACCAACATAGTGCTCTGAGCAGTATTCAGTCCACCTTTTCAGGATATCATTTACCTCGGTCAGACATTTACCATGTTTATCTTGTATGGTAGTACTACGCCCTTGCTTTGCAGTGGTTAGTTCTTTCACCAGCTGGTATGCCTTTTTGCTATTGTTTTTTTTCAAGCAATTTTCAATGTCGTAGCATTGCTCTTCAATCCAGTTCTTCTTTGCCCTTCTCATACCCTTTTTGATGGTTTGGTTAATTTTCCTATAATTATCTGCCCCCTCTGTATCTACCATCTTTGTTTTCTTCAACTGTCTCCGTTTATCACATAGATCGAGGATGTCAGCTGTCGCCCATGGTTTTTGTATTGGTCTATGTTTACCAAGGATGTCATACGCTTTTTCCGTCATAGCTGTGTTGAAGTTATCAATCAGTGTGTCCATGTCTGAACAGTTTGCATCTATAATGTTAAGCGCTGCAAATTTTCCTCCTATCATTGCTTGGAAGGCTACCGCTACTTTAGGATCCTTCAGCTTTTTAAGATCAAATTTGAATCTGGTATATCCCTGTTTATTTACCTTCTTTAAGTGCAGCCTAAAAATCATCATTAATAGATCGTGGTCACTTCCAATGTCAGCTCCTGTGAAGCTGCGAGTCTTGGCAATGTTTCGACTTGACCGGAAGCGTTTTTGCAACATGATGTAATCAATCTGATTGTGGTGTTTCCCATTGGGGCTATGCCATGTTGTTTTCCTGGATATTTTATGTTCACCCAGTGTGTTGGCCAGTATAAGTTCGTTGAAGCTGGCAAATTCCAAGAGCCTCAGACCTCTCTCGTTTGAGGTTGCGTTACAGTGGCGTCCACATGTTCCTTTCCAGTTTGCATAGGCATCTTATCCTACTTTGGCATTCCAATCACCTTGAACGACAAGAATGTCTTTCCTGGGGGGTTTGGTTCATCACATCCTGGAGTTGATGGTAGAAGTCCTCCACTTCTTCATCATCGTAATCTGATGTTGGTGCATACGCTTGTACGATGGTGATGTTGAACGGTGTTGCCCTTAGACGGAGAGTGATGAGTCGGCTCGAAATTGGTCGACAGCTCATAATACTGTTCTTAATGTTTTTATGGAGGAGGAAGCCAACTCCTTGTTCGTGTGTGTCCTCCCGTCCACTAAAATATAATCTGTGGCCTTCTTGGGTCGATGTTTCTCAAAAGTTTTTCCATCTCATTTCGCACAGACCTAGGATGTCCCATCTGTATCTGTTAATTTCATGCACTAATTCCTCCACCTTGCCCGTTACTCTCAACGATCTCACATTCCAGGTACTTAGTGTAATGTTATTCCTGGCACTCATATTGTTTTTTGGCTGACCAGTAGCTAACTTTCCACCTCCGTCCGGGTCAGGGGCGGTAGGCGCGGCCCTTGATAACCCGGGCGACGGCCGAGCCGGTATGGATGGTGAATCTATTAACATGTACAGTTGTCGTATGGCGGCGCCCATCCCTCTCCATGCCTAACGACAGCCGATGACCTCCAACTAGGTGGCTCGCCTTGGTCACGAACACGTGGCCGTTCAAGTTCGTCTCGGAACTCTTGCGCCCTGGCCGGTAACCTGCATCAGGGAGGTTTTACGCCCAGTGGTGCCATGTTAACACCACCCTCTCACATGGTTTAGTCAGCCAGCTGAGGCAGTTTTCAAGAGTATGGTGCTTGGAGCCACATGTGAGAGATTTAGAGGATGGATGAGGACCAATGATGCTGTCCACCGGGGGGTGCAGCATGACTGACATCGAAAGGTACTACCTCTACCCAGTGCCCCCTATACCCTACACAACTAATTACACAACAAATTACACATCTAATTATGCAACTAATTACACAACTAATTAAACAACTAATTATGCAACTAATTACACAACTAATTACACAACTAATTACACAACTAATTACACAACTAATTAAGCAACTAATTACACAACTAATTACACAACTAATTACACATCTAACTATGCAACTAATTACGCAACTAATTACACATCTAATTACACAACTAATTATGCAACTAATTACACAACTAATTACACATCCAATTATGCAACTAATTACACATCTAATTACACAACTAATAATGCAACTAATTACACAACTAATTACACAACTAATTACACAACTAATTACACAACTAATTAAGCAACCAATTACACAACTAATTACACAACTAATTACACAACTAATTACAAATCTAATTATGCAACTAATTACATAACTAATTACACAACTAATTATGCAACTAATAACACAACAAATTACAAAACAAATTATGCAAATAATTACACAACTAATAACATAACTAATTACACAACTAATTACACAACTAATTACACATCTAATTATGCAACTAATTGCACAACTAATTACACAACTAATTATGCAACTAATTGCACAACTAATTACACAACTAATTACACAACTAATTACACAACTATTTATACAACTAATTACACAACTAATTACACAACTAATTACACAACTAATTACACGACTAATTACACAACTAATTACACAACTAATTACACAACTAATTACACAACTAATTACACAACTAATTACACAACTAATTACACAACTAATTACACATCTTATTATGCAACTAATTACACAACTAATTACACAACTAACTACACAACTAATTACACAACTAGTTATGCAACTAATTACACAACTAATTACACAACTAACTACACAACTAATTACACAACAAATTGCACCACAAATAGCACAACTAAGTACACAACTAATTAAAGAACTACTTGCACAACTTGTTACACAACTAATTACACATATAATTATGCAAATAATTACACAACTAACTACATAACTAATTACACAACTAATTACACAACTAACTACACAACTAATTACACAACTAAGTACACAACTAATTACACAACTAGTTATGCAACTAATTACACAACTAATTGCACAACTAATTACATAACTAATTACACAACTAATTACACAACTAATTACAGAACTAATTACACAACTAATTACACAACTAGTTACGCATCTAATTATGCAACTAATTACACATCTAATAACACAACTAATTACACAACTAATTATGCAACTAATTACATAACTAATTACACAACGAATTACACAACGAATTACACAACTAATTACACAACTAATTATGCAACTAATTACACAACTAATTACACATCTAATTACACAACAAATTGCACAACAAATTGCACAACAAATTGCACAAATAAATACACAACTAATTACAGAACTATTTGCACAATTAATTACACATCTAATTACACATCTAATTACACAACTAATTACACAACAAATTACACAACTAATTAAACAACTTACATATATGTAATGTATGCATACAATGAATATATGTAAAGTATGTACGTAATGTATATATGTAATGTATGTATGTATGTATGCGTGTGTGCTTGCTTGCACGTGTGTGCGTGTGTTTTGATATCTTACCTGTTTGACAAAGACAAGTTTGTTGATCACTTACCTGTTTGACAAAGAAATTATTGTTGATCACTTGCGTGTTTGACAAAGACAATAATATTGATCAGTTACCTGTTTGACAAAGACAATAATGTTGAAGACATTGACATGGAGCCGAACACTCCCAGTGTCCCACTTAGAACGTCAAAAAAAGACACAATCAAAGATCAACTTCATTTCATCACTAATAAATGTTCTCGAGTAAATGTCTATATTAATTTCTGACGTTTGCCGCTCTGCCAGACTGGAAGTCATTGTTTGGTTGAATTTCATCGTTTTTAAATAAAGAAATGATCAAATTATACTATTTATCAACCGAGATGTAATATTTCAATCTCTTTTAAAAAAGAAGTGTGTTACTTTGAAAAAAAATATTTTTTTAAAGAGTAAACAATCTTTAACAAAATTATCTTTTTAATATTTGTTTCGTCTCTTTGCTTGCAAGGTTTAGTAAGTTGAATTAAAATGTGTATCGAAAAATAACAGATGTCTTAGTGTAGGCGTTCTGCTAAGTTTATCAGCTACTTTTACGACATACAGTAACAAAAACTCGTGGACTATGTGACAAAATAAAGCCTTTTAAGTAGATCCCTTTAAACTAAACAAATAAATAAAAGATTATTAATACCCCCAGAATAAGAGAAAAAACGTATTTTTGTTTAATTCAACACTTAATTTGTTTTGAATAATCAAACTTTGTTGACAGGTCTTGCTAAGCAAAACTAGCTGGCCAACCATGTTGACAGTTCTTGTTAAGCAACCCTAGTTGCCATATGTGTTGACTATTTCTTCTTCTTCTATATTGTGAGGGCTCGCGATCAAATTGATCATTCTGCCTCCTATGTTTCAGAGGGGTTCGCGATGTTACTATGCGTGGTTTTGAGGGGGATACTTCACTGGTTACAAGGGTTACTCAGCATTGGTATTATGAAATGGGGGCTGGAAGACAGGAGGCGATAGACGCAAATGGGTCAAGTGTGGTCGCCTCGACTGTTTCTTTTGGAAGATTGTTCCAGTCCTTTATTGTCTTTGGCAGAAATGAGCACCTCCTGTACATAGTTCTTGTTTTTATGAGCCGGAATTGCCTGTCGAGGCCTCGTCGCTGTCTAAGACTAACACGGACACCAAGTTAATTTTCCCCTTTTACAAAGTTAAGATACTTTAATGACTTGTCTGTATCATATGACTTGTCCGTATCAAATGACTTGTCCGTATCAAATGACTTGTCTGTATCAAATGACTTGTCCGTATCAAATGACTTGTTTGTATCAAACGACTTGTCTGTATCAAACGATTTGTCTGTATCAAATGACTTGTCTGTATCAAATGACTTGTCTGTATCAAATTATAAGGTATTACAATATGTTTATAAACCACTAGTCACAGTTATATTGTTTAAATGCACAATTTATATTGTTTTCAAAGTTTACTTTGTTGGTTAATTTATCTTAAATTGCTACATCGCTTCTCTAAAGGCTTAACAATTTTAAAAAAAAAAGACTAAAAAACAACCTTTTGTGAAGATTTCCTTTCATTGAGTTTGTTGAAAAGTGTTTTTTGTCAATACGGGTTAAATTAAATGTTCGTATTTTTAATGAAAACAGCAAGTAGGGACATAGAAACTGGGTGTGAAAATGGATCTCAGAGTTAATACCGTTAAATTATAATGACGGACCCGCAGTGTGCCCATGTCTTATGCGCTTTCCAATTATAGGAACAAATCTAATATATACAGGATAACAGAATACTTTGTAGGAAAACCATGATTGCATGCTGCCGTTAATGGATATGAGGCATTGGGGGGGGGGTGGTAACCTCATGCCGGTGACTCTATTTACACGGCAATTAAAGAAGCTGTATCTAGGCAACCGTTTCGTCCCAGAGTTGCTTTGTAAATCAGAAGCGATGTAGACACCCGCTGCAGAAATCCTTATTAGAGGGCTTCTGACGATTACCCGGGATGGGAAGGGGCAGATTTCAGGTCCTAAATAAACCCCTGGGGAAAGTCGGTCGATGGCACTATCCCTGGGCTAGGACGGCCCCCCTGGTAAAGGCAGATCTCCAACATGCCCCTTCGCAGCCCGATATTAGGATTTGGATGGAGTGCTTTGGGGAGGGCATACAAAGCTTTGGCTCAACAGTCTGCTTACGCCATTTCCTATGTAATATTTCAGTAGGAACACATCTAATTGTTACAAGATTATAAGCGAAGAAATTGAAAAAAATTGAATTAGGAATGCAACTACAAAAATAGAGTTTTCTTTTCTCTCTAATTTTTGTCGACCATACATTTCAGACGCTTCAGACATGTAATATATTTCAGACAATCCAAAGACTTCAGACATTTCATGCATTTAATAAATTACAAACATTTCAGACATTTCATTGGAAAGAAAAATAAAACCATCATAATAGAGAAGCCTATACATTTGTGTGTAAAACTCTATACTAGAAAATGTATCATTGATTTCATTTATGGACCGGATTTCCCACACCGATAAGAAAACAAAAGTTCAGGCAGAGACATCTGTTCTTCGCGAAGCTACAGTTTTGCTGATGTGTTATGCGGTTTTGGAATTTTTGTAACAATATAATCCTTACTCGCTTTAGCAATCTATTTTTTCTTTTTTTTTTCCATCACGTGACCAGCCTGTCAAATCACGAGCTAAAACAATGTGTCTTTATCCCAAGTCATTGACAGCTTCATGAAGAAATACGACCCCAAAGACAAACTCGAACAAAATAATACTAAAAAAATCTTACATTTGAATCTTTGACATGATAAGGTTATTAAAAATGTTATAATTTCTACAATGAATCTAAAAATCTCCGATCAAATTCAAGTATATATTTTCAAATGTTATATTGTCGTTGCATTTGTCTTCGGTGCAGCAGAAATTACACGTCAAATCTTCACTGTGCAGCACTGATGGGTTACCAATATAGTCTCTGCATTTTGGATTCTTCAGTGACTTGCTCAGCGAAAGGTCATCGCAGAGCGCCTTGCTGCTGCAGCTGAGGAAAGGGAACATATTATGCAATGAAAGCCAATAGGTAAAATGATCTTTAAAAAAATACACTAAATCGTTTTGGTTTCCAACAAACCTTCATCAATATGACTCGCTAGGAATGGCCAACAACCACATAAAACCACACAAAGGCGTTTCCTTATTGCATATTACATTAATATGTCAGATTATGTGATAGTGTACAGTGGCGTAGCGAGCTTAACTCGCGCCCGGGGCACAATACCTTTTTAGCGCTCCCCAATACCTTTTTAGCGCCCCCCCCCATTTGAAAACCATACAATATTATAGTAAAATATACCATTTGGCACCCCTTTGTGAGTAGCGCCCGGGGCATGATGCCCCCCTTGCCCCTCCCTCACTACGCCACTGATAGTGTATAGTATTATTGTCCTAATTACTTATTAGATTCATTGAGTTCACGTAGTGAAGATTTAAGTCAATGATTTCACGGAGTCAAAGAAATATTGTAGCAGGAGAGTTAAAGGATGGGACGAAAGATGTATTACCTGTGGTCAAATCATAAAAGTTTCCCCACGGCACCCCCTTGTACAATTAAGCTTACAAGTTATGTCAAGGCTTTCCCAAGGCACCACTGACTGTTAAGCTGACTGATAATGTCAATAATTTCCCACGGCGCCCCCTGACTATTAAGCGGACTGGTTAAGTCAAGGTTCTAGTTAAACGCCAGATCTAAGTGTCTCGTCTTTCTAACATTTAAACTGTTGCTTTGGCAGTGAAGCCTCATTGAGAGGTTACAGGATCGTCATTGAGGTCAACACTGACAGTCAGAACAGCATCGACTTACAGATCCATGGACAGTAAGGTTGACATTTCACAAGGTAATCCATGCATAACTCACTTTCGTGTAATAAGTCTTCCGCCGCTAGAGTTATCCTCAACGGTTAACATGCAAAATTGTTCAGAACATTCAGTAACAGTTGACATCGTTGGGTTACAGTTGTTATCATGGCATGATTGGTAGCACGAGAATCGTTTATCTGGACAATATATAAATATTTTTAAAATCAAAATAGATAATTAATCTTTACATAAAAAACACGTGACATATTGTAGCCGTGTGGTGATGTGGCTGACAATTTAAATAAACAAACAATGAAATGCAGGTCTGAGGACCAAAGCCTAAAGCTTTTAATTTTGTGGTACAATCCGTTGAACGATCCGACTCGAAGTAGCCGCTTTCACAGACAATCTCAACGCACACATTCATTAACACAGCTGACAGCTCGATGACAGCTGAACTAGGCACGCGTTTTCAATTCCGGCTGCCGTATGTGGCTACTATGACGTCCACGTCATGAACTGTTCACTGGTCCCCCGTGGTACTGGCATGTGAACACAGCTGGTGTATATAATCGTGCCACAGGAGCATGGTTCTTTACCCCATAGGTGGCACCTTGCCACATATAATATATACATATATATATAGATAGATATTACATAAAGATAAATATTTGATTTTTACTAAACAAAAACATGTAGCATCTCTATTCAAGATAAAAGTGCAGTTAAAGATTTATTATAGGTCAAAATTAGCCGGCCATTTCGACCGATAAAAGTTTAATGTATTAAAAAAATAAATCACATATTTATAGAAGCAATGAGACTACGTTGTCTACATCCAAAACTTAAGTAGTTTCGAAAAATGTTGTCGCTAATTGAACTTTGAGCTCGTGGATAAATGTGTGCACTTGGTTTAATTTTCCCCAAATTATTTGTATAATCCAATGGATACTATAATATATCTTATCCCTCATGACTCCCTGTTGAGTTGAAATAGAAAAGATTCTTCATTTTAATGTCCACTTTGAAAATTAAGCAAATAGTTAATATATTTTTATATTTTTTTTAAATAAAAAAAAAACTGACCATTTTGCACCGTTGTGTGGCTGGCCATCGTTGTGACTGTAAGGGGAAAGCTGCCTACGATAAAAAAAACAAAGTATTTTGGCATTCTCTTTAATGAAATTCCAACAAGGCTCTAGTGACACAAAAAACTACCCATTACCTATTCGCACCCTCCATTAAAAGCTTATTCTTTTACAAAAAGTCCTTTGATCTAATTTCACATCGAACAAACTTCCGCTGAAACTAACACAATTTCGTTAAAAAAATGTTTTAAAAAATTTAGCTTAGTCTAAAATTCCGGTGAACAAATAATTTTAATAAATTAGAACAGTATCCCTTTTAGGTTACCTAAGTGCGAGCCAAAATAGCCGGCCAAGCAGTCGGATGTGTTGCAACAGTCAACCACACACCTGGCCATATGATTTAGGGGGTGTGATGGAATCCAGCAAGGTTGGCGCTCTTTGTCATCATGACATTTCTGCAGAGATACACATTATGTAGTTATTTTTTATATGTTCATATTTCTACAAAATGTGACAACAAAGAAAACTGTTGCTGAAGCTTGCAGTAGTTTTCAGCAAGGCAGCCATTTAAATGCATCCTTTACAAGCATAAACGACACTAGCATAAACGACACTAACACTACTACTGCATGGGATACGGTAATGTTGGATAGATACTCTGAAATTAACCTGGGCATGGAGTTCCGTAGGCGGTATGACATTGACTCAATAAAGATTATGCCAAATCCTGCGACGCTTTATGTGCCAAGCCTTATCATCCAGGTGATATTCTCTTAGGTTCAACAGATATGTAGAGATGGGGAGGGATCTGCTGACTAGAGAACCAGATTATTCTGCTAAATAGAATCACATGTCTTGTGGTGTTGTCCTGTGAAGTCCACCTTTGTCTCAATAGACGGGTGGATGTAAGAAAGCTATAATTATAAAAATTCAGCCTATGTCAGAGGCGTCGCTAGGTGCGACTGCCTCCCGGAAGGAGCCATATTTCTGCCATCCGACTTCCGCGAAAAAATCACCTCTGCAGTTGGCCAAAATTACCACGCCCTCTAAAAAAAAAAAAAAAAAATCAGTGCCGCCGGGGGGGGGGGGGGGGGGGGGGGGTAAGCCATCCCTCCCCACACTGCCTATGCAAATTAACCAATCGATTAAACGGTGATATACAAATCTTCGCCCCTTTGCTTTAAAAAACTGCAGAAACTCATTGCATTACATTGTAAACATTTAAAACGCTTAGATGTTCATGAAACTTGGGTTTCGTTTGTTTGTTTTGTTGCTGTAAATATTGCAGATTACTTATTTCAGCTACTGAACACTATCTAGAATTTACTTTCGGGGTGTACGGAAATTATTGTTCTGATTTGCGGAGCTGTATTTGGAGTTTTGTATTGCAACCTTTGCTCCCAATTGCAGTGAGTGCTACAACCACCCCCTCCACCCTTTTCTGGCTAGCTTAAGATGTATGCCGTGAGTATTTCCTAAAGTAACCGACCATTAAGCTGTCTATTGTTTAGGTATGATATAAGGCTCGACAGTTCAATGTGTTCCGTTGGTCTTACCCGCCATTCTAGGCCTGGTTTACACGATCCGATGATCTGAGAGTTTTCATCGACGTCGATTCTACAGAACTGCAAACATGTTTGAGATATAAAAGACAGGATTGCAATTAGGTGTAAGATATGAAGACAAGATTGCCAGAAGGTGTCAGATTTTAAAGACAGGATTGCCAGCAGGTGTCAGATATGAAAGACAGGATTGCCAGAAGGTGTCAGATTTTAAAGACAGGATTGCCAGCAGGTGTCAGATTTTAAAGACAGGATTGCCAGCAGGTGTAAGATATGAAGACAAGATTGCCAGAAGGTGTCATATTTTAAAGACAGGATTGCCAGCAGGTGTAAGATATGAAGACAAGATTGCCAGAAGGTGTCAGATTTTAAAGACAGGATTACCAGCAGGTGTAAAATATGAAGACAAGATTGCCAGAAGGTGTCAGATTTTAAAGACAGGATTGCCAGCAGGTGTAAGATATGAAGACAAGATTGCCAGAAGGTATCAGATTTTAAAGACAAGATTGCCAGCAGGTGTCAGATATGAAAGACAGGATTGCCAGAAGATGTCAGATATGAAAGACAGGATTGCCAGCAGGTGTCAGATATGAAGGACAGGATTGCCAGAAGATGTCAGATATGTAAGACAGGATTGCCAGAAAGTGTCAGATATGAAAGGCAGGATTGCCAGCAGGTGTCAGATATGAAAGACAGGATTGCCATCAGGTGTAAGATATGAAATGCAGGATTGCCAGCAGATGTCAGATATGAAAGACAAGATTGCCATCAGGTGTAAGATATGAAAGACAAGATTACAATCAAATATTTAGCTAGTAATCATGCACTAAGAATACTGTAATGTATGCGCTACAGCCACACAATATCCCTACTTTTATAGGCTACTTAAATGCTTAACATTTTAAACATAATAGAAACATTTCGCGGCCCCATGTGGGTGTTGAGCGACCCTTACACAGGTGTCACCTCCCCAACGGAAACCATGTGACATATTTATGAAGCAGCAACGAACATAATTGTATGTTAAGGATTCACAACAACACGAGAAATTATATTAAAGAGTCATGGTTTTATGAAGGTTGAGAACCACTGTGCTAACCGGAATGTTTTTCAATCGTATAGCTAGAGGCTCTATTTCTTGTCTTATCTACATTTTGCCAACGAGGCGAAGTGTGAAGGAAAAACGATTCCGTTCCGTTGAGAGTTGTTGTAAGTTATTACGGAACTCAGAAATAAATGCATCTGGTATATACATTTTGATTTACGGCAAGTTATTTGACAACAAAATTAATTCATAGAGTTTTCTTTTTTGAAAAATTTAACTTTACCGAATGAAATATTTTTATTTTGGAAGTTTATTAGGAGGCCCTAAGTGACAGGTATGTTAGGAGGCCATAAGTGACAGGTATGTTAGGAGGCCCTACGTGACAGGTATGTTAGGAGGCCCTAAGTGACAGGTATGTTAGTAGGCCCTAAGTGACACGTTTACTGTGCGTGAAATGATAAGACGTACCTCCTCACTGAAGCATCGTGTGCCAGACGGGAGACAAGCAGCTGTGTCAGTAACAGAGCACTGACCAGGGCAGAACATACCTGGATCTGTAAGTGAATGGAGGACAGGTAGCTACTTCTAGTGTTTTCATAAATTATTTTGAACATTGGGCACCGTGCTGTGTCTAACACGTTGTATTTCGTA
Organism: Omphiscola glabra; assembly: GCA_964017045.1. Lineage (NCBI taxonomy): Eukaryota > Metazoa > Mollusca > Gastropoda > Lymnaeidae > Omphiscola > Omphiscola glabra. The sequence continues at coordinate 25,062,404 of OZ024808.1, forward strand.
GACCTGTTTCCCAAACGTTTTCAAGCACGGGTTCGGAGAGCTCTTTTCTTCTATAGAAATATTTTTTAAAGTCTTTCTTGCGTTATTTGAAATCACGTGTCTCAGAGCTCACGACCTTCTATTATTAGAATGTTTATTTACCGTCACCTTATCAATTACATTAACTTACTGTAGATGCTTCGAACATTTTTGTTTTTTTTACAAATATAAAACATTAAGAGCATATTTAATTTTTTTTTTAAATTCTGCCTTAGATTTCCCAGAATCCCCCCCACCCCCCCCCCCCCCGCACCACACACAAGCAAGTTTACAGGAATAGCTATTTGAAACAAACGATGCTTTACATCCAACCTAATGAGCTAAACATCGAATCAACTAAATGACCTAGACCTTCAACCAAATATGTTTTACATCCAACCTAATGAGCTAAACATCGAATCAACTAAATGACCTAGACCTTCAACCAAATATGCTTTACATCCAACCTAATGAGCTAAACATCGAATCAACTAAATGACCTAGACCTTCAACCAAATATGTTTTACATCCAACCTAATGAGCTAAACATCGAATCAACTAAATGACCTAGACCTTCAACCAAATATGTTTTACATCCAACCTAATGAGCTAAACATCGAATCAACTAAATGACCTAGACCTTCAACCAAATATGCTTTACATCCAACCTAATGAGCTAAACATCGAATCAACTAAATGACCTAGACCTTCAACCAAATATGTTTTACATCCAACCTAATGAGCTAAACATCGAATCAACTAAATGACCTAGACCTTCAACCAAATATGTTTTACATCCAACCTAATGAGCTAAACATCGAATCAACTAAATGACCTAGACCTTCAACCAAATATGTTTTACATCCAACCTAATGAGCTAAACATCGAATCAACTAAATGACCTAGACCTTCAACCAAATATGCTTTACATCCAACCTAATGAGCTAAACATCGAATCAACTAAATGACCTAGACCTTCAACCAAATATGCTTTACATCCAACCTAATGAGCTAAACATCGAATCAACTAAATGACCTAGACCTTCAACCAAATATGCTTTACATCCAACCTAATGAGCTAAACATCGAATCAACTAAATGACCTAGACCTTCAACCAAATATGTTTTACATCGAACCTAATGAGCTAAACATCGAATCAACTAAATGACCTAGACCTTCAACCAAATATGTTTTACATCCAACCTAATGAGCTAAACATCGAATCAACTAAATGACCTAGACCTTCAACCAAATATGTTTTACATCCAACCTAATGAGCTAAACATCGAATCAACTAAATGACCTAGACCTTCAACCAAATATGTTTTACATCCAACCTAATGAGCTAAACATCGAATCAACTAAATGACCTAGACCTTCAACCAAATATGTTTTACATCCAACCTAATGAGCTAAACATCGAATCAACTAAATGACCTAGACCTTCAACCAAATATGTTTTACATCCAACCTAATGAGCTAAACATCGAATCAACTAAATGACCTAGACCTTCAACCAAATATGCTTTACATCCAACCTAATGAGCTAAACATCGAATCAACTAAATGACCTAGACCTTCAACCAAATATGCTTTACATCCAACCTAATGAGCTAAACATCGAATCAACTAAATGACCTAGACCTTCAACCAAATATGCTTTACATCCAACCTAATGAGCTAAACATCGAATCAACTAAATGACCTAGACCTTCAACCAAATATGTTTTACATCGAACCTAATGAGCTAAACATCGAATCAACTAAATGACCTAGACCTTCAACCAAATATGTTTTACATCCAACCTAATGAGCTAAACATCGAATCAACTAAATGACCTAGACCTTCAACCAAATATGTTTTACATCCAACCTAATGAGCTAAACATCGAATCAACTAAATGACCTAGACCTTCAACCAAATATGCTTTACATCCAACCTAATGAGCTAAACATCGAATCAACTAAATGACCTAGACCTTCAACCAAGTATGTTTTACATCCAACCTAATGAGCTAAACATCGAATCAACTAAATGACCTAGACCTTCAACCAAATATGTTTTACATCCAACCTAATGAGCTAAACATCGAATCAACTAAATGACCTAGACCTTCAACCAAATATGCTTTACATCCAACCTAATGAGCTAAACATCGAATCAACTAAATGACCTAGACCTTCAACCAAATATGTTTTACATCCAACCTAATGAGCTAAACATCGAATCAACTAAATGACCTAGACCTTCAACCAAATATGTTTTACATCCAACCTAATGAGCTAAACATCGAATCAACTAAATGACCTAGACCTTCAACCAAATATGTTTTACATCCAACCTAATGAGCTAAACATCGAATCAACTAAATGACCTAGACCTTCAACCAAATATGCTTTACATCCAACCTAATGAGCTAAACATCGAATCAACTAAATGACCTAGACCTTCAACCAAATATGCTTTACATCCAACCTAATGAGCTAAACATCGAATCAACTAAATGACCTAGACCTTCAACCAAATATGCTTTACATCCAACCTAATGAGCTAAACATCGAATCAACTAAATGACCTAGACCTTCAACCAAATATGTTTTACATCGAACCTAATAAGCTAAACATCGAATCAACTAAATGACCTAGACCTTCAACCAAATATGTTTTACATCCAACCTAATGAGCTAAACATCGAATCAACTAAATGACCTAGACCTTCAACCAAATATGTTTTACATCCAACCTAATGAGCTAAACATCGAATCAACTAAATGACCTAGACCTTCAACCAAATATGTTTTACATCCAACCTAATGAGCTAAACATCGAATCAACTAAATGACCTAGACCTTCAACCAAATATGTTTTACATCCAACCTAATGAGCTAAACATCGAATCAACTAAATGACCTAGACCTTCAACCAAATATGTTTTACATCCAACCTAATGAGCTAAACATCGAATCAACTAAATGACCTAGACCTTCAACCAAATATGCTTTACATCCAACCTAATGAGCTAAACATCGAATCAACTAAATGACCTAGACCTTCAACCAAATATGCTTTACATCCAACCTAATGAGCTAAACATCGAATCAACTAAATGACCTAGACCTTCAACCAAATATGCTTTACATCCAACCTAATGAGCTAAACATCGAATCAACTAAATGACCTAGACCTTCAACCAAATATGTTTTACATCGAACCTAATGAGCTAAACATCGAATCAACTAAATGACCTAGACCTTCAACCAAATATGTTTTACATCCAACCTAATGAGCTAAACATCGAATCAACTAAATGACCTAGACCTTCAACCAAATATGTTTTACATCCAACCTAATGAGCTAAACATCGAATCAACTAAATGACCTAGACCTTCAACCAAATATGTTTTACATCCAACCTAATGAGCTAAACATCGAATCAACTAAATGACCTAGACCTTCAACCAAATATGTTTTACATCCAACCTAATGAGCTAAACATCGAATCAACTAAATGACCTAGACCTTCAACCAAATATGTTTTACATCCAACCTAATGAGCTAAACATCGAATCAACTAAATGACCTAGACCTTCAACCAAATATGCTTTACATCCAACCTAATGAGCTAAACATCGAATCAACTAAATGACCTAGACCTTCAACCAAATATGTTTTACATCCAACCTAATGAGCTAAACATCGAATCAACTAAATGACCTAGACCTTCAACCAAATATGTTTTACATCCAACCTAATGAGCTAAACATCGAATCAACTAAATGACCTAGACCTTCAACCAAATATGTTTTACATCCAACCTAATGAGCTAAACATCGAATCAACTAAATGACCTAGACCTTCAACCAAATATGCTTTACATCCAACCTAATGAGCTAAACATCGAATCAACTAAATGACCTAGACCTTCAACCAAATATGCTTTACATCCAACCTAATGAGCTAAACATCGAATCAACTAAATGACCTAGACCTTCAACCAAATATGCTTTACATCCAACCTAATGAGCTAAACATCGAATCAACTAAATGACCTAGACCTTCAACCAAATATGTTTTACATCGAACCTAATGAGCTAAACATCGAATCAACTAAATGACCTAGACCTTCAACCAAATATGTTTTACATCCAACCTAATGAGCTAAACATCGAATCAACTAAATGACCTAGACCTTCAACCAAATATGTTTTACATCCAACCTAATGAGCTAAACATCGAATCAACTAAATGACCTAGACCTTCAACCAAATATGTTTTACATCCAACCTAATGAGCTAAACATCGAATCAACTAAATGACCTAGACCTTCAACCAAATATGTTTTACATCCAACCTAATGAGCTAAACATCGAATCAACTAAATGACCTAGACCTTCAACCAAATATGTTTTACATCCAACCTAATGAGCTAAACATCGAATCAACTAAATGACCTAGACCTTCAACCAAATATGTTTTACATCCAACCTAATGAGCTAAACATCGAATCAACTAAATGACCTAGACCTTCAACCAAATATGCTTTACATCCAACCTAATGAGCTAAACATCGAATCAACTAAATGACCTAGACCTTCAACCAAATATGCTTTACATCCAACCTAATGAGCTAAACATCGAATCAACTAAATGACCTAGACCTTCAACCAAATATGCTTTACATCCAACCTAATGAGCTAAACATCGAATCAACTAAATGACCTAGACCTTCAACCAAATATGTTTTACATCGAACCTAATGAGCTAAACATCGAATCAACTAAATGACCTAGACCTTCAACCAAATATGTTTTACATCCAACCTAATGAGCTAAACATCGAATCAACTAAATGACCTAGACCTTCAACCAAATATGTTTTACATCCAACCTAATGAGCTAAACATCGAATCAACTAAATGACCTAGACCTTCAACCAAATATGTTTTACATCCAACCTAATGAGCTAAACATCGAATCAACTAAATGACCTAGACCTTCAACCAAATATGTTTTACATCCAACCTAATGAGCTAAACATCGAATCAACTAAATGACCTAGACCTTCAACCAAATATGTTTTACATCGAACCTAATGAGCTAAACATCGAATCAACTAAATGACCTAGACCTTCAACCAAATATGTTTTACATCGAACCTAATGAGCTAAACATCGAATCAACTAAATGACCTAGACCTTCAACCAAATATGTTTTACATCGAACCTAATGAGCTAAACATCGAATCAACTAAATGACCTAGACCTTCAACCAAATATGTTTTACATCGAACCTAATGAGCTAAACATCGAATCAACTAAATGACCTAGACCTTCAACCAAATATGTTTTACATCGAACCTAATGAGCTAAACATCGAATCAACTAAATGACCTAGACCTTCAACCAAATATGTTTTACATCGAACCTAATGAGCTAAACATCGAATCAACTAAATGACCTAGACCTTCAACCAAATATGTTTTACATCGAACCTAATTAGCTATACATCGAATATATTAAGTTATAAATCAAACCGCATAAGCCCTACATTTTTATTATTATTAGGTTGTTTTATACAGCGCAGTACCCCAGCCTAGCGCTAGGCTCACTGCGATTCGCATACAAATTAGCAATTACAGAAACGTATGCATTTAAAAACATTTGCTGAAAAGCTTGACTTGACTCAAACAAGTACTATCTACCCCTGTCCAGTCATGGACAGCACCCAGAAGAATCGAGCGTTGTTTATCAGTTAGAGAGGTGTAAGAATAAGTCTGTATAGTACAGATGTGTCTTGAGGGAATTTTTGAAGGCTGTGATGGTCGTTATATTGCAGATGTGTAATGGGAGAGAATTCCATCGTTTTTGGGTACAGAAAGAGAAAGATCGTTCACCATATGTTTTAGTGCGTGTTCAGGGAACAGAAAGAATACGCGTGTCTGCAAAGGAACGAAGCTTTCGAAGGGGTGAATAAACAGTAAGTGGTTCTGTAAGATAGGAAAGGCAGGTACCAGTGAAAAAGTTGTGACAGAGAACAGACAGCTTGTAAACAATGCGTGCCTGTATGGGGAGCCCATGAAGTAAGTGAAGTAGTGGAGTGACTTGATCACGTTTCTTTGCCTTTATACCTAGCCTAGCAGCTGAGTTTTGAACTTTCTGCGGTTTTTCTATGAAGTGTTTTGGTGAACCTGACAGAACAGAGTTACAATAGTCAAGACGAGAGAGGACAATAGCACAGACTCGTGTTTTTGTTTTGTTTTTGCGCTGACTATGAGGTAGTGGCGCATGGAGCTGATCTGACGGATAGCGGTGTACGCAGTGCGACAGATGCGGGAATTATGATTTTTGAGAGACATGTTGTCAGATATAATGTAACCAAACTTCCTAGCAGAGCACGTGAACTCTTGTTTGAAGCTACCTACATGAAACGAGATGGTGTTATATTTAAGGGAGTGAATGATTGGTTTGGAAATGACATTTAGTGTAGAGATTAAATGTGTAACTGTATCTATTATGCTGAGATTTTATGACGAATTTTGGGTAAAGGGAAAATGACGTGTTAGAATGGTTGTTATGGTCTGGATCGATGGCTGTGCTCAAGTGTAAGATTTTCGGAGTGTATTATGTTTCAATAAAGTGACGTTTGATTTATGAAACATTGGATTGTACTAAGAAAATTAAGAAGCCCTATACAAGCGAGGCTAATGAACTGGTCTTTCTTGGTTCGTAACAATTGGGGGCTCGTTAAAGAAGATTATAGCGTATGATGAACGGTCCCCGTCATACCGTGCTCGACTTACTCCTGGCGATCACCGTGTGTTAAGTGATTGTCACTTAGTGACGTGTGTGCGACGATCTGAGACTATTAAGCATCAAATCTTATAAGCGATACATCAAAGCTAATAAGCTATAATTCAGAGCTAATAATCGATACTTCAAAGCTAATAAGCGATACATCAAAGCTAATAAGCGATACATCAGAGCTATTAAGCGATACATCAAAGCAAATAAGCGATACATCAGAGCTAATAAGATGTACATCAAAGGTAATAAGCTGTACATCAGAGGTAATAAGCGATACATCCAAGCTAATATGCTATACACCAAAAATAATAAGCTATACATCAAAGCCAATAAGCTAATTATCAGAGCTAATAAGCTGTACATCAAATCATATAAGCAATAGATCAAATCAAAGACTTAATTTAGGACCTTCTACATACCCTGGACCTGATGCATTAGGTTTGTGATATTCTTAACGCATTCATTAGTCTCACAGCAGCGCCGACATTTGCCTTGGACGGCTACCCCACCCCCGGTACACAACCTGTCGTAATTGGCGGTCTCGTCCAGGCATCTCTGTTTGATACAAAGGTCACATTTAGCTGTCGTCGCTAAAATAACGGTACGACTTAAAGTTATGTCTCGATAATTCAATTATTCTAGCATACACTTGGTTTCACTGAAGTACATTTTTGTACACCTATGTATCTCTAATATATATTACGCTGCTGGTGTGACTTCCTGTTCAATGAATTTGGTATTGAGATTATATTCCAAATAATTCTAAATGTTTGAAAGAAAGTATGGTTCAATAAGGAGTTTAATAGCGCGCAAAATATAATTCCCGACAACTATGCTTAATGATATATTTTTTTTAATATAACTGTGTTTGATGCGTAATATTTTCTTTTCGGAAAATGAAATCGTCTCAGTTTAAGTATGGTGTAAAAATATTCGGTTTAATGGCGGTTGGGACATAAGAATATTTAATATAGTTTATGGGCGTGACATAAAAAGTGTGCAGAGGCGTATCATGGGGGAAGGGGTGTAGCAAACATTTGGATTCTTAAATGTGCGTTACATGAGTTCATGTTTTGCCAAGTAACTTTAGGAGATGGGAAGTTCATGCATTGCTGTCGACAATGTTTGCCGGGCTATATGTAGATAATAGTATGTTAATATCTTTCCATTAAATACTTTTGAATCTCTCCTGAATTAGATACTAAATTTCTAAACAAAGACAATATTAAATAAGCACTTCGTGCTTCGAAATTTCGGTTTAATAACAAAGAGATTATAATTTTTAGAATTTTTCTGGATTTTGTAAATGTAAACATTGATAAAAATGGTATTAAGAAAATAATTAATTTAGAAATTGTGGAAATTAAAAACGTGAAACCATCTACTGATACATTGAGGATGGGTAGTGTACTCGCTAACCGTACATTTTAAAGAAGTATCTTACCAGTGCATCAAGACATTTGATCTCATAAAACTTACCTGTGCATCAAGACATTTGATGTCATTAGACTTACCAGTGCATCAAGACATTTGATCTCATAAAACTTACCAGTGCATCAAGACATTTGATCTCATAAAACTTACCAGTGCATCAAGACATTTGATCTCATAAAACTTACCTGTGCATCAAGACATTTGATCTCATAAAACTTACCTGTGCATCAAGACATTTGATCTCATAAAACTTACCAGTGCATCAAGACATTTGATCTCATAAAACTTACCAGTGCATCAAGACATTTGATCTCATAAAACTTACCAGTGCATCAAGACATTTGATCTCATAAAACTTACCAGTGCATCAAGACATTTGATCTCATAAAACTTACCTTTGCATCAAGACATTTGATCTCATAAAACTTACCTGTGCATCAAGACATTTGATCTCTTAAAACTTACCAGTGCATCAAGACATTTGATCTCATAAAACTTACCAGTGCATCAAGACATTTGATCTCATAAAACTTACTTGTGCATCAAGACATTTGATCTCTTAAAACTTACCTATGCATCAAGACATTTAATCTCATAATTTTACCAGTGCATCAAGACATTTGATCTCATAATTTTACCTGTGCATCAAGACATTTGATCTCATATTCGGTAGAAGGAGAGTATGTGACAGAGCAAACCTGCATGACACCAATGAAAAGATTTTCAATGTCAAATATAAAGAAAACTCATTTATTTATATCCTGTTTTATGTAGACAGCATATGGGTAATACGCATAAAAATATTTTTAAAACTTCTAAAAAAAAAATTCGTCGCAAAGACGAGTTAAAACGCACTAAAAATTAGAAACTAATTTAAATAATCATAACATACGCTACCTAGTTGAGCAATATATACTTGTAGCGTCCTTACTCATAACACTAAGTTAAAATTATATGAAATATGCTAACACTGAGTAAATCCGATTAAATTAATATTAAACATGACTATATGGTCAGTAAATGTAATATTTAAAGAAATAATATTATTTTTCTATTCGAGGAACAAAATTATGTTTCTTGTAACAACTGGCACAAACTATGTATAAGAGCACATAAAATTGAGGCACGTATGTTGCAGATATTACGCCTCAAGACACACACATATATTTAATGCCTAAAATACACACATCGATTTGATGCCTAAAGACACACACTTAGATTTGATGCCTAAAGACGCACACATTATCGCTAACAAAAGCTGCGCATTTATCAAAATAAATACATAATTTTAATGCACGCACACGTTTTTTTTTCTGTATCCGTCATTTTAGTCAATAATAATAATTCCCATGTGGATCTTGCCCTCTCCGCTCACATTGCGCGGCGTGATGCGCTCCCACTCGCTGCTCTCCCTATCGAACGCGCCAAATGAACATTTATAAAATACTCTTTACCCATCTTCATTGACAAAACATACAAGCCAAGCCTAAAAGAAAGTTAAATGAGGTTTGCCAATTGGAATTAATATCGTTGTTTAAACACATCTTTCGGTAGTTTACACTTGCAACGTGGTTGATTTACCCCAGCTAGTTTCAAATACTAGCTGGGGTAAATCAACCACTAATGATTTTTTTTTACAGTATCATTTCCATCCTTTGACGCTGTTTATTGTTTTAAATTACGCAACTCATGTTCATGCAGAGGAATGAGTGCTTCACACAAGCACTTCTTACAAAAATCAAACCCTTCTTTCTGTACTAATCATTCCTACCTCATTCGGGTCGCACAGTGTTGGTAGACTAGAAAGACATGCAGGTAAAGGATCCATAGCACTGCAGTGGTAGCATTTCAAAGAGGTGTCTATTGGTCCCAGGTGGAGTTGAGACAGGCAAGGTCCTGGAATAGCAGAAACATAATTTTATCATTGTACGATTAAATAAAAAACTGGAACGGCGGTTACGGAATAAATAATAGGCAGGAGGAAAGATGTGAAAATAAAATGGATAAGAGGGATGGGGAGAGACAGACATTACAGGACGAGAAAGACACATAACTAGGAGGAGATGGGCAGACATAACTAAGAGGATGGCACAAAATTACGCACGGAGGCTGATAGCAGTGACACACACACACCATGGCATAATTCGCCCTCTCAGTAATTCCTTTTCGCATTATAGCTCCACTTTACCAACTAGGGTTTGTCAATTTTAATATCAGAAAATGAAAAAGAAAATCGTCACATCCCATTACGTAATGTTACTATTTTTAAATTATGTTTTCTTAAAACATAGCGTCTAACAATGTATTTTGTCTAGGTTAAGGTCCACTGCGCTGGCCCAGATTAACATATAAGGGTTGAACAGCTGTTGAGAAATTCACCAAAAGAATTACTATGATGTTTTATTAATTGCTTAATGAGATTGGCCAGACTGTACACCCGGAGGCTCTTTTAAAAGATTTCTGCCACTAAATGACAAACACTATTAGTAAATTTTAAATACAAAATTAATCATTAAGAAAATCTCCAGCCCGATTGTATTTTTTTCTCCCTTAAAGTTAAAGTTTGTATGAAGTGCATCAATGAGCATCCATATTTCACTTTGATTAAGACGCTCCACTAGCTACTTTAAAAGTATACATACAAAGTGAACTCAACAACACATTTATGTATTAAAGGTTTGACATGTAAGTCATTGCAAACATCAATCCAATGCTAAAACGGTGGGCAGTGGGTCCGCAGACAGCAAGGGAACTGTGGGTCCGCAGTCAGCAAGGGAACTGTGGGTACGCAGTCAGCAAGGGAACAGTGGGTCCGCAGTCAGCAAGGGAACTGTGGGTCCGCAGTCATCAAGGGAACAGTGGGTCCGCAGTCAGCAAGGGAACTGTGGGTCCGCAGTCAGCAAGGGAACTGTGGGTCCGCAGTCAGCAAGGGGACTGTGGGTCCGCAGTCAGCAAGGGAACTGTGGGTCCGCAGTCAGCCAGCGAACTGTGGGTCCGCAGTCAGCAAGGGAACTGTTGGTCCGCAGTCATCAAGGGAACAGTGGGTCCGCAGTCAGCAAGGGAACTGTGGGTCCGCAGTCAGCAAGGAAACAGTGGGTCCGCAGTCAGCAAGGAAACTGTGGGTCCACAGTCAGCAAGGGAACTGTGGGTCCGCAGTCATCAAGGGAACAGTGGGTCCGCAGTCAGCAAGGGAACTGTGGGTCCGCAGTCAGCCAGCGAACTGTGGGTCCGCAGTCAGCAAGGGAACTGTTGGTCCGCAGTCATCAAGGGAACAGTGGGTCCGCAGTCAGCAAGGGAACTGTGGGTCCGCAGTCAGCAAGGAAACAGTGGGTCCGCAGTCACCATGAAAACTGTGGGTCCACAGTCAGCAAGGGAACTGTGGGTCCGCAGTCAGCAAGGTAACTGTGAGTCCGCAGTCAGCAAGGGAACAGTGGGTCCGCAGTCAGCAAGGGGACTGTGGGTCCGCAGTCAGCAAGGGAACTGTGGGTCCGCAGTCAGCAAGGGAACTGTGGGTACGCAGTCAGCAAGGGGACTGTGGGTCCGCAGTCAGCAAGGGAACTGTGGGTCCGCAGTCAGCAAGGGAACAGTGGGTCCGCAGTCAGCAAGGAAACTGTGGGTCCGCAGTCAGCAAGGGAACTGTGGGTCCGCAGTCAGCAAAGGAACTGTGGGTCCGCAGTCAGCAAGGGAACTGTCAATGATAACGATCAAACCGGTTTTATTTTTATACGAGGTCACAAAGACAGCATTCAATGGCTCACAACAGTAATTGAAATAATCCCAAAGAGCATAAATACATAGTTACAATTTCCTACATAATTAGTAGCGAAGGTGTATATACTCAGCGTAACATGTTTATGTTTTTCTTTAATGATGGTTAGTTAAGTCTATTACATAACAATCACTACCACTTCAAGACATCGACGATGTAGGGAAGAGAGTACCGCGTCACTTGATAATTAATTATGCTCTTTATTAAAATAAGATATAATTGACATGATAAATAAATAACTTTACGTATAACAAAGGATATCCAAAAGTATATATGAGTTCTTTTTCTGTGTTCATTAATTATCTTTACTGCTGTCATTACAATTGATCACTCATTTATATAAATCACATTCTCATAGCAGGACCTCTTAATATGACTGCCTACACCTGTCCTTTATGTCAATACATTTGATGCCTTTCAATTCAGAAAGCGTTTGTATAAAACCACTTTAAAAGTTAAATGGATTTAAAACAGCTTTTATTTCATTTTGGTTCTTTTAGGTTTTTACAATGAGTATTTCCTGTTTATTTAATTCTGTATGTTGAATTGTCTTTTTTTCCTATTTTGAAAACTAAGAAATGTATCTGGTCTTTTGCAACCTGCAATTTATGACGCGCAAAAGTCGCTACGTACTCTTAGTTTTTAAAGTACTTTCTTTAAAGTTGCCAGATTGGTTTTGATGTCTTTGGTATGAATGCAGATATCATCAACAAAATGTACTACATTTGGCATTCATGTATAAATAATACTCATGAATCTGGTGAATTTAGCTGTTAAATGGACAATTTCAAATGGTATAACTGTCCATTCAAACGATCATTCGTTGTTGCAATGTGTTGCAGGGTATACATTCGTCTTGAATCCCCATCTGCCAAAATCCTCTGTTGAGATCCAAATGTGTGAATACTGTAGAAAACCCTACTGCTTCCAATAGTTCTCTAGTATCTCTCATCAGTTCTGCATCTTTGTGATTTTATTGAGTTATTTATACTCAAATCATATTCGTACTTATTTATTTTGCTTCTTTGCTATCACCATGGGTGAAGCTATTGAAGAGTTTGATATTCTAATTTTATATGTGTTCAATAAATGATTCAATTCCTATTTTACTTCCACTATATTAGCATAGGATATAGGATATTGATTGTGTATAAATGTAGATATCTGTGTTAATTGAATATCATCCATTAGATTGTTTGTATGTCCAATGTTTTCAGTCAGAACATCCTTAAATTCTCCAAATAGCGATGTTATAGTCCTTGATGTTGTATTCATTGTGATCATGTAATTGTATTACAATAGCAGTATCATCTTTACCGGTAGGTTCTATGTTAGAAATATCTTGGATAATATTGCTTTTAATGTCTGGACAAGTTTCATATCTCCCCAAGTAAGTGTTTTATTTTACACCATTTGATAAATAACTTCTGGTACATTTCCAATGATTAGTGGACATACTGAATTTGACAAGAAAGGAAAATCTATACAAACAGTTGATTTCTTGCTTTCTATTTGGCAATTGTTAGCCAACGCCACTGTTGCTGTCAATTTTGTATAGTATTTCTCCTCCACTATCTTTTTATCAACTACTATTGTATCACAACATGTGTCTCTTAAACATCGTACAAGTTGGTTAATTACATAAGCTGGGGAAAATTCAATTACATGACGAATACGCAAAGCATTCAATACACAGAGGCAATGCGTTGCATACCTAAGGACAATTGGTTGCATGCCTAAAGACAATGAATTATATACCTAAAGACAATGGTTTACATACCTAAAGACAATGGATTATATATTACAGGCAATGGATTACATACCTAAAGACAATGGGTTATATATTACAGGCAATGGATTACATACCTAAAGACAATGGATTACATATCTACAAACAATGGATTACATAACTAAACACAATGGATCACATATCAACAGACAATTGATTATATACTTAAAGACAATGGATTATATACCTAAAGACAATGGAATACACAACTAAAGACAATGGATTATATACCTAAAGACAATGAAATATATACCTACAAACAATGGATACATACCTAAAAATATTGGATTACGTGCCTAAAGACAATGGATTACATACCTAAAGACAATGGATTACATACCTAAAGACATTGGATTACATACCAAAAGACAATGGGTTACTTACCTAAAGACATTGGATTACGTGCCTAAAGATAATGGATTACATACCTAAAGACAATGGATTACATACCTAAAGACATTGGATTACGTGCCTAAAGATAATGGATTACATACCTAAAGACAATGGATTACATACCTAAAGACAATGGATTACATACCTAAAGACAATGGATTACATACCTAAAGACAGTGGATTACATACCAAAAGACAATGGATTACATACCTAAAGACATTGGATTAGGTGCCTAAAGATAATGGATTACATACCTAAAGACAATGGATTACATACCTAAAGACAATGGATTACATACCTAAAGACATTGGATTACATACCAAAAGACAATGGATTACATACCTAAAGACATTGGATTACGTGCCTAAAGATAATGGATTACATACCTAAAGACAATGGATTACATACCTAAAGACAATGGATTACATACCTAAAAACAGTGGATTACATACCTAAAGACAATGGATTACATACCAAAAGACAATGGATTACATACCTAAAGACAGTGGATTACATACCTAAAGACAATGGATTACATACCTAAAGACAATGGATTACATACCTAAAGACAGTGGATTACATACCAAAAGACAATGGATTACATACCTAAAGACATTGGATTACGTGCCTAAAGATAATGGATTACATACCTAAAGACAATGGATTACATACCTAAAGACAATGGATTACATACCTAAAGACAATGGATTACATACCTAAAGACAATGGATTACATACCTAAAGACAATGGATTACATACCTAAAGACAATGGATTACATACCTAAAGACAATGGATTACATACCTAAAGACAATGGATTACATACCTAAAGACAATGGATTACATACCTAAAGACAATGGATTACATACCTAAAGACAATGGATTACATACCTAACGACAATGGATTACATACCTAAAGACAATGGATTACATACCTAAAGACAATGGATTACATACCTAAAGACAGTGGATTACATACCTAAAGACAATGGATTACATACCTAAAGACAATGGATTATATACCTAAAGACAGTGGATTACATACCTAAAGACAATGGATTACATACCTAAAGACAATGGATTACATACCTAAAGACAATGGATTACATACCTAAAGACAGTGGATTACATACCTAAAGACAATGGATTACATACCTAAAGACAATGGATTACATACCTAAAGACAATGGATTACATACCTAAAGACAATGGATTACATACCTAAAGACAATGGATTACATACCTAAAGACAGTGGATTACATACCTAAAGACAATGGATTACATACCTAAAGACAATGGATTACATACCTAAAGACAGTGGATTACATACCTAAAGACAATGGATTACATACCTAAAGACAATGGATTACATACCTAAAGACAGTGGATTACATACCTAAAGACAATGGATTACATACCTAAAGACAATGGATTACATACCTAAAGACAATGGATTACATACCTAAAGACAATGGATTACATACCTAAAGACAGTGGATTACATACCTAAAGACAATGGATTACATACCTAAAGACAATGGATTACATACCTAAAGACAATGGATTACATACCTAAAGACAATGGATTACATACCTAAAGACAATGGATTACATACCAAAAGACAGTGGATTACATACCTAAAGACAATGGATTACATACCTAAAGACAATGGATTACATACCTAAAGACAGTGGATTACATACCTAAAGACAATGGATTACATACCTAAAGACAATGGATTACATACCTAAAGACAGTGTAAATACCAAACAAACCAAAAGAACCATTCTTAAGTCTGAACAATAAAACATGTCAATGGGAAGCTTTTAGAAAGAAACATTCCGTGGACTAGATCTAATTACAAAGCTATCTGTAGATAAGCCAGTGGGTCTGAAACGTGGATGATAAATACATTTTAGAAGAGAGAATACATGTAATAGCCACTGAGTATTAAAGCATTGAAGTTAATTCAAAAAGGGTTGCTTTCATACAATTGTGATAATTTGGGCTTCATTTGAATAGAAAAGAATGGGTCTTGAACCCATTTCCCATGTTTTTATTTATTTAAAGCATTCGTATCCTAACGAAACTGATAAGGAAAGAATGTGCGCGTTAGCTTAGGTCAAGGGCAACGCTGGCTCAAACTCATAGCTTGTGTAATGTAAAAGTAAAAACCTAAAAATTTGTACTCCCCCCCCCCCCCCCCCCCCCCCCCAAAAAAAAAAAAAGTTTAAAAAATTAATGAATTTAAAAAATCTCATCTTAACGACCTGTTAATGTTCCACCAAAGTTTTCAGATCTTTCGTTTAAAAATTCATGTCTCGAAACATTGGCTGTATTATACTATTAGGAACGGATCATATAAATCATGGATCACTAGTTTCCATTTCCTGGATTCAAACAGCGAAACCAGTTTTGAATAAAATGATGAACACACGGTGAGTGAAAACTTTGAATAAAGACGATGTAAAATAGAAGCTTCGGCCAAAAGCCTCCTTTGGTGAGTCAAAACTATTTGTGTTATCACGTTGCTCTTGGATTAAAAGACTGGAATCCCTACGCAAGACCTACTTTATTACCATCGTTTCTCGTCTTTTTTTATAACTTAAATGTATCACGTTTAAATCGTTTGAAAATTGGCCAAAGTAGGCGTTTCGTCGACTCGTTACTTGTTTCTTATGTATAACTAAATTGAAATTTTCTCCGTATTACTTCTTAAAATAAATAGTGAATATTTTCTGATAGTTACTTAATCTAAAGTAAGATGACTACATGCAGACGCGTCTTCGTAAAGGTGGGGGGGGGATGAGAGATAGACGCCTCTTGACTATTTGAATGCGTATGATTTAAGAAATTGCACGAGGACCGCTGTATTCACTGCTTTAACCCTGACTCAATGTTCAGCTCCTGTCACGACATCTGTGATTTTTCTTCACTACGATTAAACATGACTTTACCAAACTCGGGAACGTGATCTGTGTTTTTAGAACGCCGATGTCTCACTTTCACGTTCAATTTTCGTTTAATTTGGTATGGAATATTTTAATTTAAACCTCGAATTAATTGACTTATTTTCTTATATATTAGCCCGTATTTAAAACATAAACCCGAATGGCGATCCACTCTTTTTTGCGGCTCTTTTTTTTGGTGTTGTAATTTTTGTTGGTGCTATTTAATGACAATTTGTTTCTTTGATAACACTTTTTTTTCTTCTTTTTTTTGTTTTGTGTGTGTGTAGATAGATGCTCATAAGTAAGACACTGTTTCATCCAGAAGGATTAGTATTTTATCTTATTAATCGGAGAGACTCTTACGTGGTCAAACAAAAGGCTGCAGCTATTTGGACCCGGGTCCCCATAGACTAAATGATATTCGGATGTTATCTGTGGCAGTCTATTTTAGTTAAACTGAAGAAGTAAGATTATAAACATGTAGTCCATTCAATTATCTTACATTTGATGCCGAAGTGTGTCTCACAAATCCAACAATACTATTTTTAAATAATTTTTAATCCCAACCGCTCACTTCTGATACCCGGGTCCCAATAGCCATTTTGTAAAACTTGTTCGGGATAACTCATCTCTTCCACGTGCTCGCTAATATCCCCATTGACCTCATTCTCCCTTGCTGAAAAAATAATACTACTCCACTTCACTTCAACCTCTCTTCTCCCAGATTCTTCGACCCTTCCCCAGTGTCCTTACTACTCCCCACAATTTCTAATTGATCCCTGGTTGTTTTTCCCGACTGAACAATTCCCACTTTAAATTTACTTTTATCTTCAAAATAATCGTCCTCTATCCCTAACTGAAACAAATCTGGCTTGTAAACAGTTTCCTCAAAATAATCGTCCCCTATCCCTAACTGCAAAAATTCCCATTCGTCCTTTCGCCTATCACTATTGTCTCCTTTTTCAGATTTATTTTTAGTCTCTGACAACTCCACCCATGACTTGCTTTCCCGGCACCATTTAAGTTTATTCTCTTTAACTTCCACTAATTTTTCTTTAACGTCACTCCCCCTTTCCCTAAGCTCCTGATCTCTCTGTCTCTCAATCTTGGTCCATTCAGCATACTCAGCCTCCTGTTTTTTTAATAGATCCCTTGTCCACTTTCTCCTTTCCTGTTCTTCTATCTCTCTAATGCGTTCTAGTGCCTGTTCTCTCGCTCTCGTTACCTGGGCTAGTTCCTGGGCTCGCTGTTTATCACGTTCTTGTTCTTCTAAATCTCTAACGCGTCTTCGTTCTTCCCTCGCTCTTATAACCTGGGCTAGTTTTTGGGCTCGCTCTTTTGTCCGTTTCTCTCTCTCTCTTTCCCACTTCATATCTTTAACGCGTTTTCGTTCTTCATACTCTTTTCTTTGTTCTTCTTCTTTCTCACTTAGCCTTTTTAGCACCCACTGGACGCGAACTTCAACTTTTAACCCTAAAGAATCTGCCTCCTCCCTAAGATTTAATATTAACTCTTTCCTACTCATGTTAACCAATAATGTCTAAAAAAATATTCTAAAGCCCTCAATAGCAATAACAATTTAACAAAAATTACATCAGCATAATACAATAATTCAAAATGTATAAATTAAGCTAATTACCCGGTCTCGATACTTGATCTTTGGGAACCAGCGGGCGACAGGCAGCTAGACATCAGTGGTGGTGTCCAACAATAGCGGACTCAGCAACAGTTACACACCTCAGCAAGTCAGGTACGCACAGGTACAGCAGCGTGCGGCAACAGCTGGGCAAAATAGCAACGTTACAGGAACAGCAGGTGCAGGAACCATCAGGCACGACAAACATCAGGTGCAGGAACAGCAGGTGCAGGAAACAGGTACGGAGACAGCAGCGGGTCACTGCACAGCAGGTACAAGAAACATCGCTTACGGGAAGAGCAAATGTTACGACCTCATTTCATACGGCCTACTCTCGTTGTCTAGGATTCTCATCAGGTCCACACAATGAAACAATTACACTATTAAGTCCACAAATGTTACGACCTTTCCAACGTTACGGTTTCCAAATGTTACACTTCACAATAACTCCACATAGTTTCATAAATCAGTTCTTTATTTACTTTATACAAAACGTCGTCCCATCCAGGGTCACTACACACACATAAAGTCCTCTCTAGCAATCACTCGATTTCCCTGTCTCTCTCGGTCTCTCTCGCGGTCTCTCTCTCGACAAAAACTAACTCACCGCCCTTTTATCCACACACTCGTTTATTAATATTTCCCTCTCAACCAATGACCATTCAGCCACAATAACACCATTCATAACACAACTCATGCACCCAAAAAGTGTTCACACTAATAACAATGATTCTCACATTCAAACTCTCACCATGTATGGACAACCTTTCATACCAATATATCTTACTAACAAATCATGTTCACAACACTACGCTTTATAAAACTTCGTATAATAATAAAAATAAATATTGATATTGAAGTAAAGATATTTATAACAGTTTTATAAATAACAAAACCGTTCGGTGCGAACAACGGGAAGTAAGACTTCGGCTTATATCCAAGAACGGCCCGTGCAATATTTATAATCGAATACTGAAATCATTTAACAAGATTAGCTTTCTATATACGGAGCATCAAACATATCGAACGTGGCGAGAGTTCATATAGTCCAATAACTGTAATCGGTTAAAGGTACCAGAAACTATTCTTTTTTAAACTGTTTAAAAATGACGGTTATTGCACACTACTGGTCCCTCTGTCGCTCACCCTAACCCGAACCCTAAATCTATCATAAACAAAGGGAAGTGACTCCCAATAAGGGGACCACAACAGCACATTAGCCAAAATGACTATTTCGTCGTTCTATATATATATCATATCATATCATATCATATATCATATCATATATCATATCATATATCATATCATATCATATCATATCATATCATATATAGTATCATATCATATCATATCATATCATATATCATATCATATCATATCATATCATATATCATATCATATCATATCATATCATATATCATATCATATATCATATCATATCATATATCATATCATATAATATCATATCATATATCATATCATATCATATCATATCATATCATATCATATCATATATCATATATCATATCATATCATATCATATCATATCATATCATATCATATCATATCATATCATATATCATATCATATCATATCATATCATATATCATATCATATCATATCATATCATATCATACCATACCATACCATACCATATCATATCATATCATATATTATATCATATCATATCATATCATATCATATCATATCATATCATATATCATATCATATCATATCATATATCATATCATATCATATCATATATCATATCATAGCATATCATATATCATATCATATCATATAATATCATATATCATATCATATCATATATCATATCATATCATATCATATATCATATCATATCATATATCATATCATATCATATATCATATCATATCATATCATATATCATATCATATCATATCATATATCATATCATATCATATCATATATCATATCATATCATATATCATATCATATCATATATCATATCATATATCATATCATATCATATCATATATCATATCATATCATATCATATCATATCATATATCATATCATATATCATATCATATCATATCATATCATATATATATATAAAAGTGAAAATTTGTTTGTGGGTTTGTCTGTTCCACAAATGCTTTTACACGGATTGATGGATCTTGACCAAACTTGGCACATATATCCATCATTATCCAGAAGGAACTCTTAAGGGGTTGAGAACTTTTAAGAACATTTCGTGTGGGGCCGGGGGCCCCAAATTCGTTTTTTTCTTATATGAGCTATATAAAAAAATTACAAACAAATACTCCTACGTGAATGGATGGATATCGATCAAACTTAGTAAACATACACTTGATTATCCATATTCAAATACCGAAGGGTACTGAACTCATAATATCCATTCTTCTGAGGCCGGGGGTTCCATTTCATGTTTCCTTATATGAGCTATATAAATATTAATAGACATAGACAACACTACACATTCTATGTGAATTGATGGATATTGGTCTAGGGAGGTAACAATGCACTTCACTGTCCTTACTGAAATATCGGTGGATTTAAAACTAATAATATCCAATCTAAAATTTTCCAGAAAGTTCGATATTCTTAAAATGCTATATCTATGGCATTATTCAATAGATTTTATCGGGAAATGGGATAACATTAGAAAGCAAGGTCCCTAGATGGAACAGTATCCTAACGGGATCTGTAGGCCACCGGGATCGGGGTCCTAATGCAATCCCGGGCCACGCCGGGTATATCGGCTAGTATATATATAAAAGTGAAAATTTGTTTGTCTGTGGGTTTGTTTGTTTGTCTAATCCACAAAGGCTTTTACATGGATTGATGGATCTTGACCAAACTTGGCACATATATCCATCATTATCCAGAAGGAACTCTTAAGGGGTTGAGAACTTTTAATAACATTTCGTGTGGGGCCCCGAATTCGTTTTTTTATTATATGAGCTATATAAATATCAATAGGCTTAATACTCCTACACGAATGGATGGATCTTGACAAAACTTAGTATACTTACACGTGATTATCCATACTAAAATACTTAAGGGTACCGAACTCATAATATCCATTCCCTTTTGGGGCCAGGGGCCCCATTTCATTTGACCTTTTATAAGCTTTATAAATATCAATAGGCTTAGACAACACTATAGGTTCTATGTGAATTGATGGATATAGGCCTAGGGTGATAGCAATGCACGTCACTGTCCGTACTGCAACATCGGTGGATTTAAAACTAAGAATATCCAATCTAGAATTTTTCAGAAAGTTCGATAACTTTAAAACGCTATATCTATGGCATTATTCAATAGATTTTAATGGGAACAATTTTAAATTTTATTTCACAACTTACCTGAATGATAGTTATAGGGCCCCATCACAGGCAAAGCTAATTCATTACAATTATGGAATGAGCTCCCGGGGCCCATCTATTAACTTAAATGTACTACAGTTATAGAAATGCATTTAGTCGTAAAAATTTTCGTATGCGAAGAATAAATACTTAGAAAAGACAGTTTTTACACAGTTCGAGCAGGATAATACATTAACATTTAATCTTGAATGTTCCAGAAAGTTCTATAGGAAAATAGGCTTACTACTGCTACATGGCTGGATGGATCTTGACCAAATTTGGCACATATAATCATCATTATCCAAAAGGAACTTTTAAGGGGTTATGAACTTTTTATGACATTCCGTTTGGGGTCGGGGGCACAAAATGTCGTTTTTTCCTATATGAGCTATACAAATAAAATTAACAACAAATACTCCTGCATGAATAGATAGATCTTGAACAAACTTAGTACACATACACTTTATTATCCATATTCAAATACCGAAGGGTACTGAACTTATAATATCCATTTCTCTGGGTCCAGGGGGGGGCATTTATTTTGTCCTAATATAAGCTATATATAAATATCAATAGGCTTAGACCGGGACATCACCGGTATCGGGATCCCACAACTATCGTTATCTCACTGGTATAGCGAGATGCCACCGGATTCGGAATACCGACGGGATTGGGATCATACCGGAATTGTGATCCAGAGCAATCAGAATCCCATCGGGAAACGGTATACTATCGGGAGCGGGATTCCTACGGGATTTGGAGCCGACCGGGATCGGAATAATTAAAGGGTGATCATACACTAGGTCCGGATTTCACCGGATTCCAAGACTGACGAACAAGACTGGATCGGTATAAAAAACAAATGCAATAACAAAGTGAACACAGCTACATTTGTTCAGGCGTCATCGGTGAAAGTCGGTAACGCGCGCCGGTCTTATTTGTTTTTTTCGTCTGAGCTGTCCGAAGCTAATTTTAAAAACAATTAAAATGGCGGCATGTAATTTTTTACAGATTGTTTGTACAAAAATGTCACCTTAAAATCTAGAATAGCCTTTCATTTGTGTATTATTCCTTTGGATCCATCATAAGTAATTTAAATATATACAAATTGTAGTATTTTATCAATTAAAATGGTAGAAATTGATAAACTAAAATCTCAAGTGGATGATCGCTCTCCACTATGGGACATAGCAACCACATAATTAGAGCGATGTTCGACGGAATGATCCGAAGCTAAATTTAAAAAAAAACAAGCAAATGACGTCATTGCAGGTCTTCTTTGCATCATCCGTGTGTAGGATTCATTCGGATCCAATAAAAGTAATTTAAGATAAATACAAATTATAGAACTGAATAAAATAAAATGGTAGAAATAGACAAGCTAATATCCCTAGTTCATGACCGCATGCCACTATGGGACATAACGAAAAATTACCACAATAGGGATATTGGTAGTAAACTTTAGCACAAAATAGCAGAAGAGCTCAATACAACAAGTGAGTGGCGGGAGTGGGCATATGATTTTATTTTATTACTATTTTAAGTTAGTTCGATCGATATGGATAAAGGCTGCACCTATTGGTACCCAGGTACCAGAAGTGAGAGTTTGGGATTAAAAAACTATTAAAAATATTATTGTTGGGTTTGTAAGACCAAATGAGGTATGAAATGAAAGATAATTGAATGTACTATACGTTTGTAAACTTAATTCTTCGTTTTAACTAAAGTACACTACAACAAATGACATCTGAATAGCATTGAGCCTAATGGTACCCGGGTGCAAATGGCGGCGCTGCGTGTCTGGGTCAATGTTTATTTTTTATATCAAGAAGATTAGGTAAATAAAACCAAATTGTTTTGAACAAACTTGATCATATAATAGCTAAATATAATTATAATTAGAAATAGCAATTAAGAAATGAAAATTAGATATAACAAGTATGCATTTATTTTGAAGTTTGCATATCCTGTTACTGTTAGACCTGCAAAACAGTAACATTGGAAAATAAGTTCAAAGAAATGTCAATCACTTGAATTTAGGATATATTTTTGTAACACAATAATGAATCAAATATAATTTTAACATAATAAATACAGTTAATAAATATAGTTCCATGTAGAATATTTATGCTTTTACCAAATTTCTAAATTATATTTAATCTAAATTTTAAAAGAAAACTAAATTAAACTGTTTATAAACAAATATTAAATTAGCATGGATAATGCCATTGTTTCTGTAGCACACGGTAATGCTATCACTAAATTATTATGGAAAAAGATCAACGTGGATCAATTCATAATCAATTCATAAAATATCACCACTGGTTGTGTATGGTCGCATCAGATGTTTCTTCAGAGGATGACCTTGGTCACCAAGAAAAACATATGGAAGATGTGTATTTATTGATCCCAGGTATCTGTCTTGGTTAAGGAAAGGGGAAAGACCCCGTTTCTATGTGGTTGTATAGATTTGATTCAACGAAAATACCACTGTCACTCTGCTGTACTATGCCCCACTGTCAACAATTAATAATTTAATTTATACTTTGCACCAACAAAGCATACCACTGTATGTAGGTAGTCAAAAGTATAATGGTTCATTCTGAAAATAATAATTTTAATAATGGATTCTTCATCAAACAAAACATATGTTCATATATTCCAGTTTTTTTTAATACAACAAGCTCATTTAAAATCTATGTTTAGTTTAATACTCGCCAGCGGAAAGACAGCAGGGTCAAGGTCGTTGTTATGATAAACAATAAAAATTCGGATGCGATCGGCTGCAATGTATTCTCAATTTCTACAATGTCCGATGTACAGTTCTACCGAGCAACCGGTCTCGTCGTCAGTCTTAAAATCCGGTGAAATCCAGATCTAGTGTATGATCACCCTAAGGCTGCAGACTGATACAGTTCCTTCGTTCCGAATGCTATCCCGGCAAATTGCCGGCTATGTCCGCTAGTATATATATAATTGTTATATGTTTCTACATATTTTGCTCCTGGAGAGCACTTGAACTTTCCAGGGGTCAGGGCCACCGCCCCTTCCAGAAGAATTGGTGGAAAGAAAACCTGATCTCTACTTAAGCTGGGAACAAATTAATCAACATCTAGAAAACATTTTGTTAAAAATAAATAATAATCTTAGACATTTATTGAATGATCATCCGTAGCGACTGAATATTTAACCTAGGTTTAGACGGATGGATGATGTGGACATTACAACATCTGAGAGTCCAAGCATGGAAAAGAAAAGCATTAGTTAGGTCTGAGTGGAAGGAAGTAGTGAGGCAGGCCAAAGCCCAACATGGGCTGCAGATCCACAGGGATGGATGGATGGAATACTATTATGTTGCCCAAAACTGGGAGAGAAAATACTCCTCTATTCCCCCATTTAAATTATTTTTCAAGATTACTTCTCAAGTAACACTAGATGATGTTCAATATTATTTCTCAGGTTACACTAGATGATGTTCAAGACTACGTCTCAAGTAACACTAGATGATGTTCAAGACTACGTCTCAAGTAACACAAGATGATGTTCAATATTACGTCTCATGCAACGCTAGATGATTTTAAATTAATAATTTCCCAACACAAAATCTCAAGTGTGTTATAGACAAATTAGCTATACGTGTTAGGACGGGCATTAGTTAAAACGGTGAACGTAATGAGACACAGAAAATACAGTTCGGAACTAAGCTCCGTATTACAGTCTTCTGATTATGTGACTTTACATTAGTGGCGTGGAAGGCGGTGGTGATACGTGTAAAATGTGATGTATAAGTTTCGTGTAAATACAATTGTATTAGTTTTATATTTTAAATAGCTTAGTTCGTTTTATAAGTTATGAATAGTGATCCATTAATGAAGGGTTGTATGAAAAAGCGATGCATTAGAGAAGGGATCTATAAAGTAGTAATACATAAAAGAAGTGATGTATACAGAAGTGAAGTATGAAAACTAGATCCATAAAAAATGATGATTTAAGAATTGATATTAAAAAAAATGGTGTACATGTATATATAAAGTGACAATGGAAAGGCGGTGCATGGAGTTAGAGGAATTACATGTATGCTAGATTTTGCCCGCCAAAACATTGGCGGAGGAAACGCATGAAATTCTCATCTACTAAAGTTACTTGACAAAACATGAACTCAATTTACGCACATTTAAGAATCTCAATTTTCGCTACCACCCAACCCACACCCCACACCCCCCCCCCCCCTATTATACGTCACTGCACACTTTGTATTTCACGCCCATGAACTATATTAAATATTCTGATGTCCCAACCACTTTTAAACGAGTATTTTTTACACCATACTTAAATTGAGAAGATTTTATTTTTCCAAAACAAAATTGTACGCACCAAACGCATTTTCGTTATGTAAAAAAATATATAATTTAGCGTAGTTTTCGTGAATTATATTTTGCGCGCTATTGAACGCATTATTGAGCCTGAACGGAAGCAGTGAATTAGGAGGACATCCACCAGTCATACCAGAAGCGTAATATATATAAGAGATACAAATGTGATCCACGAAGTTAGAGTAGTTACATGTATAAACAAATGTGATGCACGAAGTTAGAGAAGTTACATGTATATACAAATTTGATGTACGAAGTTAGAGAAGTTACATGTATATACAAATGCGATCGTTTTATAATTTAAGTCGTAAGGGTGATAATACACTATGTCCGGATTTCACCGGATTCTAAGACTGACGACAAGACCGATCGCTCGGTAGAACTGTAAGTCGGACATAGTAAAAATTGAGAATACATTGCATCCGATCGCATCCGGAACTTTATTAATTAATCATAACAACGGCCTTCACCCTACTGTCTTTCCGCTAGCGCTAACGAATATAAAAATAAAGATAGTTTTTCTATGATCTAGTTTTTTTTGATGCAAAGAAGACCTCCAATGACGTCATTTGCTTGTTTTTTTTTTTAAATTTAGCTTCGGTCAATTCCGTCGAACATCGCTCTAGTTATATGGTTGCTATGGCCTATGTCCCATAGTGGAGTGCGATCATCCACTAGAGATATTAGTTTATCAATTTCTACCATTTTAATTGATAAAATGCTACAATTTGTATATAATTATATTACTTACGATGGATCCAAAGGAATAATACATAAATGAAAGGCTATTCTAGATTTTAATGTGACATTTTTGTACAATCAATCTGTAAAAAATTACATGCCGCCATTTTAATTGTTTTTAAAATTAGCTTCGGACAGTTCTGACGAAAAAAACAAATTCAACCGGGGCGCATTACCGACTTTCACCGATGACGCCTGAGCAAATGTAGCCGAGTTCACTTTGTTATTGCATTTGTTTTTTATACTGATCCAGTCTCGTTCGTCAGTCTTGGAATCCGGTGATACCCGGACCTAGTGTATTATCACCCTAACATGAATTAGCATCAGTTGAATCTTTTTTACAATATCTTTAGCACGAAAATCATTTCATGATAAATTTATTTTTAAAACAATTATCTCAATTAGTAGAATATTTCCAGCATATAACCCAATTTATATTAGTCGCATTTATATTATATATATAATATATATATCCATCTTCGATCTCATCAACAGTGATCCATGCTTATCTTCGGTCAGACTACCACACTGACGCATCCAAGAGACGTAAGATTGTAGAGGGCGTTGAAATATGGTTTTCTGGTGCCAAAACAGAATGGCAGCAGGCTGTAACCAATGGGGAGACAGACTCATTTGATGTTTGCAAGTAAACCGATTTCTTCTCACACACACATTTATATATATATATATATAGAGAGAGAGAGAGATTTATTATAATGGTCTTTCAATTAGGATACTTACTTTTTAAAAAAAAAACAAGGTAATTTTTTTCCTTTTTATAACAGCGCAGATTTTGCTTTTGACATATATCCGGGTTATTCAGGTTTTGTAACCGGTATATCTAAAACAAATTTTGAAAATACCAATAAAGTGATAATTTATAAAAAAAAAATCGAGTTCAAATTATCACCTGACATAAAGAAATAAATAATTTGAAATGTATATAAAGAACACACGTCTCTTAGACAGATATAAATATACTAGTGAGTGCCCGGAATGCTTTGCAATTCCACTCAAAGAAAGAAAGTGTTTGTATTTTCATTATGATTCGAAGAACTTTTTATATATACATTATATTTTGTATTTTCTGTCTGGTGCTTACACGAAAAAATTAGCAGGCTTTTTCGAAGCGTGAGCAGGCCACTTACAGCCTTCCAAGAGAGAAGCGGGGATTTTAGAAATTTAGTCCTCAAACTTGTAGCGATTGTTTGAAATTATATTTTCATTGCTCACAGAATTAAAAATAAAAACGAATTTTGTGAAATGGAGGTACTAATTCAGAAAACTACTTATAATGTCACGCACAAACTGAAATGTCGCAGTTTGTATTTGATTCAATTCCATCCATCCATACAATAGTTCAGTTTAAAATTATATTTACATATCTCATATTAGAAACAAAAATAATTTATATTATGTAACACAATTTAATTTAAATACATACACATTTTTATACAAACGGAGGCTAAAAGCCTTATATTTATACTTTGCCTTTTAGTTTTAGCATCTTCAAACTGTTTTACAACAAAGGCAAACACAGGGTAGGGATCATGATAACAAGTTGCCGTTAAGGGATATGCGGCGATAGGCTGTGGTGGAAGTCCCCGGCCGATGATTCTAAATACGCAGTCCTGAGAAAGCTGCTCCTAGGCAACCGTTTCGTCCTAGCTACTTCGCGAATTAGTTGCGATGTGGAAACACACTGTAGAATCCCACTTAGAGGGCTATCGGTGCTTCCCCAGGACGGGTGGGGGGAGATATTAGGACGTTAATCTACCGTACCGAACTCTAGGAGAGTGGACTACGGACGCTTTAAACGCAGCGTCTTCGGTCGACCAGATGTCTCCGGGCAGGGAGGGTCTCCGTCTGCAAACCCGATCGAGCGGTTGCTGGTGGGGACGTTTCACGCTCGTGGAGGTCTCTGACGTTCCCCCGCACGGCCCAACTTCAGGGAAACCCGGCGGCTGGCAGGTGTGGGTGAGCGCCAGGGAGGGCATAAGGAGCTGCGAGCTCGACGGCCCACTGATGCCATTTCCTAATGAGGCATTTCAAATGTTTTACAACCACATCTTTTTTTTCTCATTAATATACTTAGATCTTTTCACCGTCTAGCCCCTCTTATCTATCACATACATGGCATCCTTCCGATGGAGTAACTATGTACACTTCAAAGACTGGCCCAAAAAGAAAATCCTTGAATTGCAATCTCGACTGCATTCCTTGCAGGATAAGATTGACTCCAGGTTAGATTTGACCTTCCGTATGCTTTTATTTTTTGCAAGAATTCGATTCTGCCCCTTTTGACTCCTTCATACACTGATGTTCGCCAGCTGGAACGTTGTTCAGCAATGACTTCCCATTCGTTGACTTCAATGTTGGCGTCTCTCATGCTCCTTTTGCAAACGTCCATAAATCTCAAGCGTGGCCGTCTAATAAGTGTTGTCCCTACTGCCCACTCTCCATACAGCAGCTTCTTTGGCATACTGCCTTCCTCCATTCTCCTTACAGGGCCTCTTGCTAAGAGCGGAGAATATGCTTCACATTTGTGCACGTTCCAAGACCTCTGTGTTAAGCACCTTGTCCTGCTAACGAATGCGTAAAATGCGAAGCAGACTTCTTCGATGGAAGCTGCTGAGTTTCCGCTCGATGGTCCACACGTCACTGCCGTATAGGAGCGTACTAAACACGCATGCCTGATAGACACTATTTTGGTTTTATCAGTTAGATTGCAATTACTCCACACCCACTTATTCAGTTTAGCGAAAATTGCTGCTGTTTTTGCGATCCTGATAAATGTTAAATATTTATCTTTTACAAGAGCTTTGGACCAATTTTCAACCTGTGTCGCAGCTGTCCTCACCGACAACTCTTGAGTCATCAATAGCGACTTCCTTCGTCACTCTCCAGAGAATAACTAATCCCGTTGACCGATTGTAAATTAACGGGAGAAAACACACGTAACTTTATTAGGATTCAAATATACATTTTAAAAAATATATTCTTAGTTGCATTTGTATTCAACAAACATTCATTAACAGGAACTTTTTTTTTATTCTTTTATTTTTTCTGGCAGTAGAAGGCATACGTAAATCGGGGGTAGAAATTAATCAACTTCTAGGAAAAAAAATCTAAAGTTTGCATTATTTTAATTACGTTGGAGTTTGAATATTTCAATGTATTTACATTAACATACATTTACAATATAATATAAAAGTGGGATTTAGTGTTGTGAAATGATCATGCCTGATACAGAGACATACATTTTTATCTATTCCCCGATTTACATTATTTTTCAACATTACTTCTCAAGTAGCGCTTGATAATATTTTCATTTCCCTTTTAATGTGTTTGACTTTGTACCGCGCTTCGAGCCTTTGGGGATGAAGCGTGATTTTTAAATCAATTTTATTATTATTATTATCATTATTATCTTCAATAATAAATTTCCCAACACAAAATTTCAAGAATGTTATATATAAATAAGCTATAAGTATTAAAACGGACGTTAATTGGAGCGATGAACACAATAAGACACAAAACTTTAACTAGACACAAAATACAATTCGGAACTTCACACCGTATTACAGTGTACTGGTTATGTTCCTTTCAGAATAAAATATAGTAAAATATTACGTACAAGTTACAGTCCGCCAAGCATTGGCCACAGCAATGTGTGAACTTCCCATCTACTAGATACAGTCCGCCGAGCATTGTCCACGGCAATGTGTGAACTTCCCATCTACTAGATACAGTCCGCC
Organism: Omphiscola glabra; assembly: GCA_964017045.1. NCBI lineage: Eukaryota > Metazoa > Mollusca > Gastropoda > Lymnaeidae > Omphiscola > Omphiscola glabra. The sequence continues at coordinate 25,093,448 of OZ024808.1, forward strand.
AAGCATTGGCCACAGCAATGTGTGAACTTCCCATCTACTAGATACAGTCCGCCAAGCATTGGCCACAGCAATGTGTGAACTTCCCATCTACTAGATACAGTCCGCCAAGCATTGGCCACAGCAATGTGTGAACTTCCCATCTACTAGATACAGTCCGCCAAGCATTGGCCACAGCAATGTGTGAACTTTCCATCTACTAGATACAGTCCGCCAAGCATTGGCCACGGCAATGTGTGAACTTTCCATCTACTAGATACAGTCCGCCAAGCATTGGCCACAGCAATGTGTGAACTTTCCATCTACTAGATACAGTCCGCCAAGCATTGGCCACAGCAATGTGTGAATTTCCAATCTACTAGATACAGTCCGCCAAGCATTGTCCACGGCAATGTGTGAACTTCCCATCTACTAGATACAGTCCGCCAAGCATTGGCCACAGCAATGTGTGAACTTCCCATCTACTAGATACAGTCCGCCAAGCATTGGCCACAGCAATGTGTGAACTTCCCATCTACTAGATACAGTCCGCCAAGCATTGGCCACAGTAATGTGTGAACTTCCCATCTACTAGATACAGTCCGCCAAGCATTGGCCACGGCAATGTGTGAACTTCCCATCTACTAGATACAGTCCGCCAAGCATTGGCCACGGCAATGTGTGAACTTCCCATCTACTAGATACAGTCCGCCAAGCATTGGCCACAGCAATGTGTGAACTTCCCATCTACTAGATACAGTCCGCCAAGCATTGGCCACAGCAATGTGTGAACTTCCCATCTACTAGATACAGTCCGCCAAGCATTGGCCACGGCAATGTGTGAACTTCCCATCTACTAGATACAGTCCACCAAGCATTGGCCACGGCAATGTGTGAACTTTCCATCTACTAGATACAGTCCGCCAAGCAATGGCCACAGCAATGTGTGAACTTTCCATCTACTAGATACAGTCCGCCAAGCATTGGCCACGGCAATGTGTGAACTTTCCATCTACTAGATACAGTCCGCCAAGCATTGGCCACATCAATGTGTGAACTTCCCATCTACTAGATACAGTCCGCCAAGCAATGGCCACGGCAATGTGTGAACTTCCCATCTACTAGATACAGTCCGCCAAGCATTGGCCACAGCAATGTGTGAACTTTCCATCTACTAGATACAGTCCGCCAAGCATTGGCCACAGCAATGTGTGAACTTTCCATCTACTAGATACAGTCCGCCAAGCATTGGCCACAGCAATGTGTGAACTTTCCATCTACTAGATACAGTCCGCCAAGCATTGGCCACGGCAATGTGTGAACTTCCCATCTACTAGATACAGTCCGCCAAGCATTGGCCACAGCAATGTGTGAACTTCCCATCTACTAGATACAGTCCGCCAAGCATTGGCCACGGCAATGTGTGAACTTCCCATCTACTAGATACAGTCCGCCAAGCATTGGCCACATCAATGTGTGAACTTTCCATCTACTAGATACAGTCCGCCAAGCATTGGCCACGGCAATGTGTGAACTTCCCATCTACTAGATACAGTCCGCCAAGCATTGGCCACATCAATGTGTGAACTTCCCATCTACTAGATACAGTCCGCCAAGCATTGGCCACGGCAATGTGTGAACTTCCCATCTACTAGATACAGTCCGCCAAGCATTGGCCACATCAATGTGTGAACTTCCCATCTACTAGATACAGTCCGCCAAGCAATGGCCACGGCAATGTGTGAACTTCCCATCTACTAGATACAGTCCGCCAAGCATTGGCCACAGCAATGTGTGAACTTTCCATCTACTAGATACAGTCCGCCAAGCATTGGCCACAGCAATGTGTGAACTTTCCATCTACTAGATACAGTCCGCCAAGCATTGGCCACGGCAATGTGTGAACTTCCCATCTACTAGATACAGTCCGCCAAGCATTGGCCACAGCAATGTGTGAACTTCCCATCTACTAGATACAGTCCGCCAAGCATTGGCCACGGCAATGTGTGAACTTCCCATCTACTAGATACAGTCCGCCAAGCATTGGCCACATCAATGTGTGAACTTTCCATCTACTAGATACAGTCCGCCAAGCATTGGCCACGGCAATGTGTGAACTTCCCATCTACTAGATACAGTCCGCCAAGCATTGGCCACGGCAATGCGTGAACTTCCCATCTACTAAAATAACTTAAACTCAAGTGACGCACATTTAAGAATCCCAATTTTTGCTACACCCCATCCCCCCATGATACGTCACTGCACACTTTTTATTTCACGCCCATGAATTATAGTACATATTCTGGTGTCCCAACCACTTTAACCCGAATATGTTTTACACCATACTTTAATTGAGACGATTTCTTTTTCCGAAAAAAAAATTACACACCAAATATATAACAATATAACATCATTTAGCGTAGTTATCGGGAATTATATTTTGCGGGCTATTGAACTAACTTTTGAACCACACTTTCTTTCAAGTACATATAGTTATTTGTAATATAATCTCAATAATAAATGCGCTGAATAGGAAGCAATGATAATATTAGGTAGCAACCGGTCGGAAATGGAAGCAGTCCAAGAGTCACACCAGAAGCGTAAAATATATATATGAGATTAAAATGCACTTGCAATATTTAAAAAAAAAAAGAATCTCATTTAGCGCATTTATCGGGAATTTTATTTCATGAAATCGTCGTAATACTTTCCTCCGCTTCCCTTGGAAAACAGAAACAAAAATGCGGTTGAGGGATGTTGATTAAGAATCGATAGCGCGTGTTGCATCGGCAATGAGTCTATTTGCCAAGTTTCAGCTAAATAAGTTGACGAGAAGTTGGTCGATTAGCCTTCTTAAAATTTTACCAACGTGCCACCAACAAAACAAAGTTCATATGAAGGATCTTGATAAATGAACATCGTTGAAATGTATGAAAGAGGACCAGTTGGAGACTGCCCAGTGATAAACTTAGGTAAACTTTTAACAATTTATGGATCAGTAAACGAAAAAAATTTAACATTTTTGACGTCTGTTGCTTGGATTCCTTCATGGGGTAGGTCCAATTTTTTTGTAAATTAGAGTAGCTTGCCCGTGTTTGCCGCCTACATTTACCAATTAGCGTTGGTTTCAAAATCGAGTTTCCTGTTTCTAAACTGGATTCCAGTTAGTTCAGTTGGGTTCATTAAAATAGACCCAATAAAATGGTTTGTAAAAAAATAAAACTGACTATTTCACTATGAATAGATTCCCGGTTACGTCATCCGTTCCATGTTTACTTAGCCAATACATGTGAACCACTAATGATACCAAAGCGTAAATGAGATGTACCAACCCATAATGCTCCTTTCTCTCCTTCTATATATGTAGCCCATACTGATTGGCTATTTTTTCCTCCTCAATTACGCTTTTAACGTGCACAATAATAAACAATTATTAAAAAGATATTATCTTTGCGATGAGTTAATTCGTTTTTTTACTTCAAAATTTGATCAAATTTACAAATAATAAAGATTATTAAAACAATTGATTTTGAGTTTATTAATGAACAGTTGAAACTAATAGTTTGACCAGGTTGAACAAACAAAATTAGAAATCAAATATAATTGTCATTTGAAACTTTAATCAAATATTTATTATAAAAATATGGGTCATTCGTACTGAATAAATAATTTATTAGCATTTAACATACGGCAGAGCAAATAAAAAAAGTATAAAAATATAAAGATATAAATAACATGAATCCTTACATACACACAGGAAATATCTAGTAAGTCTCGAAAAATCGTAAATTTAAAAAAAATGCCCAAGCCTCTGAACTGTAATAAAATTCCAGTGACAAACTCGCGTTTACACCACTGTCTTATTTCACCAACTGTTTCGAGAAACACTAAAGAAGATTTTACCAAACGCACGTGTGATAAGGTTTGCGATATGTTGATGGTAAGTGGCGTAATTGGACCTGCAGCAGGTGTGTTCCTAATAGAAACAGGTCTAACTGGAACTTCATCGGGTGTGTTACTAAAAGGAACAGGTCTAATTAGACCTCTCGCCGTAATATTTTTATACAAGAACTGACTTTAAACAAAAGTGTTTACCCGAGTGTGTTAGTATATCAAGAATAGCTTGACCAGACACCCTTTCAGCTGTGACAGCTTCCCAGGGAAGTGCATTGTCAAAAGTAGCTGTGAAAATAAAAATCATAGTATTTCTTTCTGTTACAACTTAACTTTAAATTAAATATATAACCAAACTTTAAAAACAAATAAAATCATTATTTCTTTTAGTGCAATGTGTTATTTTTGCTTACGTTGATCTAAAATAATAATTGCTGAGTAGAAATTGCCCAGTACAAGGGAGTTAAGGAGTAAAATATTTGAAACAACACATTATATAAAAATTAATTCCCTTTAATTTGGAAAACATTTTTTTAAATTTTACTTTGTAGTTTAGGTGCTGGAAAAGGGACTTAGTGGTTGCTCTACATTTTCGTACGCTGACTAAATTAGGACTTTTTTTCAGTTGCTCCGAGCACTGACTGGTATTAACTTACGGAATCAATTTCGTAGGTCCACTTTTTGGAAGCGTTTCAACAGTTTCGGGATATTCACAGGGTATGATGATATTTGATTTCCTATGCGTATTAATTTCGAACTCTCATCGCTACGCTCATAGCTACTCTTATAGCTACGCTCATCGACAAATTACAAGTTGACTAAAAAAAACAGCATCAGTCCCGTCATTAACTACTTAATATAGAGTCAGTACAACTAAGAATTGGTGAAATATGGAGCGCCATCTGGAATTATAATAGATTATGCTTCCCTTCCTTATTTTACATGCAAATTGTTTTAATGCCAGCAGGCAGGCTATAGGACTATCTGTTGAACTATTGTTTTAATGCCAGCAGGTAGGCTATAGAGCTATCTGTAGAACTGTTGTTTTAATGCCTGCAGGTAGGCTATAGGGCTATCTGTTGAACTATTGTTTTAATGCCAGCAGGTAGGCTATAGGACTATCTGTTGGCCTGTATCTTAAAATACGCGGACTGGGTGTTGAAATAACTAAACTGGGTTACGTTCTAGAATTATAATAATAATATGTAAGCATTCAAGGTTGTGGTCTTTGTAGCATCTGATTTTGTTCTCTCACCTAAATTCTTTTTATACCCAGAGTCGCATGACCACTGACTCAATTTTTTTACACAATGAAGCTTAAACATAAATGAAAACAAGTCATAAAAATCAATCTTACCAGATACACGTGACATTCAGGTCACTGTGAGACAATAACTTCAGACAGTAAACATGATAACACTACTGGTCAGTCTAATGGTCAGTCTTGCTGTCATAACCGTGACTTCAAAATAAACCATTTATCTGGAACCTGTTATTCATTAACAATATTCAGAGACTTGGGCTCATTACGTTCCCGAAGAAAAGGAACTCATTTGATTGTTCAACTATTATCTCTTGTCAGCTCCTCCACCTCGTCCACTAGATCTGCTTAATTTAAATTACAAAAATCATTTCAATCTTTGCCATTGCAAGTATTATTTCATAGTGTTTAGCTTTCGTTGTGAACTTGTGCCGTGGAAGAATTTCTCTGTCTCCCAGTCTCTCTGCTTGTTTCCTCTTTTAAAATATCTGTCAACACTTCCGGTCTCTTGCACTCTTGTCTGACAGTTTCCAACTCTGTTAAACTCTGATCATCAATGTTGAACAATGAGTTTCCAGGAGGGAAGAAAATAATTGTACGTTAGATGCAATCTTCAATTATTTCAAGAGAATCGATCTACCTGTTGTAGTACAATTTCCAGAGAGGCAGACTAACTATTGTAGTGCAATCCCCAGAGAGGCAGACTAACTGTTGTAGTGCAATCCCCAGAGAGGCAGACTAACTGTTGTATTACACTCCCAAGACATGCAGACTAACAGATGTAGTGCACTCCTCAGAGAGGCAGACTAAATGTTGTAGTACAATCCCCAGAGAGGCAGACTAAATGTTGTAGTACAATCCCAAGAGAGGCAGACTAACTGTTGTAGTACACTCCCGAGAGAGGCAGACTAACTGAGTTAGTACAATCCCCTGAGAGGCAGACTAAATGTTGTAGTACACTCCCCAGAGAGGCAGACTAAATGTTGTAGTGCACCTCCCAGAGAGGAAGACTAACTGTTGAAATTAACTAACTGTTCATTATTAAATGAAAATTTTAAGGGTAATAAATGTTCCCTTGACATACATATAAGTGTTTAAACAATATATTCCTTGCTGATAAATTTATTTTTTTATCTGTCAAAACTCCTTTTTAATTCAGTATAAGATTGTAAAATTGTAAGTCTTTATAATAATGTTCGTAAAGTAATTGAAATATAACAAAAAATTAATTATCTCATTGATTTTTTCCATTCCCACACATCTGAGGGGGTTGTATCCGAAAACAAAGTAAAAGTTAATGTTGTTTCATTAAAATTATTTTTTTTCCAAATAAAATTTTACAAATCATTTTAATTTTTTATTTTTTTTTAAAGTTAAGAAAGTTTATTTCAAACCAAAGTTTTTAAAGGGAAACAATCGCTTTCAATTTTTATGTTTTTTCACCATATAAATGAGGATCTTTTATGATACTTTTTTATTTTAATCATATTATGGAAATGTACTTATAATTTTTTGTTCAATAAAAATTAGTCAATTTTTTATTAAAATTTTCATTATTATTATTTGTTTATAATCTATACTATATATATATAAAAACTATGAATATCATATCCTAAACGAGGTTTATATAATGTTAATTTGGATGAACCATTTACTGGAAAGTCACTGAATTTGCTTATTCAAGTTGTGTAAGACTTAAATTTCGATCCCTACATTTAGGGATACAAATGCAAATGCTTGATCAGTAATAAAATTACCCTTCTAAACTTTCTTCCATATCACTGTCAGGCCCAAGTGGAACACATGTCACTGTTGTCTTTCATCTATATCTCTTTTTACTTAAAGTGGATACGATGCCCTTGCCAATTTCTATAACTCTATTATTTCCAAGGGAAAAGGTTTAAAATGTGTCACCTAAACACCAATTTTTTGCCTAAAGATTGAGTCGAATTTTGTGACACTTTTAATTTATTGTTGGTCAGTGTTTTGTAACTTTGAATGAAGACCTGTTATAGAGAGCATCGGTGGTTTGCGCTTGTGTTCTGCTCTTGTGACTGGATATGTCCCGGTGGGCGAATCTTACAGGTTTTATTTATGGGGAAATACTTCATACATTGCAAGTGACTCTGGTTTCGAGTATGGGAGTTCACTAGTCTAATTCTTTTGCACTAGAAATTATGTTTGATTAAGCGCAGTGTGTTTTGGGGAGAATAATTAATTAGTGAACGCTTTTCCCGCGCTTGATTTGGTGACGTATTTTTATGCTTTTATGACGTATTGTCTAGTGCAAGAGGTCACCAAACTACGCTCCGCGGGCCGGATCCAGCTAAACGAAGCTAGTTTATCCGGCCCGCCAAAGGTATTTGCATGTAATCGACAAAACGTATGGAACACGAGACGTTGTGATACAATTTAAATATTATGTTTAGAATTCTAGGTGATCTTCACATTTGCGGAAACCTTCTGGCTGCTATGCGCATTAAATTTACCAATTTCAAATTGTATTATTTTATCTAGATTTTCTTGTTTATTGCAATCCTGTTTAGCGTCGTACTACAAAGATCGTACAATGTCGTACAATGTCGTACAATGAGCTGGCGCCAGAAAAAAATGGACTTCTAAAAGTAGATGACCCACGTTTCTCTTGCAATCTGCGGTCCATTCGTTTTGCAGAGGTATATTTGGTATAGATATTTATTTATATTGAGTGGACGTACAGATCTCATTATCACAGTCTATTACTGGTCACGTAGTTCAAAGTCAGTTCAGAATGAAAAAAAAAATATTTCTTTTAGAATTAAACAACAAATAATGACACAATTTAAAATAGCTACTAAATAACTTGAGATTGTTTTTCTAGAATAGATCCTTCTAAGAATCAATATCCACTAAGACGACTCCCACTAATATATTATAATCTGATAACTACCACAAACTGTAGATAGGTGAAAGAAAGAGGAGTGTTGGAAACAAACAAGGGAATAAAAAATGCATTAGGAACTATCAGCCTTCGGCAAGTTTAATTTTGCAAATGGCAGAAGAACTTGGAAAGTACATAGCTGTTCCGATTCATGAAAAAGCTAGGAACTTGCTGTGTAATTCTCTGGCGCTGGATGAATCTACTAATCGATCGAGTGCGTCACAACTTCTCTGCTTGCTTTTTTTTTTGCTGTGTCAATTTGGACTTTCATTTAACGGAAGACTTGGCATCCTATTGCAGCATTCATGGAACAATAACTGGAAAAGACACGTTAATGGAAGTGAACACAATTCAGTGGAATCAGCCTCAAGATGTTACAGTTGTTAGAGGAAAAATCATGTCTGAGTGAGGAAAGGTCTTGTGGGGCAGATAAGTAATTAGTTGTAAGATTGTCAAATTTCTGGCGCTCTGTTCATACACTGATCATACATCAGCAAACACTCAGTGAGAAAGACTTAAATCTTTCTTGTGTACTTAACCGGTCATTTCTGTTATAAACTTCATTTTAGGATATGCACTCAATCACCATAAGTTCCAGGCTTTTCGTGAACTGAACATGAAACTTCATGAAAATGATAAACACATCTGCGATCTCTACGGAATCATCAAAGGATTTTGGAGAAAGATGTCATTGTTTGAAGAACAAATTGAAGGAGAAAACTTGTCTCGTTTTAATTGTTTCAAGGAGTTTTGCACTACAATCGACAAGGATGTCAACTTCGATTTTCTGAATTTTTACTTTAGTCACATGAAGAAGCATTTGATGGAGAGATTTTCAGACTTTTGACAGACATGAGAGTGTCCTTCTTCTGCCACAGAATCCATTTGATTGTAATGTTGCTGATGTGCAAATTGAACAAGAGTTGGAACTCGTTGATTTTTAACAAATAACTTGTTTACCGCTGCTTAAAAGGTGTTGAATTGGCCAAACTGAAGAAATTTGCCGCTGTTATGGCAGCAGTATTTGGAAAAACGTTTGTCTGTTTGTATGTGAAATCGATACTTCGAATGAGATTGACTGATAAACATTTGAAAGCAATTATCTTGATTGAGTGCAGCAATTGCAAACTAAACATTGATGATATCTTGAAAACAAAACTTCAGTTTCACAAATATCACTAATATTTTTTGCTGCTTAGTTTGTCAGATTCGGATGAGTGCGCACTAGGTCTGATGTAACTATATTTTTGATATCGTCAGCTTCTTTAATAAAATAATTAGTCGATAAATCTGTTGGTTGTCTTTCTTTTTATTTTGTTAGTTGCACGCCACTTACCCATGATTAGATTGCACGCCATTCACCCATGATTACATTGAACGCCACTCTCCCATGATTACATTGCACGCCACCCTCCCATGATTACATTGCATGACACTCACCCATGATTACATTGAAATAAACTTAGATTTTCGTCCTTTTTCCAAGAGTTTCGTACTGGCTGGCAAGTATCGTACGTAAGGATTATACGGCCCACGCTCGTCATTTTGTCCGTTATCCTGCCGCGGTGAAAAATGTTTTGTGACATCGGGGTCAGTCTAGTCTGTTGTGTGACGTACGTTTTATTCTTCAGTCGCGGGAAGAGCGTTCACTAACTAATTAAAACTCTCAAACACACACAGCGCGAAATCAAACATAATATTCACTCGCAAAAATAAATGAACACTTATTCGGCGCGCAGGCCGTACTCTGGAAACCCCTGCTCTAACTGATATAGTGTAGCCTCTATACTAGTGGTTCTCAAACTTTCTAATGCCGCGACCCCTTAATACAATTTCTCATGTTGTTCCGACCCCAAACACAAAATTATTTTCTTCGTTACTTTAAAACTGCAGATTACATTTGTTTTCCAATGATCTTGGGCGACCCCTGGGGAAGAGTGCTTCGACCTCAAAATGGGTCTCAAACCCTAGGTTGAGATCTGCTGCCCTATAATGAAGTCTTGCTTTGGCCTGCCTATTGGGATAAGAATACTCTTTTATGATTTCGTTTCAAATGCAACTAAACCTGGCAATGATATTTAAATAATAGTGCCTCTATTGTAGGTGATACTTAACTTAAACGTCCCATAATCACCCAAGCCCAAACCTCCACCCGCATTGATCACAAAATTCTGTCCCTGGCGTTTGCTGTATAGAAAGCTCTGCACCTGTTTTTTTTTCTTCAAAAAATGATTTCTTAAAATGTATCCACACAAAACCTGCGCTCTTCAACCCGGTCCTTACTAAGGGTGCCAAATGTAGACTAACACAGACAGAAGTTATACCAGATGCGCTCTTTTGAAGCTATTGCGCATAAATTGTGGAACAATTTAATTTTAAGTCACTCTTTGAGGGAAAATTATAAAAAGACATTTAAGAACCAATTAAAGACTTTTCTCTTTCAATACAGTTTAGGACATCCGAACGCTGCCAGCATGCTAAAATAGCATGGACGCAAGCGCTATAAAAGTACTCAATCATCATCATCTTACCATTGTCCAAATTTAGCAATATGTGCTAATGTTAACTTCCACTCTAGTAAACACCGAATGCCTTAAACTAAGCGAACCTTTTGCACAACAATATAATTATCTCAGGGAAGTAATTAATTCACAGGTGTGGGTGTTCAAATCCTCGGCTTTTCACGACAACACCCCACACCACGATCTCCCCCTAATTACACGCCATGCTAAATACAGCTTTTTACTAATCCAGAACTATAATCTTATGTCCCACGCCCCCACCCCCAAAACACAATTCTTCCTTTTCAACAGCCCATCTATCTCAATGTGTACATACTACGCCACTAGCCTCCAACACCCCATCTATCTCAATGTGTACACACTACGCCACTAGCCTCCAACACCCCATCTATCTCAATGTGTACACATTATGCCACTATCCTTAAACACCCAATCTATCTAAATGTGTACACACTACGCCACTACCCTCCAACACCTCAGCTATCTCATTGTGTACACACTACACCACTAGCCTTCAACACCACATCTATCTAAGTATGTACACACTACGCCACTAGCCTCCAACACCCCATCTATCTCAATGTGTACACACTACGCCACTAGCCTTCAACACCTCATCTATCTTAGTGTGTATACACTACGCCACTATCTTTTTCAACAACCCATCTATCTCAGTGTGTACACACTACGCCACTAGCCTTCAACACCCCATCTATATCAATGTGTACACATTACGCCACTATCCTTAAACACCCAATCTATCTAAATGTGTACACACTACGCCACTAGCCTCCAACACCTCATCTATCTCATTGTGTACACACTACACCACTAGCCTTCAACACCCCATCTATCTCAATGTGTACACACTACGCCACTAGCCTCCAACACCCAATCTATCTCAGTGTGTACACACTACGCCACTAGCCTCCAACACCCCATCTATTTCAGTGTGTACACACTACGCCACTAGCCTCCAACACCCCACGATGAGAAAATCTTCTCATCCACTGCAGAATTGCGACAATAATATTTTTCCCATCCCCTTTATTTTAATGCTATCCCCCGAAACCCACATATAAATTGTATCGTTTACTTTGTCGTAAGAAATATATGAATATCGATACATTTTTTTTTTTACATTTATACAAGCATTTAGCATTTTTTAACAGAAAGATTGTAAACACTTTCTGAATGAGAAGTGTTTAAAAAAGAAATCATTCTTATATCCAAGTCATTAAGCTTAGACCATACTTTAACTCTTAACAATCTGCTTTTTGATCTATTTTATTTTTATATTTTGCAAGAGTTGTCACTGTGATCGGTGGCTGAGGGTGATTCAGAAATGACAGACTTCAGAGCAACCTCATTTATAAAAAAAGAAATACATTCAAAATGCACGGATAGTGCTACAGAAGTAGCTGAAGTTAGATTTACGTCGTTATACATTTAATTGGAGATAAGAAACGTAACTTTTTTTCAGGATATCATAGAAATAAAAAGAAGAAAAAAAAAATTAAAATGGCACCCTCGCCTCTAAAATTCCACACAGCAAGGTTTTTCAGATTTTTTTTATACACCCGGTAGTTTTGCATTCGTGGCCCAGTCCCTGGTTGCGATTGGGCCTTTAGAAAAATCTAAATAACTAGATAATAGATTTTCTATTTTCAACAACAACATCAAAAAGTGTTTGCATTTTTGTTTCAGAGAAAAAATATAATCACCAAAAGGTGCATCCTCTGGAAGAAGAACCTCGTCCCCCTCTCTCCCCCAACTATATTCACTGTTTGTCACTGCATTAGCACACCATTGCACTGTTCGGTATATATATATTAAAATTAAAACGAATTTTACCTGTCCGACTCGAAGGTTTACAAGTTGTCTTCAAGGGCAAATGAAATAAAGGTCTCATCTGATGATGATTTATTTTTTTTTGTACGTCTTGAGTTATTAGCTTTAAAAAAAATTATTCTAAGTTACCGGATGTTTCAAAAAAAATGTCTTCTGTTACCGTCTATCACCATATAAGGTAAATAATTTTTTTTATTGATTTCATCAGTAAAATATCAATATAAAATAATATATTGATAATGAAACATTTACATTGTGATACAATTTGTTGATATCAATTTTTATAACATCAGGTGTTCAATTTTCTTACACATCTTAAGATTGGAAAATATATATATATATATTTAAATCTGTGTAAGAAATTATATAGATCATCTTCTTACCTTTAAGTGACTGAGTTTTTTAAAAACTTTTTGTAACCATCAACCAGTAACAAAAACACATGGGATGATAGGTTAAAATTATCTGATGATTAGCATTGGTGCTCAAACTGGTGGGTAAGGCGCTGGTTAAATAATGATATTACATTTGTATTTTTTTCACTTTTAAGTCATGGACACTAACGGAATGAGTTATTTAAAAAAAATTAAATTATTAAACATCAAATTCACTTTTATTACCGCTTAGAAATTTATAATCCTAAAACTAACCCTCACCAAAGACTTAACCATAACCCTAATCTTAATCCTAACCCTAATCTTCACCTTAACTCTAACCCTAAACTTAAACCTAACCCTAACCTTAATCCTAACCCTAATCTTCACCTTAACTCTATCCCTAAACTTAAACCTAACCCTAACCTTCATCCTAACCATAATCTTCACCTTAACTCTAACCCTAAACTTAATCCTAACCCTAAAATTAACCCTAAACTTAACTTTCCTCTAACACTAACTAAAACCCTAACATTAACCCTAAACATAACCTTAACTTTAATTCTAACACTAACGACTTCATTTTTTATTCAGCTTTTCGTCGAGTTATTTAATTAATAGATTTCAGTAATTATTTTGTAAAACCAAAAGAAAACAATGCAACCTGTAACTAGGGCACTAGTTTATTTATGATTATACAAAAGTCTGCATCGGCAGTGTTCCTAATAGAAACATGAATAATTGGACATGCATCAGTTGTGTTCCTAATAGAAACATGAATAATTGGACATGCATCAGTTGTGTTCCTAATAGAACCATGAATAATTGGACCTGCATCAGTAGTGTTCCTAATAGAAACATGAATAATTGGACATGCATCAGTTGTGTTCCTAATAGAAACATGAATAATTGGACATGCATCACTAGTATTCCTAATAGAAACATGAATAATTGGACCTGCATCAGTTGTGTTCCTAATAGAAAATGAATAATTGGACCTGCATCAGTTGTGTTCCTAATAGAAACATGAATAATTGGACATGCATCAGTTGTGTTCCTAATAGAAAATGAATAATTGGACCTGCATCAGTTGTGTTCCTAATAGAAACATGAATAATTGGACATGCATCAGTTGTGTTCCTAATAGAAACATGAATAATTAGACCTGCATCAGTTGTGTTCCTAATAGAAACATGAATAATTGGACCTGCATCAGTTGTGTTCCTAATAGAAACATGAATAATTGGACCTGCATCAGTTGTGTTCCTAATAGAAAATGAATAATTGGACCTGCATCAGTTGTGTTCCTTCCTAATAGAAACATGAATAATTGGACATGCATCAGTTGTGTTCCTAATAGAAACATGAATAATTAGACCTGCATCAGTTGTGTTCCTAATAGAAACATGAATAATTGGACCTGCATCAGTTGTGTTCCTAAAAGAAACATGAATAATTGGACCTGCATCAGTTGTGTTCCTAATAGAAACATGAATAATTGGACCTGAATCAGTAGTGTTCCTAATAGAAACATGAATAATTGTACCTGCATCAGTTGTGTTCCTAATAGAAACATGAATAATTGGACATGCATCAGTTGTGTTCCTAATAGAAACATGAATAATTGGACATGCATCAGTTGTGTTCCTAATAGAAACATGAATAATTGAACATGCATCAGTTGTGTTCCTAATAGAAACATGAATAATTGGAATTTCATCGGGTGTGTTACTAAAAGGAACAGGTCTAATTGGAACTTCATCAGGTGTGTTACTAAAAGGAACAGGTCTAATTGGAACTTCATCAGGTGTGTTTCTAAAAGGAACAGGTCTAATTGGACCTCTTGCCGTAACTGACTTTCAATAATTTTATTTTAAGAACTGACTTAAGTGTTACCCAAGTGTGATAGTTTATCAAGAATAGTTTGACCAGACCCCTGAGACCTGTGACAGCTTCACAGGAAAGTTCGTCTTCATCAGTAGATGCAAAAATAAAATTCATATTGTATTTTCCTTTCTGTTACAAGTTAACTTTAAATTATATGTTTAACAAAACTTTAAAAACAAATAAAACATCTTTATTTCCTTTGGTGCAATGTGCTATTTTTTGCTTACGTTGATCTAAAATGTTAATTGCTGAGTTGAAGTTGTCCAGTCCAAGGGAGTTAGCGTGTAAAATATTTGAAATACCTGTGAAATTATAATAATTACGAATTCCTTTTAATTTGTGGCTAAAACATTAGAAAACAAATTTTACTTTGTAGTTTAGGTGCTGGAAAAGTGACTTGTGTTTGAAAAGTGACTTGTGGTTGAAAAAGTGACTTGTGGTTGAAAAAGTGACTTGTGGTTGAAAAGTGACTTACTGGTTAAAAAGTGACTTGTAGTTGAAAAGTGACTTGTTGATTGCTCTACATTTTCGTACGCTGTTTGACCTAACTTTTTCAGTGGCCCCCCAGCACAGACTGGTATTGAATTACAGGATTGATTTCGTAGGTCCACCTTTTGGGAACCTTTGAACAGGGTATGATGATAATTGATTTCCTACACGGATTAATTTCGCACGCTCATAAATACGCTCATATCCAATGTCATCGCTAAGCTCATCGACAAATTACAAGCTAACTAAAACAGCATCAGTCCCGTCATTAACTACTTAATATAGAGTCGGTACAACTAAGAATTGATGGAAATATGGAGGGCCGTCTGGAATTATAATAGTTTATGCTTCTCTTCCTTAATTTAAATGCGCAAAGTGGTTGTGTAGCACCACTTAGTGTTAATTATAGTTTATAAATATCATTCAAATAACGTATCACTTATATTATATGACATTTTTCATTAGCCAATACTATAGCGTGTACTATTTTTGATAGCCAATCGTTGCAAAATAAATCCGTAGTTTTAATAAGACAAATATAATTAGCCCTTTATTTCAATCAGGTAATCATAAAATATCCAACTATGCGGTATGACATTGCAATAGCCTATAATATATAAAAATACAGTAATTTTTAAACCATCGACTTAACTTACCTATGACATAAACCAAATAATTAGCCAATCATTGACATAACATACGCTTTACATAAACCATTTAATCAGCCAATCATTGACTTAACCCACTGTTTACATACACCAAGGAATCATACTAACATTGACATAACAACCATTTACTTTACATAAATGAAATATTCAGCCAATCATCGACATAAGCCGATCAAGTCCAATTTACCTGCAAGAATACACACAATTTAGCAAAGCTCAGTTTTGAAAGACTGTATGTTTGAGTATAACGTTGAGTATAACGTTGAGAATAACGTTGAGAATAACGTTGAGTATAACGTTGAGTATAACGTTGAGTATAACGTTGAGTATAACGTTGAGTATAACGTTGAGTATAACGTTGAGTATAACGTTGAGTATAACGTTGAGAATAACGTTGAGTATAACGTTGAGTATAACGTTGAGTATAACGTTGAGTATAACGTTGAGTATAACGTTGAGTATAACGTTGAGTATAACGTTGAGAATAACGTTGAGTATAACGTTGAGTATAACGTTGAGTATAACGTTGAGTATAACGTTGAGTATAACGTTGAGTATAACGTTGAGTATAACGTTGAGTATAACGTTGAGTATAACGTTGAGAATAACGTTGAGTATAACTTTGAGTATAACGTTGAGTATAACGTTGAGTATAACGTTGAGTATAACTTTGAGTATAACGTTGAGTATAACGTTGAGTATAACGTTGAGTATAACGTTGAGTATAACGTTGAGTATAACGTTGAGTATAACTTTGAGTATAACGTTGAGTATAACGTTGAGTATAACGTTGAGTATAACGTTGAGTATAACGTTGAGTATAACGTTGAGTATAACGTTGAGTATAACGTTGAGTATAACGTTGAGTATAACGTTGAGTATAACGTTGAGTATAACGTTGGGTATAACGTTGGGTATAACGTTGAGTATAACGTTGAGTATAACGTTGAGTATAACGTTGAGTATAACGTTGAGTATAACGTTGAGTATAACGTTGAGTATAACTTTGAGTATAACGTTGAGTATAACTTTGAGTATAACGTTGAGTATAACGTTGAGTATAACGTTGAGTATAACGTTGAGTATAACGTTGAGTATAACGTTGAGTATAACGTTGAGTATAACGTTGAGTATAACGTTGGGTATAACGTTGTGTATGTGTAACATTTGGTAACCCTCTTTTTTACTTTGTGTTAGCTTTTATTCTATTTAAAAAAAAAAGAATTATCGATGATGTTATTAGAATGTTAGACATCCATTTGGGGGGGGGGTGGGGGGGGGGGCCAGCAGGACCTTGAGTGATTTAACCATTGCCTCTGGCCTTTGGTAACTAAGCATTGTGGGAAGAAAATGTTTTTCAGTCTGACATTTCGTGGTCCTGTATGGCGTCAACAACACGTATGAGTGTGGCATCCATTTGTGGTTGGTCATCTGTAAACAAACTATTTGATTAACACTATAGGCTCCATGTGGGGAAGCATTATAACAAAATATATCAAGTGAAATATATTTTAATGACCTTTGTAATAGAGTTTACGTTAGTGATATGTACGAAACTGATTTTGGTATTAAAGGTTTCTAAAAATTCGGTTTTCTTGTATGGCACCGGACAAAAACAGTCAAAGTGTGTTATTTGTTGTTTTATGTCATGAATTAAAATATCGGATTTCCATGTTATCTCCTATTTTTATATATTGCTTTCTGGTGTGTCCTGCTTCCTTTTTGGGACCGCCCTCCCCCCAAACCAAATGTTTATATTAATAGTTCTGAGTGAAAAAAGGCTGTCATGCGTGACGTGTGAACTCAATTTAGAAAAAAAAATCATAGCGGGAGGGGACTTTTATTTTAATAACGAAGTGGCTATTGGTACACGTGTACCAGAAGTGATAGGTTGGGATTAAAAAAACTATTTAAAATATTATTGTTTGGTTTGTAAGACCAAATGAGGTATCAAATGAAATATAATTGAATGTACTATACGTTTGTAAAATTAATTATTCAGTTTTACTAAAATAAACTACCACAAATGACATCCGAATAGCACTAAGATTAATGGTACCCGTGTGCGAATGGCGGCGCTGCGTGGCCAGGTCCATTTTGACTAATGCTATTCGGATGTCATTTGTAGTAGTTTATTTTAGTTAAAATGAAAAATTAACATGACCACTCTCTACTACATGTCGAGTTTAAGAGTTCATTAATTGTTGCGACAGAATATTATGTTGGATTAGGCGCTGTGTGTGTTTGAGAGTTTTAATTAGTTAGTAAACGCTCTTCTTGCGCTTAACTTGATTACGTATTTTTATGCTCTTGTGACGTATTGTCTATTCTGTATTGTGAAGTACGTTTTACATTGTTACCAGTGGTGAATGAAACTTTGTGTAATGAAACTTTGTGGAATGAAACGTTGTAGAATGAAACAGATGGGAATAAAAGAATTGTACGTTCAATGCAGTCTTCAATTACTTGCAGAGAGGCCGACTACCTGCAGTAGTACACTCCCCAGAGAGGCAGACTACCTGCAGTAATACACTCCCCAGAGAGGCAGACTACCTGCAGTAATACACTCCCCAGAGAGGCAGACTACCTGCAGTAATACACTCCCCAGAGAGGCAGACTACCTGCAGTAATACACTCCCCAGAGAGGCAGACTACCTGCAGTAATACACTCCCCAGAGAGGCAGACTACCTGCAGTAGTACACTCCCCAGAGAGGCAGACTACCTGCAGTAGTACACTCTCGAGAGAGGCAGACTACCTGTTGCAATACCTCCCCAGAGAGGCAGATTACCTGCAGTAATACACTCCCAAAAGAGGCAGACTACCTGCAGTAGTACACTCCCCAGAGATGCAGACTACAAGTTGCAGTACATAAAAATTTTTTAAAAACATTCCTTGTTGATAAATGTATTTTTGATCTGGCAAAACTCCTTATTAATTCAGTATAAGGTGGTAAAATTGAGTGTCTTCATAATAATGTTCGTAACAGGAATTGAAATATTTTTAAAAAGTCAATATGTCATTGCTTGTCTACATTCCCAAACGTCTGACAAGATTATGCCTAAAAAAGAAAGTAAACAATTGTGTAGATTCATGAAACGTTTTTGTTTTAAAATAAAGTTCTAAAATTTAAAAGAAAATTTATTTCAAATAAAAAAATATTGAAGGGAAATAATAGCTTTCCCTTATTATGTTTTTTACCATATAATTGATGATTTTTATGAGACTTCTTTATTTTAGTATTATTATGAAAATGTACTTATATTATTTTGTTAAATATAAATAGGTAATTTTACTTAAAAGTGTCATTATTATTTTTATTATAATCTATACTTTATAAATAAAAGCTATAAATATATTACCCTAAATGAGAGATGACTTATTGAATGTACAATTTGTTGCACTTCTAGGTAGTTTTCCAAGGTGATCTCTGCAATGTTTTTTTCAAGTTGAGTAAGACTTGATCTCGATCCATAGATATAGGGATAAAAACGCAATTGCTTGATTAGTAATAAAATTAGCCTTCATTACCTTCTTCAATAACAATGCCCCATCTCCCATAGAGGGGATCACATGCCATTGCCAATTTATATTACTCTTTTAATTCCAATGGAAAAAGCACACACCCATCCTTTGCCTAAAGATTGAGTCGAATTTTGTAACACTGCTAATTTATTGTTGGCCAGTGTTTTGTAACTTTGAATGAAGACCTGTTATAGAGAGCATCGGTGGCGTGCGCTCGTGTTCTGCTCTTGTCACTGGATAATATTGTATCCCTAAATCTAGGGATGGACTTCAAGTTTTACTCAACTTGAAAAAGTCACAAGAGTGAACTTCTTTTAATAACATAGAACAATAATCATATCCACACATTTTACAATATATATACCTCGATAATTGTTTTATATTCATAGTTTTTATTTGTATAGCTAAGAATATAATTAAAACAAATATAAGGATAATTTAATGGAGAATTTGTCTAATCTATATTTAACAATATAACATAAATAAATTTCGATTAAAAGTATTTAAACAAAGAAGTCTCATAAAAATCATCATTTATTTGAAAAAGAAAACATATCAAAAATGAAAGCGATTGTTTCCCTTGAAAAACTTAAATTTCAAATAAACTTCCATTTAATAAAATATGTTTAAAAATAAATTTTAGAACTTTATTTCAAAACACAACATCAATGAATCTATATTAACTTTTACTTTGTTTTCATGCATAAGCTTGTCAGATTTGTGGGAATGGAGAAAATCGATGAAATATTTTATTTTTTAAAAATATTTCAATTCCTGTTACGAACATTATTATAAGGACGTACAATTTTACGATCGTATAGTGAATTAATAAGGAGTTTTGCCAGATCAAAAATAAATTTATCAACAAGGAATATTTTTAAAACACTTTTATGTATCTCAAGTGAACTGTTATTACCCTAAAGATTTTCATTTTATAAGGCACTACAACAGTTAGTCTGCCTGTATGAAGAGTGTACTACAACGGGTAATATACCTCTCTGCAAATAATTGAATATTGCATCGAACGTACAATTCTTATCTTCTCATCTGGAAACTCATAGTTCAACATTGATGGTCAGAGTTTAACAAAGATGGAAAGTGTCAGACAAGCTTGCAAGGGATCGGAAGTGTGGACATATATTTTAAAAGAAGAAACAAGAAGAGGGTCTGGCATTTAAGCAATAGTCCTACAGATAGCCCTGCTGTCTACATGCCAGCATTTAAACATTAGTCCTACAGATGGCCGACAATCCACATACCTGCGATGAATTTTTGTACCGGAGTTCACACTTCACGCATGACAGACTTTTTAACTCAGTACTGTTGCGTTCTACTTTTGATAGTCTATAATGTTTCAGTCTAATTTCGTTAGTCTAGGGTCTTCTACAAGGTTGAAGAATATACTAACTCTTAACTATCAAGCTCACAACTTTTATCCCCTCCGTCTGTTCACCCCCACCCAGCTACACTAATTGCTCAACACGAACCAATTTCACCTCTGACCCCACAATCTTACGCTAACAAAACATCTCACAGTCGTGTTGTCGCCAGACCAGAATTCCTTAACGATCCAGGTCGTAACAAGTACTATATTTTAAAATATTTGGTTTGGGGGCAGGGAAAAGGAAACAGGACACAATATAATCAATATATATAAATAACAGATTAAAACGAATTCCTATGATATTTTAATTTATTAAATTAAAAAATGGCACAATTTGACAGTTTTATCCGGTGCCATACAAGAAAACCGAATTTTTAGAGATCTTAAATACAAAATCAATTAAGTACATATCACTAACATAAACTCGATTAGGAAGGTCATTTAAATATATTTTACTTGATATGTTTTAGGTACAATGCTTCGCTACTTAGAGCTTATTGGGTTAATTAAATAGTGTGTTTACAGAATCCCTAATCCAAAATTTAGCCACACTCAGACGGGTTGTTGATGCCATACAGAATCACGAAATGTCAATTTGAAAAAAAATTATTTCAACAATGCTCAATAACCAATGGCCGGGCAATGTTTAAATCACTCAGGGCCCTTCTGCTTACCAAAAAAGCAAGGGCAACAGGTAAATCACTAAGGTTCTTCTGCCCCACACCAAGACTGGGACATTGGGTAAATCACTCAAGGCCCTGCTGCCATCCGAAGGCCGGGGCAATGGTTTAATCACTCACGAGCCTACTGTCGCCCACAAAGGCCAGGGCAATGGGTAAATACCTCAGGACCCCACTGCCAGCCGAACGGTCAGCACAATGGATCACTAACTTAGGGCCTTAATGCCCCCCAAGGCCGGGGCAATGGGTAAATCACTCAGGGCCCTAATGTCCTCCCGAAGGCCGGTGCAATGGTTTAATCCCTCACGACCCTACTGTCCCCCACAAAGGCCGGGACAATGCGTAAATTACTCAGGGACCTCCTGCAATTGCAAACCCCAAAGGCCAGGGCAATGGGAAAATCACTCAGGGCCCCACTGCCAACCCAAAAGCTGGGACAATGATTTACTAACTTAAGGGCTTAATGCCCCCCCCCAATGGCAGGGGCAATGAGAGAATAGCCCAGGGCCCTCCTACCCCCCCCTAGGTTGCGGCCAAGGGTAAATCACTCAGGGCCCTGCTGCCCCCTCTCATATCCATCTCTAATAACATCATAGATACATTTTTATTTCTTTATTTTGTTTTCATTTATAGAAGAGAAAATAACTGAACGTTAAAAAAAAGTTTGCCAAACGTTACACATGTACAACGTTATACTCTGTCTTTCAAACTTGAGCCTTGTGAAACTGTGTGTATTCTTGCAGGTAAATTGAAGACCTACGCCCTGGAGTAAAATCAAGCTTTTTTAATTATGGACTGGATTGGCTTATGTCAACGTTTTGCTGATTACTTTGTGTACGTAAATAATAGTTTATATCAATGATTGGCTAATTAAATGGTTTATGAGTTTATGTAAAGCGAATGTTATGTCAGTGATTGGATGATTATGTGGGTGACATAAACAGGTTTATCGACTATTGTGCCCTCAATGCAAAACAGCCTTGATATCTTCTCCGAGGCCAGCAACAACTTTGGCCTAAAAATCAACACAATGAAGACTAAGAAAATTGCCAGCCTACAGTTTTTAAAAAATTGATATCAACAAATTGTGTCACTAAGTAAATGTTTCATTATCAATGTGTTATTGTATATGGTGATGGCCGGTAATGGAAGACTTTTTTTTTTAAACATCCGATAACTTCAGAAGAATTTTGATTTTTTAAACGCCGATAACTCCAGGCGTACACATTCTTTTTCTTTTTAATCCTTCATCTTCAGGTGAGGCGTTCACTTCATTTGACCATGAAGACAACTTGGAAACTTACTCGGCAGGCATGTTTGATTTGTTTTAATATGTGTAACAGGATTGTGATGGTGTGCAAGTGCAATGACAAGTAGTGAATGAAGCTGGGGGAGGGAGTGGGTACGAGGTTCTTCTACCAAGGGTGTCGTCTTTTTGGGGATGATTTTCTTCTCTGAAAGGAGAATCTAACTCTCTTTTTTTTTTTTGTTATTTTTTGTTGTTGTTAATTTTGTTGAAAATACAAGATCCCTTACCTGGTTATTCAGCCATTTCTAAAATCCCAATCGCATCCAGGTACTGGGCCACACTTGCAGAAATACCGGGAGGGGGGATGAACAAAGCTGAAAAACCTTGCTAGGAATTGAAGGGGCAAGGGTTGCCTTTTTCTTTTTTTTTTTACTACATTTTTTCTATGTAATCCTCAAGTTACGCTGCTAATCTCCAATTCCAATTAAGTGTAGAGCAACGTAAATCTAACTTTATTTGTTTGTTCTGTAACAGCATCCGGGCATTTTGAATTTATTTTATTTATTTTTAATGGGAAGAGGCTCACTGAACTACCTCAGTGAGCCTCCTTCCCCCCCCCCCAGGGCTTTCCCCTCCTCTTTGACTTAAGATCCTCATACGAACACAATCATTTCTGAATCACCGTCAGCCACTTATCACAGAGATAATGCTTGCAAAATATACCCCAAACAATTCAGATGGGTAAGGGTTAAACTATGGTAAAAAATTAATGATTGGATTTGAGAATTTTTTTTTTTATTGAAAACACTTCTCATTCATGAACTGTTTACAGGCATTCTGTTCAAAACTGTAAAATGTTTTTACAAATTGAAATACGTAAAATAAGGTATCGACTTTCAAATGTTTCTTGCGTAAGATTCAAAGTAACATTTATAAGTTATAAGTGGGTCTCGGAGGAAAAGCAATAAAATAAACGGGTCATGAAAATAACTATTTCCAAACTCTGCAGCAGATGAAGAGACACTCTGATCGTAGGGTGTTGATGGCTAGTGGCGTAGTATGTACACACTGAGATGGATGGGATGTTGAAGGCTAGTGGCATTGTATGTACACACTAAGATGGATGGGGTGTTGAAGTCTAGTGGCGTTGTATGTACGCACTGATATGGATGGGGTGTTGATGGCTAGTGGCGTAGTGTGTACACACTGAGATGGATGAGGTGTTGAAGGCTAGTGGCATTGAATGTACACACTGAGATGGACGGGGTGTTGAAAAGTAAGAATTGTTTGATTGTTTGTTTGTTTGTTGTTGATGATTTTTGTTTTGTTGGGGATGGGAGGCGTATGGTCGCCGGGCCGCATCCAGTCAACAGAGCAGAGCACGGGCGCAGAAGGGCTACATTCAATGTTCCAAAACACTTGACCTAATTTAAAGTCCCGCGGAACCAGGTGGATCACTCTTGGGTTAAAAAGAACATAACGTCAGACTGCGGGTGCACTAACAAGTTGTTAGAAGCATACCGATTAATCTGGACATGAACAAAAGACGATGTACGCCCTTTGTTGTTGGAAGCACACCCATTAATCTGGACATGAACAAAAGACGATGTACGCCCTTTGTTGTTGGAAGCACACCGATTAATCTGGACATGAACAAAAGACGATGTACGCCCTTTGTTGTTGGAAGCACACCCATTAATCTGGACATGAACAAAAGACGATGTACGCCCTTTGTAATTGGAACCACACCCATTAATCTGGAAATGAACAAAAGACGATGTACGCCCTTTGTTGTTGGAAGCACACCGATTAATCTGGACATGAACAAAAGACGATGTACGCCCTTTGTTGTTGGAAGCACACCCATTAATCTGGACATGAACAAAAGACGATGTACGCCCTTTGTAATTGGAACCACACCCATTAATCTGGAAATGAACAAAAGACGATGTACGCCCTTTGTTGTTGGAAGCACACCGATTAATCTGGAAATGAACAAAAGACGATGTACGCCCTTTGTTGTTGGAAGCACACCGATTAATCTGGACATGAACAAAAGACGATGTACGCCCTTTGTTGTTGGAAGCACACCGATTAATCTGGACATGAACAAAAGACGGTGTACGCCCTTTGGCGACCAGACTCCATCCCAAGCTATGACTCCACAGTTACTTCAACAATGTTAGTGAATGAACCGAAATCCCCATTAGCACCAATTCATAAGGGAACAAGACAAATATAAAACAAATAGAAGACAATTATAGAACAAATACAAGACAAATACGAATAAATATAAGGCAAATAGAAGACAAATAGAAGACACATAGAAGACGAGTAGAAGGCAAACAGAAATAAATAAAATTCAAAAATAAACAAATAGAAGACACATAGAAGAGGAATATAAATAAATATATAACAAATATAAGACACTTATAAGACAGATATATCAATTAACAAGTTTAAAGGATATAGCCTGGTACGAGAAGCAAATATCAATACATTACATAAAACCGTCAAACAAAAGCTTTGGCGCAGAAAATGCCAGACTTGTTTCTAGATATAGGACTCCGATAATGGCAGTCATTTCCTCCTATCACCTGTAGTTTCTGAGGCATTAATTATTTAGTTTTTAAGCATTAAGCATTAATTCATATATAAATATTTTTAATGCACCCTGACATGTGCTTATGTTAAAGTGACAGCAAAGATTTATAATGCAAACTTTACAGTTATTCAATATAAACATCTCAAGATCAAGTCTTGAAAATGATTTCGTGAATTTATGCTAAGAAAAATGTATTTGTATCGTTGAAGCAAACAAATAACAAAGCCAATGACACAGCAAATGCCAAAACGATTGACATACCAAATGACACAACCGATGACATAACAAACGACTCTCAAAGCGACATAGCAAATATACAACAAATTACACCACAAATTACACAACTAATTACACAACTAATTACACAACTAGTTACACAACTAATTGCACAACTAATTACACAACTAATTACACAACCAATTACACAACTAATTACACAACTAATTACACCACTCATTATCAACAAAAAAAAAGACTTACGCATCGGAAGGCCTAGGCCTCAAGCCCTCCTCCCCCAGCCAATCCCAAAGCATCTTCTTCCATTCCCCAGCCAATTCCAAAGCATCTTTTTCCATTCCCCAGCCAATCCCAAAGCATTTTCTTCCATTCCCCCAGCCAATCCCAAATTATATTTTTCCATTCCCCCAGCCAATCCAAAGCATCTTCTTCCATTCCCCTAGCCAATCCAAAGCATCTTCTTCGTTTGGATCGTGCAACTTCTGTCATAGAATGGCAATGCCACGGTATTATGTTAATTCAATAAATGTTCATTCTCAGTCCTTTCATTTTGATATCGTTCTATTTATTTATTCCTAATACTTCCCGTTTCTTCCTAATCTCATACGCAAATTGTTGGATATCATGGAATACCGCCGTTATTGAATGGTGTTCCCGTTTCTTGTCAACCATATGTGTCTATACAAGCTGCGTTTTTCTATCTATGCATTTTTGGCTGTCGAAGACATTCATGGCGAACCATCCACTTTATTTTTTGCATTGTCCTTATCGCGGTTTTCTGGAAACCTGTGTATATTTCTTATAAATTATGTCGTGTGTGTGCCAAAAAGAAATTAAATGTTTATTCAATTAAGAAACTGGATATCAAAACTAATTGAAACGGGTTACATTTTAGTACCTTTTAGGACCCTACAACAGAAACAGTAGCATACACCTTGTGTTTACTGGAAAAAAACATGGCCTTCTACCCTGGTCTTATTTTGATGATCAGGTGGAAGTAGCAATTGAAACATGTTAAAATTCATTAGCATGTTTTCGCTATTCAGCCAGCTTACACTCATTCACACTCACAGCTAAAAAACACAAAAAAGGTTCACAAAATGTTATTGCATAAACTGTTGCATGAAATCGCCCATGGTTTTAACTGCCGCATCCACACCCCTTCTTGTCCGGATCGGGTCAAGGCAGAGGCGTAGCTAGAGTGTTAGGCGCCCGTGGACGAGATTCGCGCCCGGGGACAAGATTCATTTTAAAGCGCCCCTTTTGTCTTTTTTCAACCCTCAAACACATTATTTTCATCAATAAAATAATATCAAAGCACATTTTGGCGCCCCTAACTAGCTGGCG
Organism: Omphiscola glabra; assembly: GCA_964017045.1. Lineage (NCBI taxonomy): Eukaryota > Metazoa > Mollusca > Gastropoda > Lymnaeidae > Omphiscola > Omphiscola glabra. The sequence continues at coordinate 25,120,316 of OZ024808.1, forward strand.
CCCGGGTACATCTGCACCCCCTTCGCTACGCCTCTGGGTCAAAGCTCACAATGGTGGATTCGTCGGCACTTCCATCTAGAAATATAAAATGGACCACACAATTTCAGACACAAAAGTCGAATCTAAAATGATATTTTAAAAGCATAATAACAACAAAATAATAAATTCAAATCAGTCTCTGAAATAACTGGAAGTAATTGAATGATAATCCATTTTATTGTGGGTGGGAGGAGCAAGCTTTGTCATTTCATCAAATTTAGTGAAGCACCGTTACAAAAATATGTTTTCTAAATATTTTTTTTACTCATATCTACTTTATTCATGTTGTTGTTTCTAACTAGATGAGAATGCATCGACATCAAAACCAGCATCGGATCTATCAAATATAAAAATATTTGAAATATAGATCTCGTTCTCATGAACACTGTTTACAAAAAGTTTCTACTCACCGGGGAGGGGAGGGATGTTTTCCAGTTTGGATGCAAAATGCTATAAAAGTTTTCACGGAAATATACACACAGAAATGCCACCCTAGATGTTGGTCCTTGGAGTACCTTGGCGAAATGATCTCCGATGCGGTCTCTTTTTCACCCACCCCAAGTACGTCATAGGATCTAGCATTTTTTAGAAGAAATATTCGTGTGATCCATAAATTGCGAGACATTTTTTTAAAAATAAAAGGTAATTTAACTCTATTTTTTTCTTCTCTAATAGCGTCTAATTTGACAGCACATCATTAGGATCATGCGAGACAATGCCAAGGAGGAATAAAGTTCTGTAAAATTTAACACATATCAGTTTATACTATTTAATAAATGAAATTTAAAAAAAAAATGTTTGTGACTTCTACGTCTTTGTTTACAACCAAGTAAACGTCATGCCCAGCAAGTGGGGGGAAAAGGACTCAAAGTAGTCCTGGCGGTATCAGATGGTCCCTATTCTATATATCTGTAGCAAGGACTCAAAGTAGTCCTGCGGTATCAGATGGTCCCTATTCTATTCGGTCGCAAAACAACGTATACTATTCTGGAGGATTAAAACAAAATTTTGATCTTTAGAGTTTCAGTTGTTTGTTGTTATTTAATGCAAGGAGAAATTGTTGTTCTGAAATGTTATCACTGGTCTTGGCAGAATAGATTATCTTGGAAGAACTATGTTCTAATCAGTTCATCATGATGGTTTACAGTGTCACGCGATGGTAAATTATCTTTTATAAATGTTATGTTGTTGTTTTTTTATATTTTTTTATTAAGTTTGCCTTAAAAGTGTTTTAGTAACGGACTAGCAAAGAACTTCGGACGGCTATTGACCCACTTCCTGTCAACCTATCGAGTTGAAACTTGGCACATAGACTTTTTGCCAATGACGAAATATTCTGTCAAGTGTTCTGTCCCGCTTTTCAACCATAACCCCGAAAGATCATGGGGAAGATGAAGGAAATGTGATGACACTGATTTCATGACACAGAATTCGCGATAATTGCGCTAAATGAGTTGTTTTTTTTATATCGCAAGTGCGTTTGGTGCGTAATACTTTCTTTTGTTTTTTATGAAATAGCTGGTGATATAATCTATTTTTAAAAGTGGGTGGGTCAATAGAATATTAATATATTTTTAGGAACGTGAAAAAAAAATGTGCGGTTGCGAGCTGGGGGGGGGGGGGGTGGCAATAAAAGTGATTCTTGTACGTTTCTTGTATGTATGGTTTGTAAAATTTTCAGTCCCTTCCACCACATTGCTGGAAATTACATTACATAAAAGATTTGTACTTTGCTGTTAAGGGTGGTTGATTAATTTCTGAAAAATAATTTATAAAATGATGGGTATGAATTGGATATTCTTTTTGTGGGATCCCATTATGTGAGACGACTTTAAACAAACAAAAAATTTGTTGTTTTTTAAAAATGGTTCTGCACACAGATAACCTTTCCTCGATTAAAACGAAGCTGTTCTTAGGATAAAGTGCACTGTACTGGTTGACCAAATGAATCAGCTACTCCGTAGGCTAAGCTAACAATTCTGAGGATGGCTGATTGGAATGTTAATTTTTTTTTTTTTTAAATTTTGCTGTCTACACAAAAGTAGTAGACATTTACCAACTTAGTTTAAGGTCTCAAAAGATCTTACGGAATGAAGCAAATTTGTATATATATATATATATATATAGATAGATAGATATATATATATTTAAAGTTTGTAAACATTTTTAAAGTATGATGTCAATGCCCAAGCGGAGGTTTATAATGTAACAACTAATCCCACTTAGTTACGCCACTTTCCATGGGGATCCACCCACCCCCACACCGTTTGCCCCACGGACACAGTTGACACAATATGAACAACAAGCGAATGACTTCACACCAGTCATCAGAGTGACACAAAAACCATTTCCCACCTGGCCACTTCAAGTTGCCACGTTTGGTACTTGTTTACCAGCATGACCAGCTAGCGAAAAATCAGGTTAATTATTGCTAAAACAACGATTACGTTGTTCTCAAAGGGGGCTGTGAGATAGTCCAGAGGCCGCTGAAAGGTTTGATGGATTTAATGAGGGCACTGGGACCTTCCACGGGTGGGGACTTTTATCAAAATGTATTTCTTTTTTAAAATAAAAATTATACGTTTTAAAAAAAAAAGATGATCAACTGTTTTTATTTTAGGTATAAAATTAGAATATAGGATAAATATCAGACTAATTTAAGACAAACCTGCCTAGAAAATATGAAGACAGAACAGGCCTCTAATTAACCTGTCAAACTGGAATACCAGCAGCCATTGACGACAAAACTTGTTCATGTTTTAGCAGCCAATAACAACAATACTTGTGTACGCGTCATAGACGCAGTCAGTAAGAACAATAGATGTGTACGCGTCATAGGCGCAGCCAATAACAACAATACTTGTGTACTCGTCATAGGCGCAGTCAGTAAGAACAATAGATGTGCACGCGTCATAGGCGTAGTCATTAACAACAATATATGTGTACGCGTCATAGGCGCAGAAATTAACATCTGTATGTGTTTACGAGTCATAGAGCCCAGGCATTAACAGTAGTACGTGTGTACGTGTCACAGGCGCAGCCATTAACAGCACTATGTTTGTACGTGTCATAGGCGTAGTCATTAACAACATTGTGTGTGTACGCGTGATAGTCGCAGCCATTAGGAACAATAAATGTGTACTTGTCATAGGCAGGCATTAACAACAATTCGCGTGCACGTGATATGGGCGCCGTCATTAACAGCAATACGTGTGTACCTGTCAGAGGCGCAGTTAATAACAGCAATACGTGTATTCATCGCATGGGTACTGTCATTAATAACAATACGAGCGTGGTAAGAATAAATGTTGAGTTCATGAGTGTGAGTTGTAATTATAAATATAGTCTTGGCTTTTTGTTTGAATGGAGCTCTCGGGTTGTGTTTTTTAAATAGTTTTTTTTCAATATCATGGACACTTAATTTGTCTTCAATACGATTTGTCTTTTAATGATTCTTTTGATATTGCCATTTGTTTACAAGATGGCGTAAGCTCCTTTCTAATATAATTGATATGTGTTGATGTCGTATCCGTAGCATTTCTCCAGGAGACATCTAACAGTAAAGATTGAATCTGTGGTCGATCTATTCTGTCAGAATCCATACATGGTAGTCCCCTAGGATTCTTTTAATGTACTTTTCCAAATTTTCGGGCTATTCGCGTAGTGAGGGTTTTGCAAGTTAATTTAAGTAGTGAGATTTTTCTACAATTTTAGCAATCCAGCTTGGATCCTTTCTTGTGAATTGGTATTATGAGTGCAGTTCCTCATTCTATAGGCATGTGTTCCCCCTGCCAGGTTCTTGATACGAGGCTGTGTGTTTGTCCATAAGTTCCCTTCCACCTGGTTGTATCTGTTAAGCAGTGATAAGGTCTATTCTTGGTTTTTTTTATTTGTTTCATCATAACGATTTCATCTTTTCTGTTATGCAACTCATCTATCTTAACATTTTTTTGTTTACATTATCCAAAACGTGGTTTGGGGGGGGGGGGTGAGTTTATAGCAACAAGGATGTTGGCTTAAAAACAATTGAGAGCTACTGATCTATAGACATCAACCAGCGACAGCCCTGTTGTCCTAATCCGTAATAAATGAAAGGCTGCGTTCAAGCTGTGTGACAAACACGGTAAGTGGAAGTTTGAGATAGCAAGGACCGGATGCTAAGAGAAGAACATTTCGGCTAAAAAACATTCACACAGCTTGAACGTATTCCTTCATTTAGTATCCTTTATTTCCCGGCACATGACTGCCACTATCTATTTGTGCCTGTCCCAACCTTATTTCTTAACTGTTATTCTTTTTAGGGTTTAAAAAAAAACGAAAAACAGCTTGGTTTAATATTGGAAAACACTTACGTTTTTTAACTACTTTCTATTTCTTGTTGTTGCTTCATTTACCCTGTCTGCCTATGAAGGCGCTTAGCCGAACCTTACTATTTTTATTGTCCTGTCTCTTATACTCACGTTTCAACATACCTTGTTCTCTTATAGAATGCAAGGGATATTAGTATGTTGTCAATGGCCATACTGGCGTAGATCAAACAGTGAGATCCCCAATATAACATATTTGCCGCAAGGAAAGTCTGCTTGAATTAGTGTGGATGTACAAACTTTAAAAAAGATACGGCGTAGATAATACCAAAATGGGATCGTTGGTTTTCGGTTAGCCTAGATTTTTAATAAAGGGGTAATTTCCCGATCGTCATCATTTCGTATTAAACTATATTGATGATGGCAGCCATCGTTTTTATTTCAACAGATTTTAAGTTAATACTGTTATTTTAATAAATGTGTATTCTGGCGTAAGTGTTAATAAACGAAAACATAAAATGTAATTTAAAGAATCATGGAAATGTATTACAAAAATTATATAGTAACTATAGTTAGTACAGTTTTGATGGTGTCATTGCATCATTCGATAAAACATCGCCGCAAATAACACACTGAGGTTTTGGGATACCAGCATCATCCACACTTACAAAACCGAATCTAATATACGAGGAGTCATATTTTCGAGTTTCGAGTTTCGAATTCGTTTCGTAGGTGTGTAGCAAAAAATGGGATTCTTAAATGTGGTTACTTGATTTCATGTTTGTCAAGTAACTTTTGTAGTTGAGCAGTTCACGCATTGCTGGCACCAATATTTGGCAGGGTATCTATTCTCTTATATATTTTACTGTGGTGCGACGGCTTCCATTTCCGGCTGCTTCCTAGTCCCGTTCAGTCTTGCACATTTCAGTTCCTCGACTCCGGTCAAGAGCCTCCCACTCAAGCTTGTGAAGTAGGCAACCTTTATTCATTTAACTTATTTAAAAAAATATAATGAATGAAATGAGATGAGTTGTCTAATATAATTTAATACATGGTGAGTTTAAAAAAAGTTGACAATGGCCGTCTCCGCCCATGCAAACGCCAGGAGCTCTAATCTCACCCCCAGAAGCCATTCATTACGTGAACTGCGCTACAGAATGGGAGATGCTATAAATAGATTGATTACTTATAATAACAATTGAGTCAAGCTTTAGCAAAAACACCTAAAAAACAGGTCAACAATGAAAAATAAAATCCGGAATGTTATGTTTCGTTTCATCTTACTCCTACACAAGCCATTGTCCCCTTACATCACAAGCTATTGTCCCCTACATTCTAAGCCATTGTCCCCTTACATTCCAAGATATTGTCCCCTACATCCCAAGCCATTGACTCCTTACATCCCAAGCCAATTTCCCTTACCTTCCAAGCTATTATTCCCCTACATCACAAGCCAATTTCCCCTACCTCCCAAGCCATTGTCCCCTTTCATACCAAGCTATTGTCCCCATACATACCAAGCCATTGACTCCTTACATCCCAAGCCAATTTCCCTTACCTCCCAAGCTATTGTTCCCCTACATCAAATGCCATTGTCCCCCTACATCCCAAGCAATTGACTCCTTACATCCCAAGACATTGTTCCCCTACATCACAAACCATTTTCCACCTATATAACAAGCCAATGTCCCCATAAATAACATGACATTGTCCTCTACATCACAAGCCACTGTCCCCTACATCACAAGCCATGGACGCCTACACCACAAGCCATTGTCCCCTACATTACTAGCTATTGTCCCTTACAAAATATACCATTTTCCCCGTGAATAACAAGCCACTTTCCTCCTTAAAAACAAACCATTGCCCCTTATATCACAAGCCATTGACCCCCTACATCACAAGCCATTGTCCCACTTCATCACAACCATTGTCCTTTACGTCAAAAGCCAATGACCCCCTACATCACAAGCCATTGTCCTCCTACATCACAAGCCATTATCCCTCTAAACAGACACACTGTTAGCAAACAAATCATTATGATGGCCAGAGCAAGTAATATCGATTTTAATCGATCAAATCAATTAACGGGAGTATTGGAAGCTGTGAACAACAATCTATTAGGATATCACAAAAAGAATCAAGATAAGCGAATCTTTGAAGTCATCTATCTGCGCGACTAAAAAGTCTTAGTGTTGCTTCGGGGGAAATATCGTAGTCATCTACTTTTTTGTTCTAAAAAGGGAAATCAAACGAACGATACTCGCATAGTTTCAGTAGATATACTATTTCAATTTTTTTTTAAAATCCCTAGCCGATTTCAAGCTTTCAAAAGTTGAGCTGATTAGACGATTTCGAATACGTTTCTTGCTCCGAGGAGTTTCATTGAATCTAGGCGTGAACGTTCATTAACTTGGAGTCGTTCAGGTAATTTATCATTAACTTAGTTCTTATTATTTGTCTATATGATTTTTTTCTCATACATCAAGAGATGACGTAACAATCTGTGCTGCTGTACTAGGGTATAAAAGTCCCATAACTCTCTTGTATAGTTGAATTCAACCTTTTGACCAGTTCTAGCCAGATCTATTCTATTCTGTCTCCAGCCAACGCTCAACTTGAACCATGAAGTGTTTATTGTTTCTGGTTGTTTCTGTGACAACCACCTTGCTTTCTTTGGTAAGATTTTTGTTTACAAAAAAAGAAAACCACTTAGCGGTGCATTTTGTTGGAAGTTATTGTTCATTGCATGGGGGGAAAAAATCGTTTTTGGATTTTTGTGTTTTTTTCTTTTGTTGTTTTTTTTTTAGTTTTAATTTTAAAACTTGTTATCGTTTCAGCTTCCAGCTTAGTGATCTCAAACGTTTTTTTTGTTTCCTCTATTAAACCTACAAAATATGAGCAATATGAGAAAAAATTGACGGACAGCTTTGGCTATATAAAATAATTTCATTCACATTAAACATTCTGTACTATTAAAAAAAGATTACATATTACTATTAGTGTCTACATATTTTCATTGTAAAAAGTATATACTTTGCAGTAAATAGAGCACACATGGTCTTTCGAGAACACAAAATTTAAATCAAATAAAATCGGACGACAACCAGGTGCTAATATTTGTCTTTGCTGCAGTAATTAGTTACAATGGCAGTCGAAGAAGATAACATTTGTCGTTGCTACATCAATTAGCTACCGTGGCAGTCGAAAAAGCTACCATTTGTCTTTGCTACATCAATTGGCTACCGTGGTAGTCGAAGAAGCTACCACTTGCTTTTGCTACATCAATTAGCTACCGCGGTAGTCGAAGAAGCTACCATTTGTCTTTGCTACATCAATTAGCTACCGTGGTAGTCGAAGAAGCTACCATTTGTCTTTTGCTACAATAAAAAAGATACTGGGACAGTCCAAGATACTCTTCTTTGGTTTTCTCAACGTTGTCTGTCAAACGACAGTTAATTCAACTCTTCTCACACAAAACATGGTAGCAAGGATAGAACAAATGGTAGCAAGGATAGAACAAATGGTGGCAAGGATAGAACAAATGGTAGCAAGGATTAAACAAATGGTAGCAAGAATAGAACAAATGGTAGCAAGGATAGAACAAATGGTAGCAAGGATAAAACAAATGGTAGCAAGGATAGAACAAATGGTAGCAAGGATAGAAAAAATGGTAGCAAGGATAGAAAAAATGGTAGCAAGGATAGAACAAATGGTAGCAAGGATAGAACACATGGTAGCAAGGATAGAACAAATGGTAGCAAGGATAGAACAAATGATAGCAAGAATAGACTAAATGGTAGCAAGGATAGAACAAATGGTAGCAAGGATAGAACAAATGTTAGCAAGGATAGAACAAATGGTAGCAAGGATAGAACAAATGGTAGCAATGATAGACAAAATGGTAGCAAGGATAGAACAAATGGTAGCAAGAATAGAACAAATGGTAGCAAGAATAGAACACATGGTAGCAAGGATAGAACAAATGGTAGTAAGGATAGAAAAAATGTTAGCAAGGATAGAACAAATGGTAGCAATGATAGACAAAATGGTAGCAAGGATAGAACAAATGGTAGCAAGAATAGAACAAATGGTAGCAAGAATAGAACACATGTTAGCAAGGATAGAACAAATGGTAGCAATGATAGAACAAATGGTAGCTAGGATAGAGAAAAAGTGAAGCTCTAAAAATTACGTGAGGAATATTATTATTTCAAGGGATTTTTTTTAAATTGAGCTAACTTTACTATTTAACCCCACACCAGAAGACGCTACAAACATGTTTTCGGTTGTTGTTTTTTTTTTTAATGGCATCGAATGTGCATGATATGACACCATCCACCACAGCGCCCATTGCACGCCCCTATAGATTTACCTCCAGCGCAAGTACTTAGCCTTAACTGCTCATCAACAGTAATAAACATTTCTATTAGTCCGACTAGGTAAGACAGAGAAACGAAGGAGCTCTGCAATCTTCCCAAGTGTTTCCGTATTTAAAATGCCCCTGAATAGAGAGGCCAGGTTGTTCCCTGGAATCGATTCACCTCGCTAAATTGCAAGACATTTCAATTTCTATTCATCCCTCTTAGACTTAGCCTTTCCATCTACGAGGTGATGCAAACAGTAGTTCCGTTGTTTTCATGCTCTGCATCGCTACATGACCATGACGTACAATGTGCTGGATCGGTAGCTAGACTTATGTTGGTGTTTTGTTTGTTTTGAAATTCAGGAAAGATCGGGAGACCTGTGGGTATAAACCGTTAATCAATTAAGGCCGGTACTTGAAAACCACTAATCGAGACCGGTGGTTGGGAGCGAATAATCAATCAAGCCCGGTGGTTACAAACCAATTATCAAGGCATTTAGTTGAAAAATGATTAATCAATGCCGGTGATTAAACAACAATATCTTTAACAAATTTTCTCCTGAAAAATTCGTCTTTGAAATATTAAGGAAATTAGTCAAATGTTCCGGTGGGTAAAATACACGAAAAAATGACAACAAAGTATCCAATAGGTTGGGAAGAAGACTTCTTTAGCACAAAGAAAAAAATAAATAATTAAAACTTTGATAAAATTTTGTATGAGAGAGGAGATGACAGTATAAGGAATATGTTTGTCCACGAGTGGGTCAGAGATTTAATATACGTAAGAATGGAGCAAGACAGGAAAAGCAAGTCGACGGCGATTGGTTGTAAAATGGAGGAGGTTGAGAAAAAAGATTTTGCAAGTGAAGAAGAACGAGATGTTCATGCCATGAAAGGTCAAGGTCGCATAAGTGTGTATCAAATTGTTCTCTAAATTTATGCTGGTCGGCGTGTTGGTAGAGGAAACAATGGCGGTGATGGTTAAATGGCGGGAGCCCTAGGGTCACTCACATTTAAGTGTTTTGGGTTGGGACATTATTATCTTGCGTGATAGTCCGAGGGTGTTCGGTAAATCCGCCCTATAGATGCCAATCCGTCTCACCCAGATAAGACTTATGGCAACGGGTAAAAACCATGTGGTAGATAACATTGCGGATCTTGCAAAGAAAATCTAATCATCCCATATAAATAATACTAACGGGAAAGAACTATTTTGAGTTTAGAGGACAAAAAGGAATGTTGTGCAACGAATGCGTCAACGTAGCTATGTCCCAAAAGTGGAAGGATGTAGCCTGGAGAAGGCTACGAAAAAAGGCAGATCCCGTTTATTCTTATCTCTTCTGAACACAATGAGAGGTGATCTTGAGAAAATTTTGAGGGTGTAAGCGTCGGCGAGAAGAATGACGCTTTAAAAAAAAATGATATGCAGGAATATATTTCCTCCTAGTAAACTTACTAGAAAGTTACAGTACTATTTTTTTATTGAACAGGCAACAGCATTTCCAGACAACAAACGGGATGTCGACTTGACTGACATAGTACGAGAAATACAGGACGTGATTGACGATCTACACGACGGTCAGTAACTTGAAAAATTTAGCTTTAAAAGAAATTGAAAATTGTTGGTGCTTTGTTGATTCTTATGTTTAAGTTTATTATTTTATTGCACATTCCATTTACGTAAGACAACGTTTCAAGCATGATTAGTACAAATGGAAAAGTTGTATAATTTGTTTTATTTTCCCATTACGTTTAATCGTATAATTAAACAAAACTTAATTAACAGTCTTTTTGTATGAACTCTTTATAAAATGTAATAAAATGCAAAATTAAACATGCTGACAAGTGCTGAAAATTTGATAAGTTGTGTTATCTTCGGTATTGAGTCATAGAAATCTATACAATTAATTTATGTGTTGATCATTTTGTCAGGTGTTCTCACAAGTGAGCTCAGTCCCCGAGTGAGTCACATCATTGAACAAGCCAAAGCTATTGATTGTGGAGCAGACGTTCCAGGTAAGGACATATTGGGTCACGGATTATGGTCAAAATTACATGTTTTCACTATGGAAGAAGTCGCTCACAGCGTAAGCCACAGAGCAAGTGAATGATCCCCTTCAAAACCACGCACAGTAACATCGGGAACCCTTCTGAAACATAGGAGCCAAAATGATCAAGTCATTGATCGTAGGCCTTCAAAATAGAGAAGAAGAGAAGTCTTCTAGTCGGAGTTATTTTAATAAAGAAGACGAGAGCGAAAAAATGTCCAGCTTTTGTCCGCTGTAGATAAAATCTATTTTTGTCTTACCAAACAAAGCGTTTGTCCCGAAACCTTTTTTTAAATTTTATTATGTAAATGACGAGAAGAGTTCTGTGTTTTGTTAAATGTACTACGATGAGGTGACATATGTTTGTATGAAAATCTAAACTGCAATTTCTCCACAGTTGAACAGTCCCACATAGACGAAGTCATTGATCGGGTTATCAGCGCCATCACGAGTCACACCAAAAAAGGTATATCTTCAACCAAAAAAAAATACGCAGTTATCTTGTTTTCACTCGTAAAAAAGGTAACAATTCACAAGGCAATTTCGGATTACAATCATCATCATGTCCCGTAGTCCTTCGACCGTTGAGGCGCCACAGATAACATAAAAACTATTCTTCTCCATTCCTTTCGGTCTTCTGCCCTATGCATAGCATCGCCTGGTTTTAATCCCGTCGATTATTTGATGTTGTCTTCCCATCTTTTTCTCTGTTTTCCTCTTCTTCTTCCCCCTCTAGTAGTGCCCTGCAAGATTTCTTTGGCGAGCCCTTATTTTCTGGTCACGTGGCGATACCATTCAAGTTTGCGCTTTTTTACCAACACAAGGAGGTCATCGTACTGCCCAGTTGCTTGACGAATCTTTTCTTTCACTTGTTCATTGGTGATATGGTCTCTATAGCAGATGCCAAGAATGCCTCTGAAACATCTCATCTCCATCGCCTTTATTTTCCTTTCAAGTTCTGCTGTTAATGCCCAGGACTCCCAGGCATATAAGAAAATGGATAGGATTAATGAGCGCATCAGCCTGATGTTGGTGCTGGGGGCTATATTTTTGTTGTTCCATATTTCTTGAGCCTCTTTAGTGCTGTTGTGGTCTGCGCAATCCTGCCCATCAATATTACCATATTATTCTGGATTACAATATATCTTTTTAAAAAAAAAACCTTAATTGAACTTTAAAAATGACTCTATGAGGTACGACCACTTTAATTGTGGTTTGGATGGGTGGTGTTCCCGGACAAAAGAGTACTTGAGATTTTTCATCAACAGCATTAGCTTACAATAAAAAATTTGACCGGTTAATATTGTGAAACAATACTGAAAGTAACTCTACTTTCTGTATGTTAGTTAATACTGCGATCTGATGGACGGCCTACAGCTATCACTATGGTGTTCATTCCTTAACTTTACACTACCTCACGTTCTCTCACGAATCAAACCGGTCCGATTGTATAAATCACAGTCTTTTATTCATGATAAATAATGCAAATAAATCCATTGCATTGGTGCATCCTTGTAACATACCAAGTTACAATGTAAAGATGTAAAGAATATAATATAACTTTGAATATCATTCTATCCGAAATTAATACAAACAGGAAAGTCCATCATGTCTTCCAACCCCCCCCCCCCCCCCCCCCAGAAAAATTCGTGTACACTCCTACGAAGAAAATCATGAGTTCTCACTCCGCTATGAAAAACTAGTTCCTGCTTTTTCTCCTGATATAATTCATTATTGTCGAATACCTACGCCCTCGTGCAGTAGTATTAAATAATAGTGCCACGTGACAGATCAATGTTAACTTGTTGTGTTATATTATGCACCACAACGCTAAGAATTATCTCAATCTTAGATCAGAATAAAGTAGGAATATAGGTTACAAAAGTTTTAAGCAGAAGTTTAAAGAAACGCGCACACAAACACAAACATAATGACAAAAACATACCAAAAAAAAACAGACGGTTGGACATCGTCCATATCAAACAAATTGAAATATTATTTAAACATTGCCATTTTGTATGTAAATACAACTTTTAGAATTAAATAAAGAACAATACATTTATATAAACAATTGTTACCCCTTTTCAAACGATAACAAATTTTACTATTGATGCATTTGATCTTCGAACCGAAGCAATGCAGTAACATCATCCAGCCACATTGTTATCTACGCCATTTGTCTCACCCGCTGCCATTTGGCTTAACTGGGTGAGACTGGACGGTGTCTCTAAGTCAGATGCTCTGGACGTCTTTAAAATATTCTGCCAAATAAACATTGTCCTATAATTTAAAAAAAACACTTTAATAGAAGCGGCAAAAAGAGGCACCCGCCACTTGTCTCTCACCGCTAGTGTTTCCTGTACCAACACGCCCGCCAGGAAGAACGTATTAAACACAGTGATACACACTGGTTGGACGTTCCAACCATCTGACATGCGTGTATTGTTCTGCTTCACTCGTTAAGTTTTTGCTCCGCCCCCATCCTATATACTATTTAAATATACCATATTTCTTACTTCTCCATCTCCCCAAAATTATGGAAGTCAGATGGCCCACCCCCTGTTATTAACATTTAACATGGTCAATCCTTGAAGGTAAACTCGAGACCGACGCGGTAGAGCTGAACAGGGCATTCTACCTGTGGGATGGATTAGCTGATTACTTGGATACTTTAAATGGTAAGCTATGTAAAATATTGGTTGATTACTTGGATGCTATAAATGGTAATATATGTCAATGACTAGCTGATTACTTGGGTGATATAAATTGTAGGTTCTGTCAATAATTGGTTGATTACTTGGATGAAATAAATTGTAGCTTCTGTCAATAATTGGTTGATTACTTGGATGAAATAAATTGTAGGTTCTGTCAATAATTGACTGAATATTTGGATGAATTAAATTGTAGGTTATGCCAATGATTGCTGATTACTTGGATGATATAAATGGTGGTTTGAGTCGAAGACTTGCTGATTTTTTGGTGGATATAAATGGTACGTTCTTTCAATGAGTGGCTGATTTCTTGGTGGATATAAATGGTACGTTCTTTCAATGAGTGGCTGATTACTTGGTGGATATAAGTGGTACGTTCTTTCAATGAATGGCTGATTACTTGGTGGAAATAAATGGTACGTTCTTTCAATGAGTGGCTTATTTCTTGGTGGATATAAATGGTAGGTTATGAAAAAGAATCACATATTAATTCGCGGATATAAATTGTGGGTTATAACACTATCAGCCGCAATAAAACTCGATACATGTCTCTTTTGTCTGTGTGTGCTTCCCTCTCTCACTCTCACTACAATCCTATTTTTATCTGTTTCATTTTAAAATATATCTGTATGCGTGCTTGCGTGTGTGTGTGTGTGTGTGTGTGCGTGTGTGTATGTGTGTGTGTGTGTCTTTAATTAAAGAAGGTGAATTCTGCTTTTATCAAACTAAGCTTAATTAATTTGTTTCATTTAATTAACAAGAGGAACACATCTTCTTATAACATCTGTTCTTCACAGCTAGCGGTGATCAAGAACGCCTCTGCGAAGCCGTGACGGCTGTCTGGGGTTCTGGTCAAACGATTCTTGATACAATCAAAGGCTTGGGTAAACATTTGTTTAATCAATTTTTTAAAATAAACAACGACACACATTGGAAGTAAATGGTGACGACAGTCCTCATTGTTGTGTCTGTTGAGAACTGTGTCCCATGTGTCTTTAGGTCTCATAGGTATGTTTGTTGAGGACTGTGAATGCTGTCCCATGACCTGATAAGTCGTTTGTTGAGGAATGTGAACGGTGTCTTCACAGGTTTAGTCTGGTTTTTTTAGGGCTGTTTATAATGTATTCTGACCGTATTTGTCTATAAATGGTTAATTGAGACCTCATTGATCTCTTGTTTGGGAACTTTTAATGGTATCTTAAGACATCATCGATCTGGTTTTTTTTAGGACTACACCCAATTGCATTGCTTTATTTATAATAACTTTCATTCAAGTGAAACAATAGCAATTTAAAACAACAATATTGGAACGCTAAAATAAACAAAACAAAATTCATTACATGACCAAGTGTCAACTTAAAAGGATCAAATAATTTCAGAGTTGACTTAAGACAGACACATGTATTTATTTATTTATTGTATTATATTTTATTTATCTTAGCAGTGGTCTGAAAATCGCATGAGACTCTTTATGGACCTGAGTGAAGCTCGGCCAGTCGGCCACAAATCGGGTTTGACTTCGAAAAAACATGGTTCTTGGCAGGTTCTTGAAATAAAATTTGGGTCTCAAAATTTTTTTAAATTATCCTGCTGCTGATTTTTGGCTCTTTGACTAGTCTGTATGCCGACCACTGACTTAAATGATTTTTAGATATATTGAATGGATAGACTTCAATAATGTGTAAAAACTGCCAACCTGTGCCATTAGATCAGTAGTATCTTTGGTTTATAGAGTAAAAACCTTATTATTAAAAGTAGAAACACAGGTTCCAAAAAAAATTTCTGAAATAATCAAATAATATGTTTAATTTTTTTTTTAATTTTCAGGGGAGACTATCATTACATTTACTTTTGACAATGTTGAAAATTCTGAACCAGGTAAATAAAAATAAATAATAATAATTAAAAAAATAATGTTTTTTCTTCTTTTATACCAATTTCTATCTCTATATTTTCTCTTATTTTTTTTCGATTTCTACTTCTATTACTTCTATTATTTAAATTGCTATACTTTATATTACTTGTATATCAGTGTTATGAACGAATGTTATACTTAAAATTGTGTATATATATATACATTATTATTTGATTATACCGGTAATATGAATCAGCTTCTGTGATTAAAGAAGTTGTCGATTTTAAAAAAAATATGCAAGTGCTCTTTTTTTTTAAAAAATGTTTCCTTTTACAATCACTGGGTTAACTGATATGTTGAGTATGTCTAGTGTCGTCATCTTTCTGTGCGTGCGGTGTACGTTTGATGAATGAGTAAAAAGTTGGTAAAAAGTGTACATTTTGAACGTATTAATCTGTGGGGGTTCTCGACAGCTGTGCAAACAGTTTAAAAAATGAATGGTTAACATGTCTTATCTGCCATTGAAGTTTTGAGTTGACATCGAATGACATCAAATGGTTACCTATTGACATCATACACCTCACACTCTCTAGGCAAGTCCAAGCGTAGAGTCTGTATAGGAATAGGATTTGGTCGTTTCTGTGCTGGCATCGGCTGGGGGAAGCGTGCGGCTTCAACTTTATAACTGACCGATGTATGTCAACCACGCTGAACGGATGACATTTCTTTGTGAATCGTGAAACAGGAATTTTTGATGTGAAGGCAATGTGGTTTAAGTACATAATAAACGTCTTCTTGACAAATTTGATTGTTTTTATTTTAAAGTTCTTCCCTACGTTTGTTCTAACTTCAGTAACAATTGTTACATGCATGATGAAATGAATCGCTTGCCGACAACGTACAGGATCGGTGGGTAACTATTGCTACATGCATGATGAAGTGAACCTCTAACCGAAAGCGTCCAGGATTCGTTGCCGTCGCACAAGCGTAGCTAGAATGTTTGGCACCAGGGGACACGATTCATTTGAAAGAGCCCACCCCCCTATCAACTCTCAAACCCATTTTTTTTCCTTAAAAAAATAATATCAAAGCACATAATGGCGGCCCTAGCTAGTCTGGGGGCCAGGGACATCTGTCTACCCTCTCTCCCCCCTCTTAGCTACTCCTCTGGGCTGTCGTAAAAATCTTTCAATAATTTAAATTTAATAAATAGTGACACTATTGTTTGTATTATGCATGTATTGTGCATGTATTGTGCATGTATTGTGTATGCATTTATGTGAGCGAATCTACATTATCAAAGTAAAAAAAAATAAAAACAGTGCCCAGAAATTGACTTGAGGAGAAGCATGATATGTAATCAGCTTTGCTGCAGACTGCATCTCGATGTTATTTTAATTTGAAACAAAAGCAACAAAAATATCTTCCTCTAATTGGCTTCAAGCGTTGGCATGGATTGCTTTGAATATTTCCACCCCGACGTTATATTTATAAGATTAAGAAAATATTTTAAAAAATACTGTTAGTGCTGCCTTTTCGAGTGAACCATGTTCTGCTAATGAAGTGGCCCCTGAGACAGTAGTGCATCCGCTAACTGCGTGCCCCGCTTTGTAGGCTGTAGAGGAGGCCAGGCAGTCGTGAATGGGGGGGGGGGGGGTCCTACATTCAGACGGTGGTACATGGCACAGGTTAACATATTGAGCAGGTTGCCATTGTAGTATCCTCTGCGTTAAGAACATAAGCTCAAGGCCCTACTAGAATATTTGCGTTAGTATAACGATTTATTTACAAGGATTTGATCGTGCAAAGTCTGGTTCAGATCCATTTTTCAATCTCTATAATTAACATTGGTATATACATTCACACATTGCCCTTTATAATGTAGAAAATATAGAAATCGAATAAGAAAAAGGTGGTTAAATAATTTTAGGGTGATCGAGGAGGAAATTATTTTGTTAAAAACTGATTTCAAATGAGATCTACTGACAAAGAGAGCGATATATACATCATCAACAATGTTTATTTCAGAAATGTTCCCGCGGGGGGGGGGGTAGCACTGCAGTTTTTCGGGGGGAGCAGTGCCAGTTGTCTGTGGCCAGAGGCATAGCTAAGGGTGGAAGATAGGACATACGTCCCTGGGTGCAAGACTAGCGGGGGGGGGGAGGGCTTAGATGGTATTTAATTGTTGAAAATAATGAGTTTCGGAGTTGGAGGGGGGTGTAGTAAAAATGGGTCTTGTTCCTTGACGCCAAACTGTATATACGCCCCTGCTAGTATCGTCGAAATAAGGCGAATGGGGTGGTCCACTCAGGTGTCACTTTTTCTTTATGTGCAGATATGGCATTTTCGGACAACATAACATGGCCATACTGGCCTTATCAAACAGTGAGATCCCTAGTATGACATGGCCATACTGGCCTTATCAAACAGTCAGATCACTAGTATGACATGGCCATACTAGCGCTGATCAAACAGCGAGATCCCCAGTATAACATGGCCATGCTAGCTTTGATCAAACAGTGAGATCCCCAGTATAACATGGCCATACTAGCGCTGATCAAACAGTGAGATCCCCAGTATAACATGGCCATACTAGCGCTGATCAAACAGTGAGATCCCCAGTATAACATGGCCATACTAGCGCTGATCAAACAGTGAGATCCCTAGTATAACATGGCCATACTAGCGCTGATCAAACAGTGAGATCCCTAGTATAACATGGCCATCCTAGCGCTGATCAAACAGTGAGATCCCCAGTATAACATGGCCATCCTAGCGCTGATCAAACAGTGAGATCCCCAGTATAACATGGCCATACTAGCGCTGATCAAACAGTGAGATCCCCAGTATAGCATGGCCATACTAGCGCTGATCAAACAGCGAGATCCCCAGTATAACATGGCCATGCTAGTTCTGATCAAACAGTCAGATCCCCAGTATAACATGGCCATCCTAGCGCTGATTAAACATCGAGATCCCCAGTATAAAATGGCCATACTAGCGTTGATCAAACAGTGAGATTACCAGTATAACATAGATCCCTCAGGGAAAGTCTGCTTGACTTATTGTGGTTGTACAAACTTTGCAAAGATACGGCATGGATAATACCAAAATGGGATCGTTGGTTTTCGGTTAGTCCAGATTTTGGATAAAAGGGTCGTTTCCACACGAAAATACAAAGAATTTTGTATCCCAGTGTCCCAGATATACTTGTCTTGTTGTGAAGGCCAGGTATCCCTTTTGTCGGTAACGGATCTATCGGCAGCGTTCGATACGCTTGACCACGGCATGCTTCTCTAACATCTGCAAAATACGTTCGGTTTCACCGATATCGTCCTAAGATGGTTCCGCTCATATCTGACAAATCTGGTCCAATCAGTTATCGCAAACGACTTGACATCCAAGAAATCCTTTATTGAATTCGGAGTACCCCAGGGCTCGGTCTTAGGCCCGGTGCTTTTCACTATGTACGTTCAGCCCCTGATTGCAGTGATCAAGCAGTTTGACATGGTATATCATATGTTCGCGGATGATACCCAACTTCAGAAATCCGTGATCCCCTCTCAGTTCCCACGGCTTTTTAATATGACACACAAGACAGGGGAGTCAGTTGAGCACTGGATGACAATAAAAAAGCTCAAATTGAACGATGAAAAGACTGAGCTGAGCCCCATTGCTACCGCTCAAAAGCTAAAATCTTTAAAAAATACACCATCCATTAATCTCTCCGGCGTGCAGATTGAGTTTGCTCAAACATGGCGAAACCTGGGTGTCTACGTATACAGAACACTAACGATGGAAAATCACATAAACATGATTTGCAAGGCGATTTTTCTGGAGCTGCGCAGAATTAGTCATATCAGACCTTCATAACGTTGGATACTTCAAAGAGGCTGATGTCTGCATTCGTGCTATCACGCATGGACATCTGCAATGCTCTCATGGTGGGTCTTCCAGCTACGCTTCTTGATAAAATTCAAAAAGCACAGAATAATGCAGCTCGCATCGTTCTTCGAAAACTAAATTCGACTATGCTAAAACTCTTCCGAGAGAACTGCATTGACTGCCTTTCCGCGCTCGCATAGAGTACAAAAGTACAAATCTGTGCTACCGCTGCTTGCATGACATAACGCCGTCCTATCTCCAAGGGCTCATGACGCCTTATGTGCCCACTGGACAGCTACGATCATCTGATAGTTGCAAACTCTCGATACCGAGTGTTCGCCTTGAGACTTACGGAAAGCGCACCCTTCCTGACGCTCTTAGAAACAGCCAGACACTGGAGTCCTTCAAAGCAAATGTAAAAACTCATCTATTTCGCAAACACCTTCTGGGGTGAAGTTGTCTGCCATCTTTTCCAGCTAGTTATTATCTCCTAGATTTGTTTTTGTACTGCGCTTCGAGCCTTTGTGGATGAAGCGGGATTATTTTTTTTCAAATGAAGTTTATTATTATTATTAATCATATGTCTTTCATTTGCTACATTCTTTCTTGGTAAACAGAGATTCTCAATTTTTTTCAAAATACAATCAAATGTGGAAAGAATTATGTATGTAATATTCTTCACATCTTCGCCAGTCCACTGGAACTTATTGAAAACTTCAACTGCTTCCTGGCCTATCACATACAGTAAAGTTAAGCTCTGCTTCCTGGCCGTTACATGCAGTCAAGTTATGCTCTGCACCACTTTACTCTTGGTATCCAGTCAACTTGCTGTCTTCTAACTGTTAAATTACAGCTAGAATCGTTTCCAATGCACAGCAACATTTCCGTTAAATTCTAGCTGTTGTGGCGGGTGGAGTCGGTCCATCTGGCACAATGTAATAGTTAAATACGATGACAACTCGTCTGTGTAACAGCAAATCTTTATTCCTTATTCTACATTCTCTTTATACCTCTCATCAAATGATTACTCTCTCCATTTATCCAACCAATATTCACACATTAAGCTTCTAAACATTCATTAAAACAACTCACCACATCTGTCCTGCTAAATGACAATAAAATCATAGGCCTATTGGACACACAAAGCCACATGCCTATCGGACACAGAAAAATCGTAGGACTATCGAACACACAAAGCCACAGGCCTATTGGACACACAAAATTATATGCCTATTTTGCATACAAAAGCATAGGCCTATCCCACACACAAAACCATAGGCCTGTTATACACACAAAGCAACAGGCCTATCAGACACACAAAGCCATAGGCCTGTTAGACACACAAAGCCACAAGCCTATCGGACACACAACGCCATAGGCCTATCGGACACACAAAGCCATAGGCCTATCGGACACCAAAACCGTAGGTCTGTTAGACACACAAAACCAAAAGCCTATCGGACACACAAAGTCATAGGCCTATCGACATACAAATTAATAGGCCTATCGGACACTCAAAACCATATTACTCTTTTTTTATTTCACGTTTGTGAACCAACCAGTCGGAAATTATATTTTGCGCTCTATTGAATGCACTATTGAGCCATACTTTCTTTCAAATTTATATAATTATATGTGACATAAATCATGTTGAGTAGGGAGGCCCGGTGGGGAATAGGAAGCAGCCGGAAATGGAAGCCGTCGCACCACAGTAAAATATATAAGATAATAGATGTAGCCCGCTAAACATTGGGGCCAGCAATGCGTGAACTGCTCAACTACAAAAGTTACTTGACAAACATGAAATCAAGTAACGCACATTTAAGAATCCCATTTTTTGCTACACCCCTTCCCCCCATGATACGTCACTGCACACTTTTTATTTCACTCCCATGAACTATATTAAATATTCTGATGTCCCAACCACTTTTATATCGAATATTCATTACACCATTCTTAGACTGAGACGATTTTGTTTTCCGAAAAAAAAAAAAAAATTACGCGCCAAACACAGTTGCGTTATTTAAATCAAAATATATAATTTAGCGTAGTTATTGGAAATTATATTTTGCGCTTTATTGAACTCAATATTGAACCATACTTTCTTTCAAACACAGATAGATAGATAGATAGATAGATAGATAGATAGATAGATAGATAGATAGATAGATAGATAGATAGATAGATAGATAGATGGATAGATAGATGATAGATAGATAGATAGATAGATAGATAGATAGATAGATAGATAGATAGATAGATAGATAGATAGATAGATAGATAGATAGATAGATGATAGATAGATAGATAGATAGATAGATAGATAGATAGATAGATAGATAGATAGATAGATAGATAGATAGATAGATAGATAGATAGATAGATAGATAGATAGATAGATAGATAGATAGATCGTTGGATAGATGGATGGATGGATGGATAGATAGATAGATAGATAGATAGATAGAGAGATAGATAGATAGATAGATAGATAGATAGATAGATAGATAGATAGATAGATAGATAGATAGATAGATAGATAGATAGATAGATAGATAGATAGATAGATAGATAGATAGATAGATAGATAGATAGATAGATAGATAAATAGATAGATAGATGATAGATGGATAGATAGATAGATAGATAGATAGATAGATAGATAGATAGATAGATAGATAGATAGATAGATAGATAGATAGATAGATAGATAGATAGATAGATAGATAGATAGATCATTGGATAGATGGATGGATGGATGGATGGATAGATAGATAGATAGATAGATAGATAGATAGATAGATAGATAGATAGATAGATAGATAGATAGATAGAAAGATAGATAGATATATAGAGAGATAGATAGATAGATAGATAGATAGATAGATAGATAGATAGATAGATAGATCGTTGGATAGATGGATGGATGGATGAATGGATAGATGGATGGATAGATAGATAGATGATAGATAGATAGATAGATAGATAGATAGATAGATAGATAGATAGATAGATAGATAGATAGATAGATAGATAGATAGATAGATAGATGATAGATAGATAGATAGATAGATAGATAGATAGATAGATAGATAGATAGATAGATAGATAGATAGATAGATAGATAGATAGATAGATAGATAGATAGATAGATAGATAGATAGATAGATAGATAGATAGATAGATAGATAGATAGATAGATAGATAGATAGATCGTTGGATAGATGGATGGATGGATGGATGGATAGATAGATAGATAGATAGATAGATAGATAGATAGATAGATAGATAGATAGATAGATAGATAGATAGATAGATAGATAGATAGATAGATAGATAGATAGATAGATAGATAGATAGATAGATAGATAGATAGATAGATAGATAGATAGATAGATAGATAGATAGATAGATAGATAGATAGATAGATAGATAGATAGATAGATAGATAGATAGATAGATAGATAGATAGATAGATAGATAGATAGATAGATAGATAGATAGATAGATAGATAGATAGATAGATAGATAAATAGATAGATAGATGATAGATAGATAGATAGATAGATAGATAGATAGATAGATAGATAGATAGATCGTTGGATAGATGGATGGATGGATGGATGGATGGATAGATAGATAGATAGATAGATAGATAGATAGATAGATAGATAGATAGATAGATAGATAGATAGATAGATAGATAGAGAGATAGATAGATAGATAGATAGATAGATAGATAGATAGATAGATAGATAGATAGATAGATCGTTGGATAGATGGATGGATGGATGGATGGATGAATGGATAGATGGATGGATAGTGAACTTACAACCGTTCAGTCTTGCACATTTCAGTTCCATGACTCCGGGCAAGAGACTCTCACTCAAGCCTGTGACGTAGGCAGCGTGTATCATTTAACTTATAAAAAAATAAAAAAAGAAAGATATGAGATTAGTTTTCTAATATATTTAAATATATGTTGAGTTAAAGAAAGTTGAAAACGCCCATGAAAAAGGCCAGGAGCTCTATTCTCACTCCTAGAGCAATTACGGGAACTGCGCTACAGAATGAGAGATACTATAAATAGACTGATTACTAATATAACTATTGCGTCATGCTTTGGCAAAAACATCAGAAAAATAGGTCAACAAAGAAAATAATACCCGGCATGTTATGTTTCATTTCATCTCATTCCTACATCACAAACCATTATCCCCTACATCACAAGCCATTGTCACCCTAGATAACAAGCTAATGTCTCTTAAATAACATGTCATTGTCCCCTACATCACAAGTCATTGTCCTCTTCATCAAAAGCCATTAACCCCCTACATTACAAGCCATTTTCCCCCTACATCACAAGCCATTGTCCCCTTACATCACAAGCCTTTGTCCTCTTCATTAAAAGCCATTGACCCCCTACAAAACAAGCCATTTTCCACATACATCACAAGCATATTCCCCCTAATTCACAAGCCAATGTCCCCCTACATCGCATGCCATTGTCCCCCTACATCAAAATCCTTTTTCCCCCTACATCACAAGCCATTGTCCCCCTACATCACAAGCCATTTTGCTCTTCATCAAAAGCCATTGACCCTCTACAAAACAAGCCATTTTCCCCTACATCACAAGCATTTTCCCCATACATCACAAGCCATTGTCACCCTACATCACAAGCCATTGTCCCCCTACATCAAAAGCCTTTTCCCCATACATCACAAGCCAGTGTCCCCTTACATGACAAGGCATTGTCCCCCTACATCAAAAGATATTGTCCCCCTACATCACTAGATATTACATAGCCGCAGACAAACTGCCAGCAAACAAATCATTATGATGGCCAGAGCAAGTAATATCGATTTTACTCGATCTAATCAATTAGTGAGAGTATTAGAAGCTGTGAACAACAATCTATTAGAATAACACAAAAAGAATCAAGATAGGCGAATCTTTGAACTAAAAAGTCTTAGTGTTGCTTCGGGGGAAATATCGTATTCATCTAATTTTTTGTTCTACAAAGGGAAATCAAACGAACAATACTTACATGGTTTCAGAAGATATATTATTTCAAATATTTTTTTTCAAATCCGTAGTCGATTTCAAGCTTTAAAAAGTTGAGGTGATTAGACGATTTCGAATACGTTTCTTGCTCCGAGGAGTTTCATTGAATCTAGGCGTGAACGTTCATTAACTTGGAGTCGTTCAGTTAATTTATCATTAACTCAGTTCTTATTATTTGTTTATATGATTTTTTTCATACATCAAAAGATGACGTAACAGTCTGTGCTGCTGCATTATGGTATAAAAGTCCCTTGACTCTCTTGTAGAGCTGAATTTAACCTTTTGACCTGCTCTAGTCAGATCTGTTCTATTCTGTCTCCAGCCAAACGCTCAACTTGAACCATGAAGTGTTTATTGTTTCTGGTTGTTTCTGTGGCAACCACCTTGCTTTCTGTGGTAAGATTTTTGTTAACAAAAAAGAAAAACTACTTAGAGGCGCATTTTGTTTTAAGCCAACACAAGTTATTGTTAATTGCATGGGGAACAATCTTTTTCGAATATTTTTTTTTTTTTTTTTTTTTTTTTTTAAATTTAAAATTTTAAAACTTTTTATCGTTTCAGCTTCCAGCTAAGTGATTTCTAACGCGTTTTTTTTTTCCTTATTAAACCTAATAATATGAGCAATGTGAGAAAAAATTGCCGGACAGCTTGTGGCGATATTAAATTATTATTATTTACATTAAACTGTCTGTACTATTAAAAACCGATTTCGCATAACTATAAATGTCTACATAATGTCGTAGTAAAAAGTATATACTTTTCGTTAAATAGAAGACATATTAACGAGAAACATCTTGGTCTTTAGAGAACACAAAATTTAAAATAAATAAAATTGGACCACAAGCAGGTGCTAACATTTGTCTTTGCTGCATTAATTAGTTACAATTGCAGTCGAAGTAGCTACCATTTGCCTTTGCTACAGTAATTAGTTACCGTGATATTCGAAGAAACTACAACTTTCTTTTGCTAACATAAAAAAATACTGGGACAGTCGAAGAAACTCTGCTTTTATTTTCTCAACGTTTTCCTTTAAACGACAGTTAGTTCAACTTCTCTCACACAAAACATGGTAGCAGGGATAGAACAAATGGTAGCTAGGATAGAACAAATAGTAGCAAGGATAGACAAAATGGTAGCAAGGATAAAACAAATGGTAGCAAGGATAGAACAAATGGTACCAAGGATAGAACAAATGGTAGCTAGAATAGAACAAATGGTAGCAAGGATAGAACAAATGGTAGCAAGGATAGAACAAATGGTACCAAGGATAGAATAAATGGTAGCTAGGATAGAACAAATGGTAGCAAGGATAGACAAAATGGTAGCAAGGATAGAACAAATGGTAGCAAGGATAGAACAAATGGTAGCAAGGATAGAAGAAATGGTAGCAAGGATAGAACAAATGTGAAGCTCTAAAAATTACGAGGGGAATATTATTATTTCAAGGGATTTTTTTGTATTTTTATTGAGCTAATTTTACTATTTAACCCCACACCAGAAGACACTACAAACATGTTTTCTGTTTTCTTTTGTTGTTTTTGTTTTTTTTTGTGTAATGGCATAGAATGCGCATGATATGACATCAACCACCACAACGCCCATTGCACGCCCTTTTAGATTTACCTCAAGCGCAAGTACGTAGCCAGAACTGCTCATCAATAGTAGTAAACATTTCTTTTAGTCCGGCTAGGTAAGCCAGAGCTCTGCCATCTTCCCAAATGTTTTCCATATGTTTAAAATGCCTCTGGCAAACTGAATAGAGAGGCCAGGTTGTTCCTTGGAATCGACTCACCTCGCTAAATTGCAAGACATTTCAATTTCTATTCGTCCCTCTTAGACGTGGTCTTTCCATCTACGAGCTGTTGTAAACATTAGTTCCATGACATTTTCATGCACTGCATTGTTCCATGACCATGGCGTACAATGTGCAGGATCGTTATAGTTTCATGCACTGCATTGTTCCATGACCATGGCGTACAATGTGCAGGATCGTTATAGTTTCATGCACTGCATTGTTCCATGACCATGGCGTACAATGTGCAGGATCGTTATAGTTTCATGCACTGCATTGTTCCATGACCATGGCGTACAATGTGCAGGATCGTTATAGTTTCATGCACTGCATTGTTCCATGACCATGGCGTACAATGTGCTGGATCGGTAGCTATACTTATGTTGCTGTTTTGTTTCTTGTTTTTTTAAATGAATTTAAGGAAGAATCGGGAGATACATGGTTATAAACCGTTAATCAATTAAGGTCGGTACTTGAAAAACACTAATCGAGACCGGTGGTTGGAAACAAATAATCAATGAAGCCCGTTGGTTACATACCAATTATCAAGGCCTTTGATTGAAAAAAACGATTCATCAATACCGGTCATTAAACGACAATATCTTAAACAAATTTTCGCCTGAAAAATTCGTATTTGAAATATTAAGGAAATTAGTCAAATGATCCGGTGGGTGAAAAACACGAAAAATTGACTCAAAAAAGCATCGAATAGGTTTGCAAGAAGCCTTCTTTAGCACAAAAAAAACTAATTAGAACATTGATGAAATGTTGTATGCGAGAGGGGAGGACGGCATAAGGAATATGTTTGTCCACCAGTGGGGAAGAGATTTAATATACGTAAGAGGAGAGCAAGACAGGAAAGGTTAGTCGACGGCGATTGGTTGTAAAATGGAGGATGTGGACAAAAAGATTTTGCAAGTGAAGAAGAACGAGATATTCGTGCCATGTAGTGTCAAGGTCGCATAAGTGTCTATCAAATTGTGCTCTAAATATATAGTTGCCGCGTGTTGGTAGAGTAAACAATGGCGGGTATGGTTGAATAGCGGGAGCCCTAGGGGTCACTCACATTTAAGTGTTTTGGGTTGGGGCATTGTTTATCTTGCGTAATATTTCGAGGGTCTTCAGTAAATCCGACTTATAGATGCCGAACCGTCTCGCCCAGATAAGCCATATGGAAACGGGTACAAACAGTGTGGTAGACAACATTGCGGATCTTGAAAAGAAAATCTAATCATCCCATATCAATAACGCTAACAGGAAAAAATATTTTGAGTTTGGATGACAAAAGGGAACGTTTTGCAACGAATGCGCCAATGTAGCTTGGTCCCAAAAGTGGAAAGGTGTAGCCTGGAGAAGGCTACGAAAAAAGGGAGATCCCGTTTATTATGTCTTCTGAACACAATGAGAGGTGATCTTGAGAAAATTTTGAGGGTGTAAGTGTCGGTGAGAAGAATGACACTTTTCTTTAAAAAAAAAAAAAAGAAAACCAGGTCCTATTTGTGAAAATGATATGCAGGAATATGTTTCGTCTTATCGCCGTTTGTAAATTCTTGAAAGTTACAGTAACATTTTTTTATTGAACAGGCAACAGCAATTCCAGAAAACAAGCGGGATGTCGACTTGACTGACATAGTACGAGAAATACAGGACGTGATTGACGATCTACACGACGGTCAGTAACTCGAAAAATTTAGCTTTAAAAGAAATTGAAAATTGTTGGTGCTTTGTTGATTCTTATGTTTAAGTTTATTATTTTATTGTGCATTCCATTTACGTAAGACAACGTTTCAAACATGATTAGTACAAACGGAAAAGGTGTATTATATTTTTTTTCCTTTTCCCTAATCGTATATTTAAAGAACCATTAAAAGCAGTCTTTTGTATGACCCCTTTATAAAATGTAATAAAATGCAATGGGGCTGAGAATTTGATTAGTTGTGTTGTCATCAGTATTCAATCCTAGCAATCTATAAAAAGTAATTTATGTATTGCTCATTTTGTCAGGTGCCCTCACTAGTGAGCTCATTCCCCGTGTGAGTCACATTATTGAACAAGCCAAAGCTATTGACTGTGGAGCAGGCGTTCCAGGTAAGGACCATTGGGTCTCGGCTTATGGCCTAAATCAAATGTTTTCACTGTGGGAGAAGTCGGTCACAGTGTAAACGACGGAGCAATTCGTCTAGTCAGAGTTATTTCATAAAGAAGACAAGAGCGAAAAAATGTCCAACTTTTGCGAGCTGCAGATAAAATCTATTTTTTTGTCTTACCCAACAAAGCGTTTGTAGCAACACATTTTTTTTTAAATTTTATTTTGTAAACGATGAAAAGAGCTCTGAATTTGGTTAAATGTACTAAGATGAGGTTATATATTTGTATAGTAATCTTAACTGCAATTTTTCCACAGTTGAACAGGCCCAAATAGATGAGGTCATTAACCGGATTATCAACGCCATCACGAGTCACGGCAAAAAAGGTATATCATCATATATAATAAATACGCAGTTATCTTGTTTTACCTCGTGAAAATGGGAAAAACTCACGAGGAAATATTGTATTATACTATTTTTTTAGAAAAAAAATTAATACATTTTTTAAAAAGGACTCCATGAGGTACGACCTCTTTAATTGTAGTTTGGGTGGGCGGTGTTCGCGGACAAAAGAGTAAATAAGATTTTTTCATCAACAGCATTAGCATAGAATTAAAAATTGCAATGGTTTACCCCAATCGAGGTTAACATTTTTAACACAATTTTCCACATTTCTTTTTGTCAGATTAATCAATTGGAATGGTTAATATTGTACCACAACGCATAGAATGTTCTCAACTTTAGATCAGAATAAAGTAGGAATTAGGTTAAAAAAGTTCTACGAAGGAGTTCAAACAAACACGCACACAAACACAATGACAAAAAAATTCCCCCCAAAAAGCCAGACTGTTGGACATCGTCCATATCAAACAAATTAAAATATTATTTAAACATTGCCATTTTGTATGTGAAAAAAAAAATTTAGATTTAAATAAAGAACAATATATTTATATAAACAGTTGTTCCCCCTTTTCAAACGATAACAAATTTTACAATTGATGCATTTGATCTTCGAACCGAGGCGGTGCAGTAACATCATATAGCCACATTGTTATCTACGCCATTTGTTTTACCCGCTGCCATTTGTCTTATCTTAGCGAGACTGGACGGTGTCTCTGCATTAGATGCTCTGTGACGAGTCTTTAGATCTTAGTATCTTCGTACTCATCTATCAATGACTATATATGTCCGCTTTGTTGGAGTATGCCTCCAAATTCCTCTCGCGGGCCAGTGTAACCAATGACAACTAATACTGATACACCAACGCCAACCGGTTGGTTCTAAGATAATGTTTATTCTACAACAATTACTTAAATATCTTTGATATATATAATAATGAAGTCGTTCCAGCCAAACACACTAGGCAATATACTTTTCTACAACGGCCATCTATCCACTATGATAAAAACAACTAAAACTAACACGTCATTTCACCCTACCCAACTACGTCACTACGATCTCACACAATAGATACAGCTACGCATATAATCTCGAACTAACATCTTTTACGTACCAACCATAACAACAGTCATCTACACATAACAACAGTGATCTCATACCCTTGACACTCTGGACATCTTTAAAACATTCCGCCAGATAAAAAGTGTCCTATAAGCAAAACACTTTAATAGAAGTGGCAACAAAGGCTCCCGCTACTCGTCTATCACCGCTAATGTTTCCTGTATCAACACCACCGCCAGCAGGAATGTCGTAAATAAAGTAATACACACAGGTGGGACTTTGAAACCACGTGGCATGAGTGTATTGTACTGCTTCACGTGATAAATCTTTGCTCCGCCCAATCCTATATAATAATTTACCATGCTGTATTTCTTACTTCTCCATCTCCACAACATTACAGAAGTCAGATAGCCCCTGTTATTAGCATTTAACATGGCCAATCGTTACAGGTAAACTGGAGACAGACGCCGTAGAGCTAAACCGTGCATTTTATCTGTGGGATGGATTAGCTGATTACTTGGATACTATAAATGGTAAGCTATGTCAATAACTGGCTGATTACTTGGGTGATATAAATTGTATTTTATTTTAAAGAATAGCTTATTAATTTGATGATATAAATTGTAGAATCTGTCAATAATTGGCTGATTACTTGGATGATATAAATTGTATGTTCTGTCAATGATTAGCTGATTACTTGGATGACATAAATGGTAGGTTATGTCGAAGACTGGCTGATTCCTCAGTGGATGTAAACGGTACGTCCTTTCAATGAGTGGCTGATCACTTGGCTTAAATAAAAAGTAGTTTATATAAATAACTGGCTGATTACTTGGTGGATATAAATGGAAGGTTATGAAAAAGGCTCACACATTAATGCGCGGATATAAATTGTGGGTTATAACACTAAAAGCCACAATGAACCTCGATTTATGTCCCTTTTGTCTGTGTGTGCTTCCCTCTCTCACTCTCACTCACACAATCTGTTTATCTGTTTCATTGTAAAATATCTATCTGTGTGTGTGTGTGTGTGTTTAATTAAAGAAGGGGAAATCGGCTTTTTAACAAACTAAGCGTGATTTATTTAATGTGTTTCATCTGTTTAACAAGAGGAAGACATCTTCTTATAACATCTTATCTTCACAGCTAGCGGTGATCAAGAACGCCTCTGCGAAGCCGTGACGGCTGTCTGGGGTTCTGGTCAAACTATTCTTGATACAATCAAAGGCTTGGGTAAACATTTGTTTAATCAATTTTTAAAATAAACAACGACACACATTGGAAGTAAATGGTGACGACAGTCCTCATTGTTGTGTCTGTTGAGAACTGTGTCCCATGTGTCTTTAGGTCTCATGGGTCTGTTTATGAAGGACATTGAATGCTGTCCCATGACCTAATAGGTTGTTTGTTGAGGACTGTGAAGGCTGTCCCATGACCTTATAGGTCGTTTGTTGAGGAATGTGAACGTTGTCCCATGACCTAATAGGTCGTTTATTGAGGAATGTGAATGTTGTCCCATGACCTAATATGTCGTTTATTGAGGACTGTGAATGCTGTCCCATGACCTAATAGGTCGTTTGTTGAGACTGTAAACGGTGTCCCATGACCTAATAGGTCGTTTGTTGAGGAATGTGAACGGTGTCTTCACACTTTTAGTCTGTTTTTTTAGGGCTGTTTATAATATAGTCAGGATGTATTTGTCTATAAATGTTGAATTGAGACCTTATTGGTTTATTGTTTGGTAACTTTTAATGGTATCTTCAGACATCATCGATCTGGTTTTTTTAGATCTACACCCAATTGCATTGCAACTTTATAATAACTTTCGTTCAAGTGAAACAATAGCAATTTAAAACAACAATTGGAAGGCTAAAATAAACAAAGCAAAATTCATTACATGACCAAGTGTCAAGTTAAAAGGATCAATTAATTTTAGAGTGGACTTAAGGCAGGCAAATGTCTTTATTTAATTTTTGTATTATATTTTTTTTTAGCTTAAAGCAGTGGTCGGGAAATCGCATGGACCTGAGTGAAGCTCGGCCATTCGGCCACAAATCGAGTTTTACTCCAAAAAACATGGTTCTTGACAGGTTCTTGAAATGAAATGTGGGTCTCAAACATTTTTTTAATCATCCTGCTGCTGATCTTTGCCTCTTTGACTAGTCTGTATGCCGACCACTGACTTAAATGATTTTTTAAAATATTGAATGGATAGACTACAATAATGTGTAAAAACTGCCAAACGTGTGCGATTAGATCAGTAGTACCTTTGGTTTATAGAGTATAAACCTTATTAGTACAAGTAGGAACACAGGTTCCGAAAAGAAATCTGAAATAATCAAATAATATATTTATTTTTTTTAATTTTCAGGGGAGACGATTATTACATTTACTTTTGACAATGTTGAAAATTCCGAATCAGGTAAATAAAAATAATTAATAATAATTAAAAAAAAGATTGTTTTCCTTTTTACAAATTTCTATCTTTATTTTTTTCTTTTATCTTTTTCTCTTTATTTCTACTTCTATTGTTCAAATTGCTATAATTTCTGTTATTTTTATAGCAATGCTGTTGAATGAAATTCAGACTTTAAAATTGTGTGAGAAAAAGATAAGCTATACCATGTGAGAGTAATATATAAAAAATATATATATATATAAAATATTATTTGATTATACTGGTAATATAAATCAGCTATTGAGATTAAAGAAGTAGTCGATTAAAAAATGCAAGTACTCTTTTTTTTAAAAAATGTTTCCTTTTACAATCACTGGGTTAACTGATCTGTTGAGTATGTCTAGTGTCGTCATCTTTCTGTGCGGTGTAAGTTTGATGAATGAGTAAAATGTTTGTAAAAGTGTACATCTTTGGGGGTTCTTGACCGATGTGCAAAGTGTTTAACAAATGAAAGGCTAACAATTCTTATCTGCCATTGAAGTTTTGAGTTGACATCGAATCACCTCAAATGGTTACCTATTGACATCATACACCTAACACTCTCTAGGAAAGTCCAAGCGTACAGTATGTATAGGAATTAAAATTGGTCGTTTCTGTGCTGGCTTCCCCTGGGGGAAGCGTGCGGCTTCAACTTTATAAGTGACCGATGAATGTCAACCACGCTGAGCTGATGACATTTCTTTTTGAATCGTAAAACGGGAATTTGCTGTGAAGGAAAAGTGGTCTAAGTACATAATAAAGGTATTCTTGAAAATTTTGATTGGTTTTGTTTTTAAGTTCTTTCCTAAGTTTGTTCTAACTTCAGTAACAATTGTTACATGCATGATGAAATGAATCGCTTGCCGACAAAGTACAGGATCGGTGGGTAACTATTGTTACATGCATGATGAAATGAATCTCTTACCGACAACGTACAGGATTGGTGGGTAACTATTGCTACATGCATGATGAAGTGAACCTCTTACCGAAAGTGTCCAGGATTCGTGGCCGTCGCACAAGCGTAGCTAGACTGTTTGGCACCAGGGGACAAGATTCATTTGAAAGAGCCCGCCTCCCTCTCAACTCTCAAACCCATGTTTTTTCCTTAAAAAAATAATATCAAAGCACATAATGGCGGCCCTAGCTAGTCTGGGGCCCAGGGACATCTGTCTACCCTCTCCCCCCTCTTAGCTACTCCTCAGGGCTGTCGTAAAAATATTTCAATAATTTAAATTTAATAAATAATTACACTATTGTTTGTATTATGCATGTACTGTGCATGTATTGTGTATGCATTTATGTGAGCGAATCTACATTATCAAAGTAAAAAAATATAAAAACAGTGCCCAGAAATTGACTTGAGGAGAAGCATGATATGTAATCAGCTTTGCTGCAGACTGCATTTCGATTTTATTTTAATTTGAAACAACAGCAACAAAAATATCTTCCTTTAATTGGCTTCAAGCGTTGGCATGGATTGCTTTGAATATTTCCACCCCGACGTTATATTTATAAGATTTAGAAAATATTTTAAAAAATACTGTTAGTGCTGCCTTTTCGAGTGAACCATGTTCTGCTAATGAAGTGGCCCCTGAGACAGTAGTGCATCCGCTAACTGCGTGCCCCGCTTTGTAGGCTGTAGAGGAGACCAGGCAGGCGGGAATGGGGGGGGGGGGGTCCTACGTTCAGACGGTGGTACATGGCACAGGTTAACATATTGAGCAGGTTGCCATTGTAGTATCCTCTGCTTTAAGAACATAAGCTCAAGGCCCTACCAGAATATTTGCGTTAGTATAACGATTTATTTACAAGGATATGATCGTGCAAAATCTGGTTCAGATCCATTTTTTCAATCTCTATAATTAACATTGGTATATACATTCACACATTACCCTTTATAATGTAGAAAATATAGAAATCGAATAAGAAAAAGGTGGTTAAATAATTTTAGGGTGATCGAGGAGGAAATTATTTGTTAAAAACTGATTTCAAATGAGATCTACTGACAAAGAGAGCGATATATACATCATCAACAATGTTTATTTCAGAAATGTTCCCGCGGGGGGGGGGGGGGTAGCACTGCAGATGTTCGGGGGGAGCAGTGCCAGTTGTCTGTGGCCAGAGGCATAGCTAAGGGTGGAAGATAGGACTTACGTCCCTGGGTGCAAGACTAGCCGGGGGGGGGGGAGGGCTTAGATGGTATTTAATGGTTGAAAAAAATGAGTTTCGGAGTTGGAGGGGGTGTAGTAAAAATGGGTCTTGTTCCTTGACGCCAAACTGTATATACGCCCCTGCTAGTATCGTCGAAATAAGGCGAATGGGGTGGTCCACTCAGGTGTCACTTTTTCTTTATGTGCAGATGTGGCATTTTCGGACAACATAACATGGCCATACTGGCCTTATCAAACAGTGAGATCCCTAGTATGACATGGCCATACTGGCCTTATCAAACAGTCAGATCCCTAGTATGACATGGCCATACTAGCGCTGATCAAACAGCGAGATCCCCAATATAACATGGCCATGCTAGCGCTGATCAAACAGTGAGATCCCCAGTATAACATGGCCATACTAGCGCTGATCAAACAGTGAGATCCCCAGTATAACATGGCCATACTAGCGCTGATCAAACAGTGAGATCCCCAGTATAACATAGCCATACTTGCGCTGATCAAACAGTGAGATCCCTAGTATAACATGGCCATACTAGCGCTGATCAAACAATGAGATCCCTAGTATAACATGGCCATCCTAGCGCTGATCAAACAGTGAAATCCCTAGTATAACATGGCCATCCTAGCGCTGATCAAACAGTGAGATCCCCAGTATAACATGGCCATACTAGCGCTGATCAAACAGTGAGATCCCCAGTATAGCATGGCCATACTAGCGCTGATCAAACAGCGAGATCCCCAGTATAACATGGCCATCCTAGCGCTGATTAAACATCGAGATCCCCAGTATAAAATGGCCATACTAGCGTTGATCAAACAGTGAGATTACCAGTATAACATAGATCCCTCAGGGAAAGTCTGCTTGACTTATTGTGGTTGTACAAACTTTGCAAAGATACGGCATAGATAATACCAAAATGGGATCGTTGGTTTTCGGTTAGTCCAGATTTTGGATAAAACGGTCATTTACACACGAAAATACAAAGAATTTTGTATCCCAGTGTCCCAGATATACTTGTCTTGTGGTGAAGGCCAGGTATCCTTTTTGTCGGTAACGGATCTATCGGCAGCGTTCGATACGCTTGACCACGGCATGCTTCTCTAACATCTGCAAAATACGTTCGGTTTCACCGATATCGTCCTAAGATGGTTCCGCTCATATCTGACAAATCTGGTCCAATCAGTTATCGCAAACGACTTGACATCCAAGAAATCCTTTATTGAATTCGGAGTACCCCAGGGCTCGGTCTTAGGCCCGGTGCTTTTCACTATGTACGTTCAGCCCCTGAGTGCAGTGATCAAGCAGTTTGACATGGTATATCATATGTTCGCGGATGATACCCAACTTCAGAAATCCGTGATCCCCTCTCAGTTCCCACGGCTTTTTAATATGACACACAAGACAGGGGAGTCAGTTGAGCACTGGATGACAAAAAACAAGCTCAAATTGAACGATGAAAAGACTGAGCTTAGCCCCATTGCTACCGCTCAAAAGCTAAAATCTTTAAAAAATACACCATCCATTAATCTCTCCGGCGTGCAGATTGAGTTTGCTCAAACATGGCGAAACCTGGGTGTCTACTTAGACAGAACACTAACGATGGAAAATCACATAAACATGATTTGCAAGGCGATTTTTCTGGAGCTGCGCAGAATTAGTCATATCAGACCTTCATAACGTTGGATACTTCAAAGAGGCTGATGTCTGCATTCGTGCTATCACGCATGGACATCTGCAATGCTCTCATGGTGGGTCTTCCAGCTACGCTTCTTGATAAAATTCAAAAAGCACAGAATAATGCAGCTCGCATCGTTCTTCGAAAATTAAATTCGACTATGCTAAAACTCTTCCGAGAGAACTGCATTGACTGCCTTTTCGCGCTCGCATAGAGTACAAAAGTACAAATCTGTGCGACCGCTGCTTGCATGACCTAACGCCGTCCTATCTCCAAGTGCTCATGACGCCTTATGTGCCCACTGGACAACTACGATCATCCGATAGTTGCAAACTCTCGATACCGAGTGTTCGCCTTGAGACTTACGGAAAGCGCACCCTTCCTGACGCTCTTAGAAACAGCCAGACACTGGAGTCCTTCAAAGCAAATGTAAAAACTCATCTATTTCGCAAACACCTTCTGGGGTGAAGTTGTCTGCAATCTTTTCCAGCTAGTTATTATCTCCTAGATTTGTTTTTGTACTGCGCTTTGTGGATGAAGCGGGATTATTTTTTTTCAAATGAAGTTTATTATTATTATTAATCATATGTCTTTCATTTGCTACATTCTTTCTTGGTAAACAGAGATTCTCAATTTTTTTCAAAATACAATCAAATGTGGAAAGAATTATTTATGTCATATTCTTCACATCTTCGCCAGTCCACTGGAAAGTATTGAAAACTTCAACTGCTTCCTGGCCTATCACATACAGTAAAGTTAAGCTCTGCATCCTGGCCGTTACATGCAGTCAAGTTATGCTCTGCACCACTTTACTCTTGGTATCCAGTCAACTTGCTGTCTTCTAAATGTTAAATGACAGCTAGAATCGTTTCCAATGCACAGCAACATTTCCGTTAAATTCTAGCTGTTGTGGTGGGTGGAGTCGGTCCATCTGGCACCATGTAATAGTTAAATACGATGACAACTCGTCTGTGTAATAGCAAATCT
This sequence comes from Omphiscola glabra, assembly GCA_964017045.1. Taxonomy (NCBI): domain Eukaryota; kingdom Metazoa; phylum Mollusca; class Gastropoda; family Lymnaeidae; genus Omphiscola; species Omphiscola glabra. Next base: position 25,157,208 of record OZ024808.1, read on the forward strand.
TTATTCCTTATTCTACATTCTCTTTATACCTCTCATCACATGATTACTCTCTCCATTTATCCAACCAATATTCACACATTAAGCTTCTAAACATTCATTAAAACAACTCACCACATCTGTCCTGCTAAATGACAATAACACAAAAACACAGGCCTATTAGACACACAAAGCCACAGGCCTTTTGGACACACAAAATCATAGGCCTATTGGACACACAAAGCCACATGCCTATCGGACACAGAAAAACCGTAGGACTATCGAACACACAAAGCCACAGGCCTATTGGACACACAAAATTATATGCCTATTTTGCATACAAAAGCATAGGCCTATCCCACACACAAAACCATAGGCCTGTTATACACACAAAGCAACAGGCCTATCAGACACACAAAGCCATAGCTATGCCTATTGGATACATAAAATCATAGGCCTATTGGACACATACAGCCACAGGCATATTGGGCACACAAAAGCATAAGCATATCCGACACCCAAACCATAGGCCTGTTAGACACACAAAGCCACAGGCCTATCGGACACACAAAGCCATAGGCCTATCGGACACACAAAGCCATAGGCCTATCGGACACCAAAACCGTAGGTCTGTTAGACACACAAAGCCACAGGCCTATCGGACACACAAAGTCATAGGCCTATCGACATACAAATTAATAGGCCTATCGGACACTCAAAACCATATTGCTCTCTTTTTATTTCACGTTTGTGAACCAACCAGTCGGAAATTATATTTTGCGCTCTATTGAACGCACTATTGAGCCATACTTTCTTTCAAATTAATATAATTATATGTGACATAAATCATGTTGAGTAGGGAGGCCCGGTGGGGAATAGGAAGCAGCCGGAAATGGAAGCCGTAGCACCACAGTAAAATATATAAGATAATAGATATAGCCCGCTAAACATTGGGGCCAGCAATGCGTGAACTGCTCAACTACAAAAGTTACTTGACAAACATGAAATCAAGTAACGCACATTTAAGAATCCCATTTTTTGCTACACCCCTTCCCCCCATGATACGTCACTGCACACTTTTTATTTCACTCCCATGAACTCTTTTAAATATTCTGATGTCAATACCACTTTTAAATCGAATATTCATTACACCATTCTTAGACTGAGACGATTTTGTTTTCCGAAAAAAAATTAAAAATTACGCGCCAAACACAGTTGCGTTATTTAAATCAAAATATATAATTTAGCGTAGTTATTGGAAATTATATTTTGCGCTTTATTGAACTCAATATTGAACCATACTTTCTTTCAAACACAGATAGATAGATAGATAGATATATAGATAGATAGATAGATGGATGGATAGATAGATAGATAGATAGATGGATGGATGGATGGATGGATGGATGGATGGATGGATGGATGGATGGATGGATGGATGGATGGATAGATGGATGGATAGATAGATAGATAGATAGATAGATAGATAGATAGATAGATAGATAGATAGATAGATAGATAGATAGATAGATAGATAGATAGATAGATAGATAGATAGATAGATAGATAGATAGATAGATAGATAGATAGATAGATAGATAGATAGATAGATAGATAGATAGATAGATAGATAGATAGATAGATAGATAGATAGATAGATAGATAGATAGATAGATAGATAGATAGATAGATAGATAGATAGATAGATAGATAGATAGATAGATAGATAGATAGATAGATAGATAGATAGATAGATAGATAGATAGATAGATAGATAGATAGATAGATAGATAGATAGATAGATAGATAGATAGATAGATAGATAGATAGATAGATAGATAGATAGATAGATAGATAGATAGATAGATAGATAGATAGATAGATAGATAGATAGATAGATAGATAGATAGATAGATAGATAGATAGATAGATAGATAGATAGATAGATAGATAGATAGATAGATAGATAGATAGATAGATAGATAGATAGATAGATAGATAGATAGATAGATAGATAGATAGATAGATAGATAGATAGATAGATAGATAGATAGATAGATAGATAGATAGATAGATAGATAGATAGATAGATAGATAGATAGATAGATAGATAGAGATAGATAAATAGATAGATAGATAGATAGATCGTTGGATAGATGGATGGATGGATGGATGGATGAATGGATAGATGGATGGATAGTGAACTTACAACCGTTCAGTCTTGCATATTTCAGTTCCTTGACTCCGGGCAAGAGACTCTCACTCAACGCTGTGACGTAGGCAGCGTGTATCATTTAACTTATAAAAAAATAAATAATGAAAGATATGAGAATATTTTTTTAATATATTTAAATATATGTTGAGTTGAAGAAAGTTGAAAACGCCCATGAAAATGGCCAGGAGCTCTATTCTCACCCTAATATCCATTACGCGAACTGCGCTACAGAATGAGAGATACTATAAATAGACTGATTACTAATAACAACTATTGCGTCATGCTTTGGCAAAAACATCAGAAAAACAGGTCAACAAAGAAAATAATACCCGGCATGTTATGTTTCTTTTCATCTCACTCCTACATCACAAACCATTGTCCCCCTAGATAACAAGCCAATGTCTCTTAAATAACATGTCATTGTCCCCTACATCACAAGCCATTGTCCTCTTCATCAAAAGCAATTGACCCCCTACATAACAAGCCATTTCCCCCATACATCACAAGCATTTTCCCCCTACATCACAAGCCATTGTCCCCTACATCAAAATCCTTTTCCCCCTACATCACAAGCCATTGTCCTCTTACATCACAAGTCATTGTCCTCTTCATCAAAAGCCATTGACCCCCTACATAACAAGACATTTTCCCCTACATCACAAGCATTTTCCACATACATTACAAGCCGTTGTCCCCCTACATCACAAGCCATTGTCCCCCTACATCAAAAATCTTTTCCCCCCTACATCACAAGCCAGTGTCCCCCTACATGACAAGGTATTGTCCCCCTACATCACAAGATATTACATAGCAGCAGACAAACTGCCAGCAAACAAATCATTATGATGGCCAGAGCAAGTAATATCGATTTTACTCGATCAAATCAATTAGCGGGAGTATTAGAAGCTGTGAACAACAATCTATTAGGATATCACAAAAAGAATCAAGATAGGCGAATCTTTGAACTCATCTATCGACGCGACTAAAAAGTCTTAGTGTTGCTTCAGGGGAAATATCGTAGTCATCTACTTTTTTGTTCTACAAAGGGAAATCAAACGAACAATACTTACATGTTTTCAGAAGATATATTATTTCAAATATTTTTTTTCAAATCCGTAGTCGATTTCAAGCTTTAAAAAGTTGAGGTGATTAGACGATTTCGAATACGTTTCTTGCTCCGAGGAGTTTCATTGAATCTAGGCGTGAACGTTCATTAACTTGGAGTCGTTCAGTTAATTTATCATTAACTCAGTTCTTATTATTTGTTTATATGATTTTTTTCCTACATCAAGAGATGACGTAACAGTCTGTGCTGCTGCATTATGGTATAAAAGTCCCTTGACTCTCTTGTAGAGCTGAATTTAACCTTTTGGCCTGCTCTTGTCAGATCTGTTCTATTCTGTCACCAGCCAAACGCTCAACTTGAACCATGAAGTGTTTATTGTTTCTGGTTGTTTCTGTGACAACCACCTTGCTTTCTGTGGTAAGATTTTTGTTAACAAAAAAAAAACTACTTAGAGGCGCATTTTGTTTTAAGCCAACACAAGTTATTGTTAATTGGGGAAAAATCTTTTTCAGATTTTTTTTTTTTTTTTTTTTTTTTTTTTTTTTCAATTTTAAAACTTTTTATCGTTTCAGCTTCCAGCTCAAATGATTTCTAACGTTTGTTTACCTTATTAAACCTAAAAATATGAGCAATGTGAGAAAAAATTGCTGGACAGCTTGTGGCGATATTAAATTGTTATTATTTACATTAAACTGTCTGTACTATTAAAACCAGATTATGCATAACTATAAATGTCTACATAATGTCGTAGTAAAAAGTATATACTTTGCGTTAAATATAAGACATATTAACGAGAAACATCTTGGTCTTTAGAGAACACAAAATTTAAAATAAATAAAATTGGACCACAGGCAGGTGCTAACATTTGCCTTTGCTACAGCAATTAGTTACAATTGCAGTCGAAGTAGCTACCATTTGCCTTTGCTACAGCAATTAGTTACAATTGCAGTCGAAGTAGCTACCATTTGCCTTTGCTACAGCAATTAGTTACAATTGCAGTCGAAGTAGCTACCATTTGCCTTTGCTGCAGCAATTAGTTACAATTGCAGTCGAAGTAGCTACCATTTGCCTTTGCTACAGCAATTAGTTACAATTGCAGTCGAAGTAGCTACCATTTGCCTTTGCTACAGCAATTAGTTACAATTGCAGTCGAAGTAGCTACCATTTGCCTTTGCTACAGCAATTAGTTACAATTGCAGTCGAAGTAGCTACCATTTGCCTTTGCTACAGCAATTAGTTACAATTGCAGTCGAAGTAGCTACCATTTGCCTTTGCTACAGCAATTAGCTACCGTGGTAGTCGAAGAAACTACAACTTGCTTTTGCTAAAATAAAAAAAATACTGGGACAGTCGAAGAAACTCTGCTTTGATTTTCTCAACGTTTTCCTTAAATGACAGTTAGTTCAACTTCTATCACACAAAACATGGTAGCAATGATAGAACAAATGGTAGCTAGGATAGAACAAATAGTAGCAAGGATAGAACAAATGGTAGCAAGGGATCATGATTACAAGTTGCCGTTAAGGGATATGAGGCGATAGGCTTTGGTGGAAGCCTATGGCTGGTGATTCTAAATATGCAGCCCCGAGAAAGCTGCTCCTAGGCAACCGTTTCGTCCTAGCTACTTCGCGAATTAGTTGCGAGGTGGAAACCCACTGTAGAATCCCTCTTAGAGGGCGTCCGATGCTTCCCCGGGACGGGTGGGGGGCGATATTAGGACGTTAATTTACCGTCCCGGCCCATAGGAAAGTGGACTGCGGACGCTTTTAACGCAGCGTCTTCAGTCGACCAGATGTCTCCGGGCGGGGAGGGTCTCCATCGGCAAACCCGATCGAGCGGTCGCTGGTGGGGACGGTTCACGCCCGGGGAGCTCTCTGGCGTTCCACCGCACGGCCTGACGCCATTTCCTAATGAGATATATTTCAGTAGCAAGGATAGAAAAAATGGTAGCAAGGATAGAACAAATGGTAGCAAGGATAGAACAAATAGTAGCAAGGATAGAACAAATGTGAACTCTAAAAATTACGAGGGGAATATTATTATTTTAAGGGATTTTTTTGTATTTTTATTGAGCTAACTTTTCTATTTAACTCCACACCAGAAGACACTACAAACATGTTTTTTCTGTTGTGTTTTTGTTTTTGTTTTTTTTTGTGTAATGGCATAGAATGCGCATGATATTACATCAACCACCACAACGCCCATTGCAAGCGCAAGTACTTAGCCAGATATGCTCATCAACAGTAGTAAACATTTCTTTTAGTCCGGCTAGGTAAGCCAGAGAAACGAGAAATTTATTTTAATAAATTTAAAGAAGGATCGGGAAATACATGGTTATAAACCGTTAATCAATTAAGGCCGGTACTTGAAAAACACTAATCGAGACCGGTGGTTGGAAACAAATAATCAATGAAGCCCGTTGGTTACAAACCAATTATCAAGGCCTTTTGTTGAAAAAACGATTCATCAATACCGGTGATTAAACGACAATATCTTAAACAAATTTTCGCCTGAAAAATTCGTATTTGAAATATTAAGGAAATTAGTCAAATTATCCGGTGGGGAAAAAACACAAAAAATTGACTCAACAAAGCATCGAATAGGTTTGCAAGAAGCCTTCTTTAGCACACAAAAAAACTAATTAGAACATTGATGAAATGTTGTATGCGAGAGGGGAGGACGGCATAAGGAATATGTTTGTCCACCAGTGGGGAAGAGATTTAATATACGTAAGAGGAGAGCAAGACAGGAAAAGTAAGTCGACGGCGATTGGTTGTAAAATGGAGGATGTGGACAAAAAGATTTTGCAAGTGAAGAAGAACGAGATATTCGTGCCATGTAGTGTCACGGTCGCATAAGTGTCTATCAAATTGTCCTCTAAATATATAGTTTCCGGCGTGTTGGTAGAGTAAACAATGGCGGGTATGGTTGAATAGCGGGAGCCCTAGGGGTCACTCATATTTAAGTGTTTTGGGTTGGGGCATTGTTTATCTTGCGTAATATTTCGAGGGTCTTCAGTAAATCAGCCTTATAGATGCCGAACCGTCTCGCCCAGATAAGCCATATGGAAACGGGTACAAACAGTGTGGTAGACAACATTGCGGATCTTGCAAAGAAAATCTAATCACCCCATATCAATAACGCTAACAGGAAAAAATATTTTGAGTTTGGATGACAGAAGGGAACGTTTTGCAACGAATGCGCCAATGTAGCTTGGTCCCAAATGTGGAAAGGTGTAGCCTGGAGAAGGCTACGAAAAAAGGGAGATCCAGTTTATTATGTCTTCTTAACACAATGAGAGGTGATCTTGATAAAATTTTGAGGGTGTAAGTATCTGTGAGAAGAATGACACTTTTCTTTTAAAAAAAAAAAAAAATAAAACCAGGTCCTATTTGTGAAAATGATATGCAGGAATATGTTTCGTCCTATCGCCGTTTGTAAATTCTAGAAAGTTACAGTAACATTTTTTTATAGAACAGGCAACAGCAATTCCAGAAAACAAGCGGGATGTCGACTTGACTGACATAGTACGAGAAATACAGGACGTGATTGCCGATCTACACGACGGTCAGTAACTCGAAAAATTTAGCTTTAAAAGAAATTGAAAATTGTTGGTGCTTTGTTGATTCTTATGTTTAAGTTTATTATTTTATTGCACATTCCATTTACGTAAGACAACGTTTCAAACATGATTAGTACAAACGGAAAAGGTGTATTATATTTTTTTTCCTTTTCCCATTACGTTTAATCGTATAATTAAAGAACCATTATAAACAGGCTTTTGTAAGACCCCTTTATAAAATGTAATAAAATGCAATGGGGTATGGGGCTGAGAATTTGACAAAAAATGCTGACAAGTACCGCACTTTATAAAAATCCAAATTGGTTCTCCCCCCCCCCAAGGCCCGCAACCGCACATTATGTTCATCCCCCCCCCCCCCGAACCATATTGATATTCCAATGACCCACCCGTGTTTATACTGTAGATTTATTTCACCAACAATGCCAGAGAAAAAAGAGAAAACATGACGCACCTATCGCATTTGTGATAATTTTTTTATGAATCTCATTTAGCAGAGTTATCTCGAATTTTATTTCGTGAAATCAGTGCCATCATATTTCTTTCATCTTTCCATCGAAATACAGGAAAATCTGATTTTTTGTGGGCTTTTAAAAATAAAAGGAGGGTAGGGGGCTGAAAATTTGATTATTTGTGTTGTCATCAGTGTTCAATAGTAGCAATCTATAAAAAGTAATTTATGTATTGCTCATTTTGTCAGGTGCCCTCACTAGTGAGCTCATTTCCCGGGTGAGTCACATTATTGAACAAGCCAAAGCTATTGACTGTGGAGCAGGCGTTCCAGGTAAGGACCATTGGGTCTCGGCTTATGGCCTAAATCAAATGTTTTCACTGTGGGAGAAGTCGGTCACAGTGTAAACGACGGAGCAATTCGTCTAGTCAGAGTTATTTCATAAAGAAGACAAGAGCGAAAAAATGTCCAACTTTTGCGAGCTGCAGATAAAATCTATTTTTTTGTCTTACCCAACAAAGCGTTTGTAGCAACACATTTTTTTTTTAAATTTTATTTTGTAAACGATGAAAAGAGCTCTGTGTTTGGTTAAATATACTAAGATGAGGTTATATATTTGTATAGTAATATTAACTGCAATATTTCCACAGTTGAACAAGCCCAAATAGATGAGGTCATTAACCGGATTATCAACGCCATCACAAGTCACGGCAAAAAAGGTATATCTTCATACATAATAAATACGCAGTTATCTTGTTTCCCCTCGTGAAAATGGGAAAAACTCACGAGGAAATATTGTATTATACTAATTTTTTAGAAAAAGGACTCCATGAGGTACGACCACTTTAATTGTAGTTTGGGTGGGCGGTGTTCGCGGACAAAAGAGTAAATGAGATTTTTTCATCAACAGCATTAGCTTAGAATTAAAAATTGCAATTGTTTACCCCAATCGAGGTTTACATTTTTAACACCATTTTCCACATTTCTCTTCGTCAGATTAATCAATTGGAATGGTTAATATTGTACCACAACGCATAGAATGTTCTCAACTTTAGATCAGAATAAAGTAGGAATTAGGTTAAAAAAGTTCTACGAAGGAGTTCAAACAAACACGCACACAAACACAATGAAAAAAAAATTCTCCCCAAAAAAGCCAGACGGTTGGACATCGTCCATTTCAAAGAAATTAAAATTTTATTTAAACATTGCCATTGTATATTTAAAAAAAAACGTTTAGAATTAAATAAAGAGCAATACATTTATACACGTTATTTTTCCCCCTTTTCAAACGATAACAATTTTTACTATTAATGCATTTTATCTTCGAACCGAGGCGGTGCAGTAACGTCATCCAGCAACATTGTTATCTACGCCATTTGTTTTACCCGCTGCCATTTGGCTTATCTTGGCGAGACTGGACGGTGTCTCTGCGTTAGATGCTCTGTGTCGAGTCTTTAGATCTTAGTATCTTCGTACTCATCTATCAATGACTAAAGATGTCCGCTTTGTTGGAATATGCCTCCTTATTCATCTCACTGGCCAGTGTAACCAATGACAACTAATACTGATACACCAACGCCAACCGGTTGGTTGTACGATAATGTTTATTCTACAACAATTACTTAAATATGCTTGATATATATAACAATGAAGTCGTTCCAGCCAAACACACTAGGCAACATACTTTTCTACAACGCCATCTATCCACTAAGATAAAAACAACGAAAACTAACACGTCGCTTAACCCTACCCAACTACGTCACTACGATCTCACACAATAGATACAGCTACACATATAATCTCTAACTAACATCTTTTACGTACCAACCATAACAAAAGTGGTCTACACATAACAACAGTGATCTCATACCCTTGACAATCTGGACGTCTTTAAAACATTCCGCCAGATAAACAGTGTCCTATAAACAAAACACTTTAATAGAAGTGGCAACAAAGGCTCCCGCTACTCTTCTATCACCGCTAGTGTTTCCTGTATCAACACAACCGCCAGCAGGAACGACGTAAATAAAGTAATACACACAGGTGGGACGTGGAAACCGAGTCGCATGAGTGTATCGTACTGCTTCACGTGATAAATCTTTGCTCCGCCCAATCCTATATCATAATTTACCTTGCTGTATTTCTTACTTCTCCATCTACACAACATTATAGAAGTCAGCTGGCCCCTGTTATTATCATTTAACATGGTCAATCCTTGCAGGTAAACTGGAGACAGACGCCGTAGAGCTAAACCGTGCATTTTACCTGTGGGATGGATTAGCTGATTACTTGGATACAATAAATGGTAAGCTATTTCAATAACTGGCTGATTACTTGGATACTATAAATGGTAAGTTATGTCAATGACTAGCTGATTACTTGGGTGATATAAATTGTATGTTATTTTAAAGAATAGCTTATTAATTTGATGATATAAATTGTAGAATCTGTCAATAATTGGCTGATTACTTGGAGGATATAAATTGTAGGTTCTGTAAATAATTGGCTGATTACTTGGAGGATATAAATTGTAGGTTCTGTAAATAATTGGCTGATTACTTGGAGGATATAAATTGTAGGTTATGTCGAAGACTGGCTGATTCCTCGGTGGATGTAAACGGTACGTCCTTTCAATGAGTGGCTGATCACTTGGCTTAAATAAAAAGTAGTTTATATAAATAACTGGCTGATTACTTGGTGGATATAAATGGAAGGTTATGAAAAAGGCTCACACATTAATGCGCGGATATAAATTGTGGGTTATAAAACTAAAAGCCACAATGAACCTCGATTTATGTCCCTTTTGTCTGTGTGTGCTTCCCTCTCTCACTCTCACTCACACAATCTGTTTATCTGTTTCATTGTAAACTATCTATCTGTGTGTGTGTGTGTGTGTGTTTAATTAAAGAAGGGGAAATCGGCTTTTTAACAAACTAAGCGTGATTTATTTAATGTGTTTTATCTGTTTAACAAGAGGAACACATCTTCTTATACATCTTATCTTCACAGCTAGTGGTAATCATGAACGCCTCTGCGAAGCTGTGACGGCTGTCTGGGGTTCTGGTCAAACGATTCTTGATACAATCAAAGGCTTGGGTAAACATTTGTTTAATCAATTTTTAAAATAAACAACGACACACATTGGAAGTAAATGGTGACGACAGTCCTCATTGTTGTGTCTGTTGAGAACTGTGTCCCATGTGTCTTTAGGTCTCATGGGTCTGTTTTTGAAGGACATTGAATGCTGTCCCATGACCTAATAGGTTGTTTGTTGAGGACTGTGAAGGCTGTCCCATGACCTTATAGGTCGTTTGTTGAGGAATGTGAACGTTGTCCCATGACCTAATAGGTCGTTTATTGAGGAATGTGAATGTTGTCCCATGACCTAATATGTCGTTTATTGAGGACTGTGAATGCTGTCCCATGACCTAATAGGTCGTTTGTTGAGACTGTGAACGGTGTCCCATGACGTAATAGGTTGTTTGTTGAGGAATGTGAACGGTGTCTTCACACTTTTAGTCTGTTTTTTTAGGGCTGTTTATAATATAGTCAGGCTGTATTTGTCTATAAATGTTGAATTGAGACCTTATTGGTTTATTGTTTGGTAACTTTTAATGGTATCTTCAGACATCATCGATCTGGTTTTTTTAGGACTACACCCAATTGCATTGCAACTTTATAATAACTTTCGTTCAAGTGAAACAATAGCAATTTAAAACAACAATTGGAACGCTAAAATAAACAAAGCAAAATTCATTACATGACCAAGTGTCAAGTTAAAAGGATCAATTAATTTCAGAGTGGACTTAAGGCAGGCAAAAGTCTTTATTTAATTTTTGTATTATATTTTTTTTAGCTTAAAGCAGTAGTCGGGAAATCGCATGCGGCTCTTTATGGACCTGAGTGAAGCTCGGCCAGTCGGCCACAAATCGAGTTTTACTCCAAAGAACATGGTTCTTGACAGGTTCTTGAAATGAAATGTGGGTCTCAAACATTTTTTTAATCATCCTGCTGCTGATCTTTGCCTCTTTGACTAGTCTGTATGCCGACCACTGACTTAAATGCTTTTTTAAAATATTGAATGGATAGACTACAATAATGTGTAAAAACTGCCAAACGTGTGCGATTAGATCAGTAGTACCTTTGGTTTATAGCGTATAAACCTTATTAGTACAAGTAGGAACACAGGTTCCGAAAAGAAATCTGAAATAATCAAATAATATATTTATTTTTTTTAATTTTCAGGGGAGACGATTATTACATTTACTTTTGACAATGTTGAAAATTCCGAATCAGGTAAATAAAAATAATTAATAATAATTAAAAAAAGATTGTTTTCCTTTTTACAAATTTCTATCTTTATTTTTTTCTTTTATCTTTTTCTCTTTATTTCTATTTCTATTGTTCAAATTGCTATAATTTCTGTTATTTTTATAGCAATGCTGTTGAATGAAATTCAGACTTTAAAATTGTGTGAGAAAAAGATAAGCTATACCATGTGAGAGTAATATATAAAAATATATATATATATAAAAATTATTATTTGATTATACTGGTAATATAAATCAGCTACTGAGATTAAAGAAGTAGTCGATTAAAAAATGCAAGTGCTCTTTTTTTTAAAAAATGTTTCCTTTTACAATCACTGGGGTAAATGATCTGTTGAGTATGTCTAGTGTCGTCATCTTTCTGTGCGGTGTAAGTTTGATGAATGAGTAAAATGTTTGTAAAAGTGTACATTTTGAACATATTAATCTTTCGGGGTTCTTGACCAATGTGCAAAGTGTTTAACAAATGAAAGGCTATCAATTCTTATCTGCCATTGAAGTTTTGAGTTGACATCGAATCACCTCAAATGGTTACCTATTGACATCATACACCTCACACTCTCTAGGAAAGTCCAAGCGTACAGTCTGTATAGGAATTAAAATTGGTCGTTTCTGTGCTGGCTTCCCCTGGGGGAAGCGTGCGGCTTCAACTTTATAACTGACCGATGAATGTCAACCACACTGAACTGATGACATTTCGTTTTGAATCGTAAAACGGGAATTTGCTGTGAAGGAAAAGTGGTTTAAGTACATAATAAAGGTATTCTTGAAAATTTTGATTGGTTTTGTTTTTAAGTTCTTTCCTAAGTTTGTTCTAACTTCAGTAACAATTGTTACATGCATGATGAAATGAATCGCTTGCCGACAAAGTACAGGATCAGTGGGTAACTATTGTTACATGCATGATGAAATGAATCTCTTACCGACAACGTACAGGATTGGTGGGTAACTATTGCTACATGCATGATGAAGTGAACCTCTTACCGAAAGAGTCCAGGATTCGTTGCCGTCGCACAAGCGTAGCTAGACTGTTTGGCACCAGGGGACAAGATTCATTTGAAAGAGCCCGACCCCTCTCAACTCTCAAACCCATTTTTTCCTAAAAAAATAATATCAAAGCACATAATGGCGGCCCTAGCAAGTCTGGGGCCCAGGGACATCTGTCTACCCTCTCCCCCCTCTTAGCTACTCCTCTTGGCTGTCGTTAAAAATCTTTCAATAATTTAAATTTAATAAATAATTACACTATTGTTTGTATTATGCATGTACTGTGCATGTATTGTGTATGCATTTATGTGAGTGAATCTACATTATCAAAGTAAAAAAATATAAAAACAGTGCCCATAAACTGACTTGAGGAGAAGCATGATATGTAATCAGCTTTGCTGCAGACTGCATCTCGATTTTATTTTAATTTGAAACAACAGCAACAAAAATATCTTCCTTTAATTGGCTTCAAGCGTTGGCATGGATTGCTTTGAATATTTCCACCCCGACGTTATATTTATAAGATTTAGAAAATATTTTTAAAAATACAGTTAGTGCTGCCTTTTCGAGTGAACCATGTTCTGCTAATGAAGTGGCCCCTGAGACAGTAGTGCATCCGCTAACTGCGTGCCCCGCTTTGTAGGCTGTAGAGGAGGCCAGGCAGGCGGGAAGGGGGGGGGGGGGGGGTTCCTACGTTCAGACGGTGGTACATGGCACAGGTTAACAGATTGAGCAGGTTGCCATTGTAATATCCTCTGCTTTAAGAACATAAGCTCAAGGTCCTACCAGAATATTTGCGTTAGTATAACGATTTATTTACAAGGATTTGATCGTGCAAAATCTGGTTCAGATCCATTTTTTCAATCTCTATAATTAACATTGGTATATACATTCACACATTACCCTTTATAATGTAGAAAATATAGAAATCGAATAAGAAAAAGGTGGTTAAATAATTTTAGGGTGATCGAGGAGGAAATTATTTGTTAAAAACGGATTTCAAATGAGATCTACTGACAAAGAGAGCGATATATACATCATCAACAATGTTTATTTCAGAAATGTTCCCCCGGTGGTGGGGGGGGGGGGGGTAGCACTGCAGATGTTCGGGGGCATTAGTGCCAGTTGTCAGTGGCCAGAGGCGTAGCTAAGGTGGCAGATAGGACTTACATCCCTGGGTGCAAGACTAGCGGGGGGAGGGCTTAGATGGTATTTAATGGTTGAAAAAAATGAGTTTCGGAGTTGGAGGAGTGTGTAGTAAAAATGGGTCTTGTTCCTTGACGCCAAACTGTATATACGCCCCTGCTAGTATCGTCAAAATAAGGCGAATAAGGTGGTCCACTCAGGTGTCACTTTTTCTTTATGTGCAGATGTGGCATTTTCGGACAACATAACATGGCAATACTGGCCTTATCAAACAGTGAGATCCCCATTATAACATGGCCATACTGGCCTTATCAAACAGTCAGATCCCTAGTATGACATGGCCATACTAGCGCTGATCATACAGCGAGATCCCCAGTATAACATGGCCATGCTAGCGCTGATCAAACAGTCAGATCCTCAGTATAACATGGCCATGCTAGCGCTGATTAAAAAGTGAGATCCTCAGTATAAAATAGATCCCGCAGGGAAAGTCTGCTTGACTTATTGTGGTTGTACAAATTTTACAAAGATGCGGCTTAGATAATACCAAAATGGGATCCTTGGTTTTCGGTTAGCCCAGATTTTGGATAAAGGGGTCATTTCCACACGAAAATACAAAAAAAATTTGTATCCCAGTGTCCCAGATATACTTGTCTTGTAGTGAAGGCCAGGTATCCCTTTGTCGTTAACGGATCTATCGGCAGCGTCGATACGCTTGACCATTGTATGCTTCTTTAACATCTGCAAAATACGTTCTGTTTCACGGATACCGTCCTGAGATGGTTCCGCTCATATCTGACAAATCGGGTCCAATCAGTTATCGCAAACGACTTGACAAACAAGAAATCATTTAATGAATTCGGAGTACCTCAGGACTCGGTCTTAGGACCGGTGCTTTTCACTATGTACGTTCAGCCCCTGAGTGCAGTGATCAAGCAGTTTGACATGGTATATCACATGTTCGCGGATGATACCCAACTTCAGAAATCCGTGATCCCCTCTCAGTTCCCTCGGCTTTTTAATTTGACACAGAAGACAGTGGAGTCAGTTGAGCACTGGATGACAATAAACAATTTCAAATTGATCGATCAAAAGACTGAGCTGATCCCCATTGCTACCGCACAAAAGCTAAAATCTTTAAAAAATACACCATCCATTAATCTCTCCGGCGTGCAGATTGAGTTTGCTCAAACATAGCAAAACCTGGGTGTCTACGTAGACAGAACACTAACGATGCAAAATCACATAAACATGATTTGCAAGGCGATTTTTCTGGAGCTGCGCAGAATTAGTCATATCAGACCTTTCTTAACGTTGGATGCTTCAAGGATGCTAATGTCTGCATTCGTGCTATCACGCATGGACATCTGCAATGCTCTCATGGTGGGTCTTCCAGCTACGCTCCTTGATAAAATTCAAAAGCACAGAATAATGCTGCTCGCATCGTTCTTCGAAAACTAAATTCGACCATGCTAAAACTCTTCCGAGAGAACTGCATTGGCTGCCTGTCCGCACTCGCATAGAGTACAAAATTACAACTCTGTGCTACCGCTGCTTGCATGACCTAACGCCGTCCTATCTCCAAGTGCTATTGACGCCTTATGTTACCACTGGACAACTACGATCATCCGATAGTTGCAAACTCTCGATACCGAGTGTTCGCCTTGAGACTTACGGAAAGCGCACCCTTCCTGACGCTCTTAGAAACAGCCAGACACTGGAGTCCTTCAAAGCAAATGTAAAAACTCATCTCTTTCGCAAACACCTTCTGGGGTGAAGTTGTCTGCCATCTTTTCCAGCTAGTTATTATCTCCTAGATTGGTTTTTGTACTGCGCTTCGAGCCTTTGGGGATGAAATGGGATTTTTTTTTTCAAAATGATGTTTATTATTATTAAGTTATATGAGAATTACTCCTGGTCTGGTCACTGGTTGTACCATGCGTATCTATCCTGGATTGTGCAAGATGGGAATACTTGAATTTTTATCACGTATTTCTTATACGCTGATTCTCCAAAATAAAAAAATATAAAAAATTTTTTTTTAGTTCAATCCATCTTTTGTTTTTTACACTAAGCTGTATTGTTGTTATAAATGTTTCAATTTGTCTGTTTAGAGAATAACCAGTATTTCTTCCAAACTAAGAGGTAGGTTTGGGTTAGATGTATTCGTAGCAATAATGTAAACGAATGACAAAGAAAAAAATGGAAATAAAAGTGCCAGGATCCGATCGACGTGCCCTTTGTGATAGTATGCATGGATGACGATTATTGTTGTGTGTGCATTGAGGGAACTTTGTACTTGCACGTAGTCTTCTTGATCACCCGGAATCTGCTGTCACTACCTGTACACCACTTTCATCACTCATTAGTTTGATCTGCCGCCCCATTGTCTCCGCTGCCCTACATATGTTTTCTGCCTTAATGAGGGTCAGGTCAGACTCTCTAAGTAGTCTAGCTCTGACGTTGTCATACTTGATATCTATTACATTTTTTGTCATTTATCAACGAGTCTTTAAGACTACCGGATTCATATGACTTTGCCTTGAGTTTTATGTAGGTTAAAAACTATCAAATGTTTCTCAGTCATTTTAAATTCTTGAAAAAATAATCATATGTCTTTCATTTGCTACATTCTTTCTTGGTAAACAGAGATTCTCATTTTTTTTTCAAATATACAATCAACTGCTTGGAAAGAATTATTTATGTCATATTCTTCACATCTTCGCCAGTCCACTGGAACTTATTGACAACTTTAACTGCTTCCTGGCCTATCACATACAGTAAAGTTATGCTCTACACCACTTTACTCTTGGTATCCAGTCAACTTGCTGTCTTCTAAATGTTAAATGACAGCTAGAATCTTTTCCAATGCACAGCAACAT
This sequence comes from Omphiscola glabra, assembly GCA_964017045.1. Lineage (NCBI taxonomy): Eukaryota > Metazoa > Mollusca > Gastropoda > Lymnaeidae > Omphiscola > Omphiscola glabra. The sequence continues at coordinate 25,173,839 of OZ024808.1, forward strand.
TTCCGTTAAATTCTAGCTGTTGTGGCGGGTGGAGTCGGTCCATCTGTCACCATGTAATAGTTAAATACGATGACAACTCGTCTGTGTAACAGCAAATCTTTATTATTTATTCTACATTCTCTTTATATCACATGATCACTCTCTCCATTTATCCAACCAATATTCACACATTAAGCTTCTAAACATTCATTAAAACAACTCACCACATCTGTCCTACTAAATGACAATAACACAAAAACACAGGCCTAATAGACACACAAAGCCACAGGCCTGTTGGACACACAAAATCATAGGCCTATTGGACACACAAAGCCACTGCCTATCGGGCACAGAAAAACCGTAGGACTATCGAACACACAAAGCCAAAGGCCTATTGGACACACAAAATCATATGCCTATTGTCCACACAAAAGCATAGGCCTATCCCACACACAAAACCATAGGCCTGTTATACACACAAAGCAACAGGCGTATCGGACACACAAAGCCATAGGCGTATCGGACACACAAAGCCATAGGCCTATCGGTCACACTAAGCCATAGGCCTATCGGACACCAAAACCGTAGGTCTGTTAGACACACAAAACCAAAAGCCTATCGGACACACAAAGTCATAGGCCTATCGACATACAAAACAATAGGCCTATCAAACACGCAAAACCATATTGCATATGTTTTATTTCACGTTTGTGAACTAACCAGTCGGGAATTATATTTTGCACTCTATTGAATGCACTATTGAGCCATACTTTCTTTCAAATTAATATAATTATATGTGACATAAATCATGTTGAGTAGGGAGGCCCGGTGGGGAATAGGAAGCAGCCGGAAATGGAAGCCGTCGCACCACAGTAAAATATATAAGATAATACATGTAGCCCGCTAAACATTGGGGCCAGCAATGCGTGAACTGCTCAACTACAAAAGTTACTTGACAAACATGAATTCAAGTAACGCACATTTAAGAATCCCAATGTTTGCTACACCCCTTCCCCCCATGATACGTAACTGCACACTTTTTATTTCACACCCATGAACTATATTAAATATTCTGATGTCCCAAAAACTTTTAAATCGAATATTCATTTCACCATACTTAGACTGAGACGATTTTGTTTTCCGAAAAAAAAAAAAAATTAAATGCCAAATGCAGTTACGTTATTTAAATCAAAATATATAATTTAGCGTAGTTTTCGGAAATTATATTTTGCGCTTTATTGAACTCAATATTGAACAATACTTTCTTTCAAACACAGTTAGATAGATAGATAGATAGATAGATAGATAGATAGATAGATAGATAGATTTATAGATAGATAGATAGATAGATAGATAGATAGATAGATAGATAGATAGATAGATAGATAGATAGATAGATAGATAGATAGATAGATAGATAGATAGATAGATAGATAGATAGATAGATAGATAGATAGATAGATAGATAGATAGATAGATAGATAGATAGATAGATAGATAGATAGATAGATAGATAGATAGATAGATAGATAGATAGATAGATAGATAGATAGATAGATAGATAGATAGATAGATAGATAGATAGATAGATAGATAGATAGATAGATAGATAGATAGATAGATAGATAGATAGATAGATAGATAGATAGATAGATAGATAGATAGATAGATAGATAGATAGATAGATAGATAGATAGATAGATAGATAGATAGATAGATAGATAGATAGATAGATAGATAGATAGATAGATAGATAGATAGATAGATAGATAGATAGATAGATAGATAGATAGATAGATAGATGTTTCATTGATACATAGATAGTATGATATATGGATATATGGATGGATGGATAAATGTAGGGATTGATGGATGGATGGATGGATGAATGGATAGATGGATGGATAGTGAACTTACAACCGTTCAGTCTTGCACATTTCAGTTCCTTGACTCCGGGCAAGAGACTCTCACTTAAGCCTGTGACGTAGGCAGCGTGTATCATTTAACTTATAAAAAATAAATAAATAAAGATATGAGATTAGTTTTCTCATTAAATATATGTTAAAGAAAGTTGAAAACGCCCATGAAAAAGGCCAGGAGCTCTATTCTCACCCCAATTTCCATTACGCGAACTGCGCTACAGAATGAGAGATACTATAAATAGACTGATTACTAATATAACTATTGCGTCATGCTTTAGCAAAAACATCAGAAAAATAGGTCAACAAAGAAAATAATACCCGGCATGTTATGTTTCTTTTCATCTCACTCCTACATCACAAACCATTATCCCCTACATCACAAACCATTGTCACCCTAGATAACAAGCTAATGTCTCTTAAATAACATGTCATTGTCCCCTACATCACAAGACATTGTCCTCTTCATCAAAAGCCATTGACCCCCTACATTACAAGCAATTTTCCCCTTACATCACAAGCCATTGTCCCCTTACATCACAAGCCATTGTCCCCTTACATCACAAGCCATTGTCCTCTTCATTAAAAGCCATTGACCCCCTACATAACAAGCCATTTTTCCACAACATCACAAGCATATTCCCCCTACATCACAAGCCAATGTCCTCCTACATCGCAAGCCATTAATCCCCAAATCAAAATCCTTTTTCCCCCTACATCACAAGCTTTTTTCCCCCTACATCACAAGCCATTTTGCTCTTCATCAAAGCCATTGAACCTCTACAAAACAAGCCATTTCCCCCTACATCACAAGCATTTTCCCCATACATCACAAGCCATTGTCACCCTACATCACAAGCCATTGTCCCCTACATCAAAAGCCTTTTCCCCATACATCACTTGCCAGTGTCCCCCTACATGACAAGGCATTGTCCCCCTACATCAAAAGATATTGTCCCCTACATCACAAGATATTACATAGCTGCAGACAAACTGCCAGCAAACAAATCATTATGATGGCCAGAGCAAGTAATATCGATTTTACTCGATCAAATCAATTAGTGAGAGTATTAGAAGCTGTGAACAACAATCTATTAGAATAACACAAAAAGAATCAAGATAGGCGAATCTTTGAACTCATCTATCGACGCGACTAAAAAGTCTTAGTTATGCTTCAAGGGAAATATCGTAGTCACCTACTTTTTTGTTCTACAAAGTGAAATCAAACGAACGATACTTGCATGGTTTCAGAAGATATATTATTTCAAAAATTGGTTTTCAAATCCGTAGTCGATTTCAAGCTTTAAAAAGTTGAGGTGATTAGACGATTTCGAATACGTTTCTTGCTCCGAGGAGTTTTTTTTAATCTAGGCGTGAACGTTCATTAACTTGGAGTCGTTCAGTTAATTTATCATTAACTTAGTTCTAATTATTTGTTTATATTATTTTTTTCATACATCAAGAGATGACGTAACAGTCTGTGCTGCTGCATTATGGTATAAAAGTCCCTTGACTCTCTTGTAGAGCTTAATTTAACCTTTTGACCTGCTCTAGTCAGATCTGTTCTATTCTGTCTCCAGCCAAACGCTCAACTTGAACCATGAAGTGTTTATTGTTGCTGGTTGTTTCTGTGGCAACCACCTTGCTTTCTGTGGTAAGATTTTTGTTAACAAAAAAGAAAAACTACTTAGAGGCGCATTTTGTTTTAAGCCATCACAAGTTATTGTTAATTGCATGGGGAACAATCTTTTTCGAATATTTTTTTTTTTTTTTTTTTTTTTTAATTTTAAATTTTAAAACTTTTTATCGTTTCAGCTTCCAGCTCCGTGATTTCTAACGCGTTTTTTTTCCTTATTAAACCTAAAAATATGAGCAATGTGAGAAAAAATTGCCGGACAGCTTGTGGCGATATTAATTTATTATTATTTGCATTAAACTGTCTGTACTATTAAAAACAGATTATGCATAACTATAAATCTCTACATAATGTCGTAGTAAAAAGTATATACTTTGCGTTAAATAGAAAACATATTAACGAGAAACATCTTGGTCTTTAGAGAACACAAAATTTAAAATAAATAAAATTGGACCACAGGCAGGTGCTAACATTTGCCTTTGCTGCAGTAATTAGTTACAATTGCAGTCGAAGTAGCTACCATTTGCCTTTGCTACAGCAATTAGTTACCGTGGTAGTCGAAGAAACTACAACTTGCTTTTGCTAAAATAAAAAAAATACTGGGACAGTCGAAGAAACTCTGCTTTGATTTTCTCAACGTTTTCTTTAAATGACAGTTAGTTCAACTTCTATCACACAAAACATGGTAGCAAGGATAGAACAAATGGTAGCTAGGATATAACAAATAGTAGCAAGGATAGAACAAATTGTAGCAAGGGATCATGATTACAAGTTGCCGTTAAGGGATATGAGGCGATAGGCTTTGGTGGAAGCCTATGGCTGGTGATTCTAAATATGCAGCCCTGAGAAAGCTGCTCCTAGGCAAACGTTTCGTCCCAGCTACTTCGCGAATTAGTTGCGAGGTGGAAACCCACTGTAGAATCCCTCTTAGAGGGCGTCCGATGCTTCCCCGGGACGGGTGGGGGGCGATATTAGGACATTAATTTACCGTCCCGGCCCATAGGAAAGTGGACTGCGGACGCTTGAAACACAGCCTCTTCGGTCGACCAGATGTCTCCGGGCGGGGAGGGTCTCCATCGACAAACCCGATCGAGCGGTCGCTGGTGGGGACGCTGGCGTTCCCCCGCACGGCCTGACGCCATTTCCTAAGGAGATATATTTCAGTAGCAAGGATAGAAAAAAATGGTAGCAAGGATAGAACAAATGGTAGCAAGGATAGAACAAATAGTAGCAAGGATAGAACAAATGGTAGCAAGGATAGAACAAATAGTAGCAAGGATAGAACAAATGTGAACTCTAAAAATTACGAGGGGAATATTATTATTTTAAGGGATTTTTTTGTATTTTTATTGAGCTTACTTTACTATTTAACCCCACACCAGAAGACACTACAAACATGTTTTTTCTGTTGTGTTTTTGTTTTTGTTTTTTTTGTGTAATGGCATAGAATGCGCATGATATGACATCAACCACCACAACGCCCATTGCAAGCGCAAGTACTTAGCCAGATATGCTCTTCAACAGTAGTAAACATTTCTTTTAGTCCGGCTAGGTAAGCCAGAGAAACGAAGGAGCTCTGCCATCTTCCAAAATGTTTTCCATATATTTAAAATGCCCCTGGCAAACTGAATAGAGAGACCAGGTTGTTCCTTGGAATCGACTCACCTCGCTAAATTGCAAGACATTTCAATATCTATTCGTCCTTTTTAGACGTGGTCTTTCCATCTACGAGATGTTGCAAACATTAGTTCCGTTACATTTTCATGCACTGCATCGCTCCATGACGATGGCACACAATGTGCAGGATCGGTAGCTAGACTTATGTTGCTGTTTTTTTTCTTGTTTTTTTTTAATGAATTTAAGTAAGGATCGGGAGATACATGGTTATAAACCGTTAATCAATTAAGGCCGGTACTTGAAAAACACTAATCGAGACCTGTGGTTGGAAACAAATAATCAATGAAGCCCATTGGTTACAAACCAATTATCAAGGCCTTTGGTTGAAAAAACGATTCATCAATACCGGTTATTAAACAACAATATCTTAAACAAATTTTCGCCTGAAAAATTCGTATTTGAAATATTAAGGAAATTAGTCAAATTATCCGGTGGGGAAAAAACACAAAAATTGACTCAACAAAGCATCGAATAGGTTTGCAAGAAGTCTTCTTTAGCAAAAAAAAAACAAAAAAACAAACTAATTAGAACATTGATGAAATGTTGTATGCGAGAGGGGAGGACGGCATAAGGAATATGTTTGTCCACCAGTGGGGAAGAGATTTAATATACGTAAGAGGAGAGCAAGAGAGGAAAAGTAAGTCGACGGCGATTGGTTGTAAAATGGAGGATGTGGACAAAAAGATTTTGCAAGTGAAGAAGAACGAGATATTCGTGCCATGTAGTGTCACGGTCGCATAAGTGTCTATCAAATTGTGCTCTAAATATATAGTTGCCGGCGTGTTGGTAGAGTAAACAGTGGCGGTTATGGTTGAATAGCGGGAGCCCTAGGGGTCACACATATTTAAGTGTTTTGGGTTGGGGCATTGTTTATCTTGCGTAATATTTCGAGGGTCTTCAGTAAATCCGCCATATAGATGCCGAACCGTCTCGCCCAGATAAGCCATATGGAAACGGGTACAAACAGTGTGGTAGACAACATTGCGGATCTTGCAAAGAAAATCTAATCATTCCATATCAATAACGCTAACAGGAAAAAATATTTTGAGTTTGGATGACAGAAGGGAACGTTTTGCAACGAATGCGCCAATGTAGCTTGGTCCCAGATGTGGAAATGTGTAGCCTGGAGAATGCTACGAAAAAAGGGAGATCCCGTTTATTATGTCTTCTTAACACAATGAGAGGTGATCTTGAGAAAATGTTGAGGGTGTAAGTGTCGGTGAGAAGAATGACACTTTTCTTTAAAAAAAAAAAAAAAAGAAAACCAGGTCCTATTTGTAAAAATGATATGCAGGAATATGTTTCGTCATATCGCCGTTTGTAAATTCTAGAAAGTTACAGTAACATTTTTTTATTGAACAGGCAACAGCAATTCCAGAAAACAAGCGGGATGTCGACTTGACTGACATAGTACGAGAAATACAGGACGTGATTGCCGATCTACACGACGGTCAGTAACTCGAAAAATTTAGCTTTAAAAGAAATTGAAAATTGTTGGTGCTTTGTTGATTCTTATGTTTAAGTTTATTATTTTATTGCACATTCCATTTACGTAAGACAACGTTTCAAACATGATTAGTACAAACGGAAAAGGTGTATTATATTTTTTTTCCTTTTCCCATTACGTTTAATCGTATAATTAAAGAACCATTATAAACAGGCTTTTGTAAGACCCCTTTATAAAATGTAATTAAATGCAATGGGGTATGGGGCTGAGAATTTGACAAAAAATGCTGACAAGTACCGCACTTTATAAAAATCCAAATTGGTTCTCCCCCCCCCCCCCCCCCAAGGCCCGCAACCGCACATTATGTTCATCCCCCCCCCCCCCCGAACCATATTGATATTCCAATGACCCACCCGTGTTTATACTGTAGATTTATTTCACCAACAATGCCAGAGAAAAAAGAGAAAACATGACGCACCTATCGCATTTGTGATAATTTTTTTATGAATCTCATTTAGCAGAGTTATCTCGAATTTTATTTCGTGAAATCAGTGCCATCATATTTCTTTCATCTTTCCATCGAAATACAGGAAAATCTGATTTTTTGAGAGTTGGGTTTTTAAAAACAGGGGGGAGACTTAAATTTGATAAGTTGTGTTGTCATCGGTATTAAATCGTAGCAATCTATAAAATGTATATTATGTATTGATCATTTTGTCAGGTGTCCTCACTAGTGAGCTCATTCACCGGGTGATTCACATTATTGAACAAGCCAAAGCTATTGATTGTGGAGCAGGCGTTCCAGGTAAGGACCACTGGGTCTCGGATTATGGCCAAAATCAAGTGTTATCACTGTGGGAGAAGTCGGTAACAATGTAAACGACGGAGCAAGTCGTCTGGTCAGAGTTATTTCATAAAGAAGACAAGAGCGAAAAAAAATGACCAACTTTTGTGAGCTGCAGATAAAATTTTATTTTTTGTCTTACCAAACAAAGCGTTTGTAACAACACATGTTTTTTAATCTTATTTTGTAAACAATGAAAATAGCTCTGTGTTTGGTTAAATGTACTAAGATTGGGTTATATATTTGTAAGAAAATCTGAACTGCAATTTCTCCACAGTTGAACAGGCCCAAATAGATGAAGTCATTAACCGGATTATCAACGCCATCACGAGTCACGGGAAAAAAGGTATATCTTCATACATAATAAATACGAATTTATCTTGTTTTCACTCGTGAAAATGGGAACAACTCACCAGGCAATATTGGATTATAATATAAATATATATTTTTTTTAAAAACCTTAATAAAGTGCTTAAAAGGGCTCTATGAGGTACGACCACTTTAATGGTAGTTTGGGTGGGCGGTGTTCTCGGACAAAAGAGTCCATGATATTTTTTCATCAACAGCATTAGCTTAGAATTAAAAATTGCAAAGGTTTTACCCCACTCAATGTTTACATTTTTATCACCATTTTTCCACATTTCTCTTTGTCAGATTAATCAATTTGAATGGTTAATATTGTACAACAACGCTTAGAATGTTCTCAATTTTAGATCAGAATAAAGTAGGAATTAGGTTAAAAAAGTTCTAAGAAGGAGTTCAAACAAACACGCACACAAACACAAACACAATGACAAAAACATAAAAAAAACAGACGGTTGGACATCGTCCATATCAAACAAATTAAAATATTATTTAAACATTGCCATTGTGTAGGTAAAAAAAACTTTTAGAATTAAATAAAGAGCAATACATTTATATAAACAATTGTTCCCCCTTTTCAAACGAAATTTTTTTTTACTATTGATGCATTTGATCTTCAAACCGAAGCGGTGCAGTAACGTTATCTACGCCATTTGTTTTACCCGCTGCCATTTGGCTTATCTCGGCGAGACTGGACTGTGTCTCTATGTTAGATGCTCTGTGACGAGACGTTAGATCTTAGTATCTTCGTACTCATCTATCAATGACTATAGATGTCTGCTTTGTCGGACTATGCCTCCTAATTCATCTCACAGGCCAGTGTAACCAATGGCAACTAATACTGATACACCAACGCCAACCGGTTGGTTGTACGATAATGTTTATTCTACAACAATTACTTAAATATGCTTGATATATATAACAATGAAGTCGTTCCAGCCAAACACACTAGGCAACATACTTTTCTACAACGCCATCTATCCACTAAGATAAAAACAACGAAAACTAACACGTCGCTTAACCCTACCCAACTACGTCACTACGATCTCACACAATAGATACAGCTACGCATATAATCTCTAATTAAAATCTTTTACGTACCAAACATAACAACAGTGGTCTACACATAACAAAGGTGATCACATATCCTTGACACTCTGGACGTCTTTAAAACATACCGCCAGATAAACAGTGTCCTATAGGAAAAAAAAACACTTTCATAGACGTGCAACAAAGGCTCCCGCTACTCGTCTATCACCGCTAGTGTTTCCTGTATCAACACGGCCGCCAGCAGGAACGTCGTAAATAAAGTAATACACACCGGTGGGACTTTGAAACCACGTGGCATGAATGTATTGTACTGCTTCACGTGATAAATATTTGCTCCGCCCAATACTAAATACTAATTTACCATGCCTTATTTCTTACTTCTCTATCTCCACAACATTATAGAAGTCAGATAGCCCCTGTTATTATCATTTAACATGGCCAATCGTTGCAGGTAAACTGGAGACAGACGCCGTAGAGCTGAACCGGGCATTCTACCTGTGGGATGGATTAGCTGATTACTTGGATACTTTAAATGGTAAGCTATGTAAATGACTAGCTGATTACTTGGATACTATAATTACTATAAATGGTAAGTTACGTCAATGACTAGCTGATTACTTGGATACTATAATTACTATAAATGGTAAGTTACGTCAATAACTAGCTGATTACTTGGGTGATATAAATTGTATGTTATTTTAAAGAATATCTTATTAATTTGATGATATACATTGTGGAATCTGTCAATGATAGGCTGAATACTAGGATGATATAAATTGCAGGTACTCTTGATAATTAGCTGTTTACTAGGATGATATAAATTTTATGTTCTGTCAATAATTGGATGATTACTTGGATGCTATAAATGGTAAGTTATGTCAATGACTAGCTGATTACTTGGATACTATAATTACTATAAATGGTAAGTTACGTCAATGACTAGCTGATTACTTGGGTGATATAAATTGTATGTTATTTTAAAGAATATCTTATTAATTTGATGATATAAATTGTGGAATCTGTCAATGATAGGCTGAATACTAGGATGATATAAATTGCAGGTACTATTGATAATTAGCTGTTTACTAGGATGATATAAATTTTAGGTTCTGTCAATGATTGGCTGATTATTTGTATGATATAAATGGTAAGTTATGTCGAAGACTGGCTGATTCCTTGGTGGATATAAATGGAAGATTATGAAAAAGGCTCACACATTAATTCGCGGATTTAAATTGTGAGTTATAACACTATAAAGCCACAATAAAACTCGATATATGTCTCTTTTGTCTGTGTGTGCTTCCCTCTCTCACTCTCACTCCCACCCTCTGTTTATCTGTTTCATTGTAAAATATTTCTTTGTGTGTGTGTATGTGTGTGTGTGCGCGTGTGTCTTTAATTAAAGAAGGGGAAATCGGCTTTTTAACAAACTAAGCGTGATTTATTTAATGTGTTTCATCTGTTTAACAAGAGGAACACATCTTCTTATACATCTTATTTTCACAGCTAACGGTGATCATGAACGCCTCTGCGAAGCCGTGACGGCTGTCTGGGGCTCTGGTCAAACGATTCTTGATACAATCAAAGGCTTGGGTAAACATTTGTTTAATCAATTTTAAAAATAAACAACACAATATTGGAGTAAATGGTGACGACAGTCCTCATTGTTGTGTCTGTTGAGAACTGTGTCCCATGTGTCTTTAGGTCTCATGGGTCTGTTTTCTAAGGACATTGAATGCTGTCCCATGACCTAATAGGTCGTTTGTTGAGGACTGTGAAGGCTGTCCCATGACCTAATAGGTCGTTTGTTGAGGAATGTGAATGTTGTCCCATGACCTAATAGGTCGTTTGTTGAGGAATGTGAATGTTGTCCCATGACCTAATAGGTCGTTTTTTGAGACTGTGAATGTTGTCCCATGACCTAATAGGTCGTTTTTTGAGGAATGTGAATGTTGTCCCATGACCTAATAGGTCGTTTGTTGAGACTGTGAATGTTGTCCTATGACCTAATAGGTCGTTTGTTGAGGAATGTGAATGTCGTCCCATGATCTCATATGTCGTTTGTTGAGGAATGTGAATGTTGTCCCATGACCTAATAGGTCGTTTGATGAGGACTGTGAACGGTGCCCCATGACCTAATAGGTCGTTTGTTGAGGAATGTGAATGTTGTCCCATGACCTAATAGGTCGTTTGTTGAGACTGTGAATGTTGTCCCATGACCTAATAGGTTGTTTGTTGAGGAATGTGAATGTTGTCCCATGTTCTAATATGTCGTTTGTTGAGGAATGTGAATGTTGTCCCATGACCTAATAGGTCGTTTGATGAGGACTGTGAACGGTGTCCCATGACCTAATAGGTCGTTTGTTGAGGAATGTGAATGTTGTCCCATGACCTAATAGGTCGTTTGTTGAGACTGTGAATGTTGTCCCATGACCTAATAGGTCGTTTTTGAGGAATGTGAATGTTGTCCCATGACCTAATAGGTCGTTTGTTGAGACTGTGAATGTTGTCACATTACCTAATAGGTCGTTTGTTTGAGGACTGTGAACGGTGTCCCATGACCTAATAGGTCGTTTGTTGAGGAATGTGAATGTTGTCCCATGACCTAATAGGTCTTTTGTTGAGACTGTGAATGTTGTCCCATGACCTAATAGGTCGTTTTTGGAGGAATGTGAATGTTGTCCCATGACCTAATATGTCGTTTGTTGAGACTGTGAATGTTGTCCCATGACCTAATAGGTCGTTTGTTGAGGAATGTGAATGTTGTCCCATGACCTAATAGGTCGTTTGTTGAGACTGTGAATGTTGTCCCATGACCTAATATATCGTTTTTTGAGGAATGTGAATGTGGTCCAATGACCTAATAGGTCGTTAGTTGAGGAATGTGAATGTTGTCCCATGACCTAATAGGTCGTTTTTTGAGGACTGTGAATGTTGTCCCATGACCCAATAGGTCGTTTGTTGAGGACTGTGAATGTTGTCCCATGCCCTAATAGGTCGTTTGTTGAGGAATGTGAATGGTGGCCCATGACCTAATAGGTCGTTTGTTGAGGAATGTGAATGTTGTCCCATGACCTAATAGGTCGTTTGTGGAGGAATGTGAATGTTGTCCCATGACCTAATAGGTCGTTTGTGGAGGAATTTGAATGTTGTCCCATGACCTAATAGGTCGTTTGTTGAGGACTGTGAATGGTGTCCCATGACCTAATAGGTCGTTTGTTGAGGACTGTGAATGTTGTCCCATGACCTAATAGGTCGTTTGTTTAGGACTGTGAACGGTGTCCCATGACCTAATATGTCGTTTGTTGAGGACTGTGAATGGTGTCCAATGACCTAATAGGTCGTTTGTTGAAGAATGTGAACGGTGTCTTCACACTTTTAGTCCGTTTTTTTAGGGCTGTTTATAATTTATTCAGGCTGTATTTGTCTATAAATGTTGAATTGAGACCTTATTGGTTTATTGTTTGGGAACTTTTAATGGTATCTTCAGACATCATCGATCTGTGTATTTAGGACTACACCCAATTGCAATGCAACTTTATAATAACCTTCGTTCAAGTGAAATAATAGCAACTTAAAACAACAATTGGAACGCTAAAATAAACAAAGCAAAATGCATTACATGACCAAGTGTCAAGTTAAAAGGATCAAACAATTTCTGAGTCGACTTAAGACAGACAAACGTATTTATTTATTTATTGTATTATATTTTATTTAGCTTAAAGCAGTGGTCCGGAAATCGCATGCAGCTCTTTATTGACCTGAGTGAAGCGCGGCCAGTCGGCCAGAAATCGGGTTTTACTCCGAAAAACATGGTTTTTGACAGGTTCTTGAAATGAAATGTGGGTCTCAAACATTTGTTTTATCATCCTGCTGCTGATCTTTGCCTCTTTGACTAGTGAGTTTACCGACCACTGACTTAAATGTTTTTTAGATATATTGAATGGATAGACTACAATAATGTCTAAAAACTGCCAAACTTGTGCGATTAGATCAGTAGTACCTATGGTTTTTTTGGGGTATAAACCTTATTAGTAAAAGTAGAAACACAGGCTCAAAAAAAAAATCTGAAATAATCAAATAATATTTTTATTTTTTTTATTTTCAGGGGAGACTATCATTACATTTACTTTTGACAATGTTGAAAATTCCGACTCAGGTAAATACAAATAAATAATAATAATTAAAAACAGATTGTTTTTTATTTTAATTCAATTTCTATCTCAATTTTTTTCTCTTATTTAATTTCAATTTCTACTTCTATTACTTCTATTGTTTAAATTGCAGTACTTTCTATTATTTATATATCAATTCAGATGCATGAATGGTAGACTTAAAAATTTTGTGAGAAAAAGATAAGCTATACGACGTGAGAGTAATATATAAATAAATAAATATATATATATATATAAATTATTATTAGATTATACTGGTAATATGAATCACCTTCTGGGATTAAAGAAGTAGTCGATTACAAAATGCAAGTCCTCTTTTTTTTAAAAAAAGGTTTCCTTGTACAATCCCTGGTGTAACTGATATGTTGGGTATGTCTAGTGTCGTCATCTTTCTGTGCGGTGTAAGTTTGATGATTGAGTAAAACGTTGGTAAAAAGTGTAAATTTTGAATGTATTTTTCTTTGAAAAAGTGGGGGGGGGGTTGTTCTTGACAGCTGTGTGAACAGTATGACAAATGAAGTTTTGAGTTGACGTCGAATGACATCAAATGGTTACCTATTGACATCATACCCCCCACCCCATCTAGGAAAGTCCAAGCGTAGAGTCTGTATAGGAATAGGAATTAATAATTTCTGTGCTGGCATCGGCTGGGGGAGGCACGTGACCACAACGTCATAACTGACCGATGAGTGTCAACCACGCTGGACGGAGTACATCTCTTTGTGAATCGTAAAACGGGAATTTGGCTGTTAAGGCAATGTGGTATGAGTACATAATAAACGTCTTCTTGACCAATTTTGATTGGTTTTATTATGAAGTTCTTTCCTACGTTTGTTTTAACTTCGTTAACTATTGTTACTTTAACTTCAGTTACTATTGTTACTTTAACTTCAGTAACTATTGTTACTTTAACTTCAATAACTATTGTTACTTTAACTTCAGTAACTTTTGTTACATTCATGATGAAAATGAATCTCTTACCGACAGCGTCCAGGATTCCTGGCCGTCGCAGAGGCGTAGCTAGAATGTTTGGTTGGCACCAGGGGACAAGATTCATTTGAAAGATTCTCAAACCCATTTTTTCATGAATAAAATAATATCAAAGCACATATTGGCACCTTGAACTAGTTTGGCGGCCAGGTACATCTGTCTACGCTCTGCCCCCACTTAGCTACACCTCTGGACTGTCGTAAAAGCGTTCAATATATTTCAATTTAATGAATAGCGACACTTATGTATGTATTATGTATGTATTGTTTATGTATTATGCATGTATTGTGTATGTATTGTGTATGTATTGTGTATGTATTGTTTATTTATTGTGTATGTATTGTGTATGTATTATGTATGTATTATGCATGTGCTGTGAATTTATTGTGTATGTATTATGTATGTATTATGCATGTGCTGTGAATTTATTGTGTATGAATTATGTATGTATTATGCAGGTGCTGTGAATTTATTGTGTATGTATTATGAATGTATTATGCTTGTGCTGTGAATTTGTTGTGTATGTATTGTGTATGCATTATGTATGCATTATGTATGTATTTATATAACAGAATCTGCATTATCAAAGTAAAATAAAGCTATCAAAACTGTGGCCAGAATTTGCGGAGAAGCACGGTATGTAATCGTCTTAGTCCAAGACTGCATCTCGATTTTTATTTTTAACTTTGAACAACATTAGCAACAGTATGAAAATCACATTGTTTTCTCCCTTTAATTTGCCTCACGTGTTTTTGGCTTGGATTGCTTTGAATATTTCCACCTCGTCGTTTTTAAGATTTAGAAAATATTTTTTTAAAGTGTTTGTATTTCCCCCCCCCCCCCCCCCTTTTTTTTTTTTATAATCGGAACGACTCCTGGGCTCTGCCAAGCTTTCGGTGCGACTCGAGTGACCCTTGTTCTGCTAACAAAGTGGCCACGGAGACAGCAGCGCATCCGTTGACTGCGTGCACCGCTCTGTGGGCTGTAGAGGAGGTCAGGCACCCTGGGGGGTGGGGCTGGTCCTATGTTCAGACGGCTGTACATGGCACAGGACAACAGGTTGAGCAGGTTGCCAGTGTAGCATCCTCTGCTTTAAGAGCGTAAGCCAAAGGCCCTACCAGAATATTTGCTTTAGTGTAATGATTTCTTTAAAAAGATTGGATCGGGAAAAATCTGGTTCAGTTCCATTTTTCAATATGTATAATAAACATTCGTATATACATTTCACACATTGCCCTTTATAATGTAGACAATTAAAAAAATCGAATTAGAAAAAGGTGTTTAAATTATTTTGATTAGATTCATCGACAAGAAAAATTTAAAAAAAACTGATTTAAAATGAGATACACTGACAACGAGAGCGATGTATACATCACCAAACCGGGTGAATTTAGAATACAAACTGATCGAGACTTATATGGAACCTTGACACCACACGCCAGGTGTTCTCATTGACTTGTCAAAACTTTATCTCCATCCCCCCTCCTCGTTACGACCAACCGCAACGGACCTACTTTTCCACTCTTCCGTCTCATTTAGCCTGTATTTCAAGTCTCACTTGCTTATGTTCTGTACATTTTTCTCGCCATCTATTGAAAACTTCAAGGCTGCCCTGGCATCTGCTAGGTGCCGTTAGGATGGTAGCATCGCTTCCCCAACCGTTGCACATATGCCAGTATATGGATGCAGCAACGTACCCTACCAGAACCAGAACTAAAATGGCCGTCTCGTGTTTATTTTATTTTATATTGCTTTCACTGTTGTTTCGTTCGTTGAAGTAGGCTTTCTGTCGACACGTTCATAGTTTTCTTGCGTCTTTTTTTGCCCCAGCCTTTCCCATTATTTGTTCCACCCATTCCCTCCTACTGCACATCCACGCTGCATACTGTAGTTTAGCATGCAGATTAGCGTGCTGCAGGTATCACAAGAGTTTATTGTTGAAATAGTCAAGTCCTAATTTGTCAGTATATCGTCATCAAGTAGAAATAGAATCGCAGAAAATTTCTCTGTTGATTATGCTTGAAGTGTACAGTGTCTGTGCAAGCAGTGTAGAGTGGCTATGCAGGTAGTGTAGAGTGGTTATGCAAGTAGTGTAGAGTGGCTATGCAAGTAGTTTAGAGTTGCTATGCAAACAGTGTAAAGTGTCTATGCAAGTAGTGTAGAGTGGAAATGCAAGCACTGTAGAGTGGCTATGCAAGAACTGTAGAGTGGCTATGCAAGCAGTGTACAGGGTATATGCAAGCAGTGTACAGCGGATATGCAAGCACTTTAGAGTGTATATGCAAGCACTGTAGAGTGTCTATGTGTAATTGATTGATTGGATACTTCTATAGCACTGGTATCCATGCTACTTTAGCATGCTCACTGCGCTCTGGTGTCATCAAATCTTTTAAACAAAAAGTCTTTAAATGTTTCCCAAATGATTTTCTGTCCTTGTCAGTACTCCTCAAAGATGGATTTAAAATATTCCATAACTTTGGCGCTACCGCTTCAAAAGAGCGCACTCCGTACGACATTTTTCTGTTTTGATCAACACTGGGAATATTCAGTAAGGACTGAGTTGAGGACCGCAGGTTCTTTATGGTTACATGTTGATAAAGCAGTTCTTTCAGATATTCTGGAGCAGAGCCTACTATACAGCAATACGCCAAGGACAGAATCTTGTGGTCAATGCGCTTACTAATAGGAACCCAATGGAGATCTCGTAGAACTGGGTTGATGTGGTCTGATCTCTTTTTCCGCGACAAATTGCGTGCTGCAGAATTTTGCACCTTCTGGAGTCTCTTAATTTGATTCTGAGGCAAACCCCACAAACAACTGTTACAATAATCTAATCATGAGTGGATTAGAGTTACCGCTACAGCATTTGCTGTTCTCTTATTGAGTTGAGGACGCAGCTGACCCAGGGCGCATGCCCTGACTACATAACTGATATGTGGAATCATACTGAGTTTACTATAAATAAAGAAACCAAGGTCTGGGACAGTGGAGGACAACGGGATCTCTGATTCACCAACTTTTATTGATGTGAAAACAACTTTCCGAAGATTTGCGATTGAACCACAAACAATTGCCTCAGTCTTGTCATCATTTAGTTTTAGTCTGTTTGATGACATCCATTCTTTTATAGCAAGACAGCAGTCCTCCACAGCCCGAACAGCAGCAGCACACTCCAAGGGATAAAGGCGGAAACACTTGTACAGTTCCGTGTCATCAGCAAATATTTTGCGTGAAATACCATAACGTTCAATAATTTTGCCTAGCTGGCTAGTGTATATGGAGAACAGAATGGGTCCTAGAACCGAGCCCTGTGGCACACCGCAGGTAACGGAAGTAGAGGCTTAACGACCGCTGTCTTGAAGATATGTGGGACTGTAGCAGATTGAAGGCTAATATTCACGATGTTGACCAGTACAGAATACACGATTTCCAGACACCCCAAAACTATCTTGGTTGGGATAGGAACGACAATAGAAGATGTAGGTTTAGATACCATGATTATATATCTTAACGGTTTATAGGAAATTGGGGAAAATTCCACTAGATGTTTGCCTCCAAAGATATTCTCCATAGCAGACAAATAACAACGTTCCCCAAAGCTTTTTCTGATTGTTTCAATTTTTTCAATGAAAAAATCACTCAGTTTAGCTGCTGCATGCTCACTACTCATGTCAGGCAAAACAAGGGGTGCTGATTTCTTCCCAAGAAGGTCATTTTCCACAGAGAACATCTTGCGAGAATCAGTAACTTCCCGCTTTAAGAAGAGATTGAACATGCTCAGACATTGCGTGCCTGATTTCTTTCGCATACAAGTTCACGACCACTTCTCCAAAGCCTCTCAGCTGTCTTCCTCTTCTTCTTCCTCCTCTAGTTGTGCCCTGCAAGATTTCTTTGGCGAGCCCTTGTTTTCTGGTCACGTGGCCATACCATTCAAGTTTGCGCTTTCTTACAGACGCCAGGAGGTCATCGTACTGTCCAGTTGCTTGACGAATCCTTTCTTTTACTTGTTCATTGGTGATATGGTCTCTATAGCAAATGCCAAGAATGCCTCTGAAACATCTCATCTCCATCGCCTTTATTTTCTTTTCAAGTCTTTAGTTCTGCTGTTAATGTACAGGATTCACAGGCATATAAGAAAATGTAGAGGATTAATGAGCGCCTCAGCCTGATTTTTGTGCTGGGAGCTATATTTTTGTCGTTCCATATTTTCTTGAGCCTCTTTAGTGCTGTTGTGGTCTGCGCAATCCTGGCCATCAATTCGGGCTTGGAGCCTTCTTCCGCGACTATTGTTCCCAGGTACTTGAAAAAACTTTCGATAAACCTTCTAAAGGAAATACTACTCTATGTAGTTAATGTTTATTTGGCTTTATTTTCTTTCGTTTTTATTTTCTTTTTGCCGAAAATATTCTTCACTAGGTCGTTAGCTTCAAAACATTGAGATTCTAGAAACTCTTCAACTTCAAGAACTTCATTCGTACGATACAAATCAACTTTTTTTAAAAAAGACAATATTGTAGAAATCTACTTTAAAATACAAAAAAAAAATAAAACAACCAAAAGTATGTGACGTTAACTACGTAAAAAAAAGACACACATATTAACGTAGCATTATCACTGCAATCCGAGTCAACAGGCAACGAATTGCACATCTTCAGATTTCTCATTATTTTTATTATTTCTTTTAAAAAAGGAGAAAAAATTTTCATACAGCTCACGAGTTGGCCTACTCTTTAAATAGTGTAATGAAGAGGGAGATACCAATTACTCTACCCAGTGATCGAACCTGTCAACACCCTTTGATTTCCTTTCATTGAACATGACATATAATACTAAACGTATTTTATAGCATTGAGAATGGTTGGCTTGCGAGACGTATACATTTGCTACATCTCCTTTCGACCCTTAGTATATCACAGATTTCTATTTGAATTAATGTCACAAAATTCTATTGGATTAAATGTCACCCATTGTATTAGAATTAATGTCACAAAATTCTTTTAGATTAAATGTGACAAAATTGTATTAGAATTAATGATACAAAATTCTATTAGTATTTGTGTTACAAAATTCTTTTAGAATTAATGTCACTAAATACAATTAGAATTAATGTCTCAAAATGATATTAGAACTAAGTCACAAAATGCTATTAGAATTAATGTCACATGCTGTTATTAGAAGAAATGTCACAAAAATGTTAATATAATTAATATCACAAAATTCTATTAGAATTAATGTCAAAAAATGCTTATAGAACTAATGTCACAAAATGCTGTTAGAACTAATGTCACTAAATGCTATTAGAATTAAAGTCACCAAACTGTAATTAGTAATTAGAATAAATGTCACAATATGCTAATAGAATTAATGTCACAAAATGATATTAGAATTAATGTCAAAAAGTGATATTAGAACTAATGTCACAAAATGCTGTTAGAACTATTGTCACTAAATGCTTTTAGAATTAAAGTCACCAACTGTTACTAGAATAAATGTCACAAAATGGTAATAGAATTAATGTCACAAAATTCTATGAGAATCAATGTCACAACATTTTTTAGATTTAATGTCACAAAATGCTATTAGAATAAATGTTACAAAATGCTATTAGATTTAAAGTCACCAACTGTTATTAGAAGAAATGTCAAAAAATGTTAATAGAATTAATGTCACGAAATGCTTTCAGATTTAATGTCACCAACTGTTATTAGAATAAATATCACATAATTCTTTTAGAATTAATTTCACAACATTCTTTTAGATTTAATGTCACAAAACGCTATTACAATTAAAGTCACCAACTGTTATTAGACAAGTAAGTAATAGGCAGAAGAGGCACTGAGCACGAAACTCTTGTTATTAGAAGAAATGTCACAAAATGTTAATAGAATTAATGTCACAAAATGATTTCAGATTCAATGTCACCAACTGTTATTAGAAGAAATGTCACAAAATGTTAATAGAATTAATGTCAAAAAATGCTTTTAGATTAAATGTCACAAAATAATATTAGAATAAATATCACGAAATTCTTTTAGAATTAATTTCACAAAATTCTTTTAGAATTAATGTCACAAAATTATATTAGAACTAATGTTACAAAATGATATTAAAATAAATGTCAAAAAAATATATTAAAATTATTATCACAAAATTCTTTATTATTATTATTATTTGTTGTCTTATATAGCGCGGTACCACAGCCTAGGGCTAGGCTCACCGCGCTGTACATAAAAATATTAGAAAAAGAGACACAATCGTGACAATAACATAAAAAATGACAAGCCATGGACGGCGGCCAGCAGCAGCGTTTATCGGTCAGATGTGGGGAATCAGTCGGGGTAGTAGAGTTTAAAGAGATGTGTTTTGAGTGCAGTTTTGAAGGCTGTGATAGTTGATATATTGCGGATGTGTAGTGGAAGAGAATTCCATTGTTTGGGTGCACAGTAAGAGAACGATCTTTCACCTTATGTTTTTGTGCGAGTCTTGGGGACAAAAAGAATACGCCCGACTGCGGAGGAGCGAAGCTGTCGAAGGGGTGAATAGACAGAGAGAAGTTCTGTTAGATAGGAAGGGCAGGAAATCGAGAAAAATTTGTGGCAGAGAACAGAGAGTTTATAATCAATCCGTGCTTGTACAGGTAACCAATGAAGTGAATGAAGTAGTGGTGTGACGTGATCACGTTTTTTTGCCTTTAAAACTAGCCTAGCAGCTGAGTTTTGAACCTTTTGTAGTTTTTCTAAGAAGTGTTTTGGTGAACCTGACAGAAGAGAGTTGCAATAGTCAAGACGAGAGAGAACAAGAGCATAGACTAGGGTTTTTGTTGCACTAGCTGTGAGGTAGTGGCGGATTGAGCTGATCTGACGGATGGCCGTGTATGCAGAGCGACAAATGTGGGATATATGATTATCATGAGACAAGTTGTGAGACAGAAAATAACAAAGATTCCTAGTGGAGGATGTAAACTGTATGTCTGAGTGACCTACTTGAAATGAGGTGGGGAGAGCTGAGTTAGAGGATGATTTGCAATCGTGAATAAGAAGTGCTTCCGTTTTGTCATCGTTAAGTTTCAACTTGCTGAGTGTCATCCATGACTTGACATCAGCAATGCTCTCCTGCAAAGTCCGGACAGCGGAATCAACAAGAGAAGGATGGGTATGAATGTATAGCTGCGTGTCATCCGCGAATGACTGGCTCTCCACAGCACGCCTCTCTAGCAAAAGGAGCAGTGGCCTTGTATACATTATAAATAGAACCGGGCCTAAAACGGACCCCTGTGGCACTCCATACACCAAGTCAGCACTGCCGGAGAGACAGCCATCGATAGCGACCGCCTGCGCTCTATTGGAGACGTAGGACCAAACCACGCCAAAGCTGAACCAGAAATGCCAAAGTTATTTTCAAAGGTTTTGTAAAGGGTTTCATGGTCGACAGTGTCAAAGGCCGCACTGAGGTCCAAGAAGATTAGGAGGGAGACATCACCGCTGTCCAATGCGAGCAAGAGGTCATTGGTTACTCTAAAGAGAGCTGTCTCAGTGCTTTGGAAAGGTCTATAGGCTGATTGATTAGGACTGAGAAGAGAGTTGTCGTTTAAGTAAGCAAAACGTAGTTTTAGAACTATTTTTTCAATGACTTTAGATAAAAATGATAAGTTAGATACTGGTCTATAGTTTTTTCAATTGTTTTCATCCAGACCAGGCTTCTTAAGCAATGGTTTGTTGACAGCTGAAGAATTTACAGAAAATATCTGGTTGCTGGGGCAACGGGTACACAGAACGAAGAGCAATTCCTTTGTTACTACCTCTGAGGTTGCTACAAACATCGAACAACTGCCTGTTTGTTTTACCCATAATTATCTTTTGACTAAAATACAAAGTCTTAGCACGAGAAACAATTTTGGTCACACGTTTCTTGGCAAATTAATACATCTGCCTAAAAACAACAAGACCTGACCTCAGCCACTTCTTTTCCGCACTACGCCTCTCTTTCTTGGCACAGTGTAGTTCCTCTCTTATGGTTACATACCAGGGAGTTGAATAATAATAATGTGACAAATTTGTATTAGAATTAATGTCACAAAATGCTATTAGAATAAATGTCACAAAATGCTATTAGAATTAATGTCACAAAATGCTATTCGAAATATTGTCAAAAAATGATATTAGAATTAATTTCACAAAATTAAATTGGAATTAATATCACAAAAGTATATAAAAATTAATTTCACAAAATTCTTTTAGAATTTATATCACAAAAATAAATTAGAATGAATATCACAAAATTCGGATAGAATTAATATCATAAATTTATATTAAAATAAATATCACAAAATTGTTTTAGAATTAATATCACAAAATTATGTGTGAATTTATATCACAAAATTATATTAGAATAAATATCCCAAAATTATGTTAGATTTAATACCACAAAAGAGTAACTGTTTAGTCAACACAAATGCTCATCTCTGATTCTGGTCTGACGTGTCCCTGTTCCAGGCGTTGACGCTAGCTGTGTCTATTATTTTATTTCCAAAAGAATAAAGGATGAAAGAGATGGGTTGATCAGTTTCTTTGATTCCGAGTTTTTGAGCAAGTAAAATGGCCGCCGTCTCTGACCAATCAAATAAGCCCAAGTCTTCAGCCATGACTCATGAGCCGTCGCTGACGTTGCATTGCGAAACGGAAATAACCTAATAGCCACATGATAGTGTAGGGAAATATTTTGTCCACACACCCCTCCATCCTTTCATCCTCCCACCCCAAGAAGCTCACAGAAGACTGATTTATAGAAAGGGTGTTCATTTAAAAGAATAATAAAAGTAATTGTGTCCTTTCATATTTTCGTTAATTCTCACCTAAAATCAGAAGCCATCAAGAAACAATCGATAATAATGATGCAGGGGAGCGGTATTGATTTGACACCAATAGTACAGTGATGATAACAATCTAGTCGAAGTTGAGCATCGGGTATAGAGCTGAGATTCGGATTTATGTATGAGTGTAAAGGTTTGTGAGTCAATTATAAGGGCTTGCGAGTCAACTATAAGGGCTTGCGAGGCAAATATAAGGGCTTGCGAGTCAACTATAAGGGCTTGCGAGTCAACTATAAGGGCTTGCAAGTCAAATATAAGGGCGTGCGAGTCGACTTTAAGGGCTTGCAAGTCTACTATAATGTAAGAGAGTCGGCTGTAAGAGCTAGAGAGTCGACTATAGAGGCTAGAGAGTCGACTATAAGGGCTAGAGGGTCGACTATAAGAGCTAGAGTCGACAATAAGAGCTAGAGAGTTGGCTATAGAGGCTAGAGGGTCGACTATAAGGGCTAGAGAGTCGACTATAAGAGCTAGAGAGTCGGCTATAGAGGCTAGAGGGTCGACTATAGAGGCTAGAGAGTCGACTATAAGGGCTAGAGTCGACTATAAGAACTAGAGTCGACTATATAGAGGCTAGAGAGTCGACTATACAGGCTAGAGAGTCGACTATACAGGCTAGAGAGTCGGCTATAGAGGCTAGAGAGTCGGCTATAGAGGCTAGAGAGTCGGCAACAGAGGCTAGAGAGTCGGCTATAGAGGCTAGAGAGTCGGCTATAGAGGCTAAAGGGTCGACTATAGAGGCTTGAGAGTCGGCTATAAGAGCTAGAGAGTCGGCTAGAGAGAGGCTATAGAGACTGTAAGGGTTTGAGAGTCGGAGATAATAGCTAGATAGTCTGCTATAAACGCTAGAATGTCGGCTATAAGTCCTAGAGAGTCGACTGTAAGGGCTAGAGAGTCGAAAATAAGGGCTAGAGATTTGACTATGAGCTCTTGAGTCGGATTTAAGGGCTATAGAGACGGCTATAAGGGCTAGAGAGTCAGTGGGGAAAACTACCACCTACCCTGTTTTCTCTGCTGGGAATTATCGAGGCAACAGGATACTCTACTGTAACTGTCAACTGTTTCCAATATTTTAATATACACGCATTAATCAAATGAATTATACGCTCATGCTTTAGATCATATAATGTTTTGATAAACAAAAATTTTTTTTAAATCGTATTCGACTACTTTGACATCGACTCCAGATAAAAAAAAATTGTTATGGTGTCACAAATGACTGGGTTGGTATTGAACAATGGCGCTCCATTGATTATTCATGTAACTTATGATGTGTTTTGTTCGGGACTTCCCGATATGTAGCACCACATTTATTGAATGATAAACATGCTGGGGTGCGATTTCTGGAGGAAGACAGGGATGTTTTGGAGAATGGACTACGATAAGTCGATTGTTTTGTCACGTGATAAGCGTAAGTACGAGTAAGACTTCCGGTAGGCTGTCTGCAACACACTAGTCGCTCACAAATTTTTCTTCAAACAACTTTCTTCCTTTAATCATAACTGAATTATAATTATTGTCACATTTAATGAATGTCATTTAAAGAAACGCGTGTATTCAAGAATATTTTGAAAAGTAAAATGTTTAATTAACACTGGGGAAGCGCTGATGGAGACAAACATTGTGCTTTAAAATTAATGATAATGGCAATGGCTGATCAGCTGTTATCTGTTGTTATGTGTTGTTATGTGTAGCAGAAAGCCTACCAATGGCTGTTACGTATCACGTGACAAAACAAGAAAGTGACTCATAGTAGTCCATTGGGAGAGGAAAGGATTAATGGATGTTAACGGTTGGAAAGAAACACTACTGGACCATATTGAGTTTATCAATACATTATCTTGTTATAATTGTTAATGAGGCATTTCTTGGTCATTCATTAACGTCTGTGTTGTCTTCGTTATACTCCTCAACGTCTGGATACTGAACTTTCACAGAGAGGAACAGCCCGCATTAATCAACACCAATAATACTTGGTACGCGATGGGCCACACCTCATACAACCATCTCATCTGTGACAGATGGTTTCACGACTCCGAGTATGTCCTTCGCCCCAAAGTCTTTGTTTTGGTCTGGGTGTGAACACTTATTAGCGGCGCCGTTTGTTCATCGCTGTTGTTCTCGTACATCAAGAGATGCAGAAACCATGTGCTGACGTGGCGGTACGCTATAAAAATATCGAAACTTTCTTGTGTTGACCGATTCGATCTACTAATCTGAAACAGGGAGACCTACTCTATTCTGTTCGAAAACCAGTCTCAACATAAACCATGAAGTGTATTGTGTTAGTAGTTGTCTTTATGACAGCCACCGTGTTTTCTGAGGTAAGAGATTAATTTTTTTTTTCTTTTAAATAATAATTTCAAAATCTTTTCTTTAAAAAAAGAAAAAAATTAAGAAAACTGTTGAACTCAGGTGTAATACAATGAAAGAAAGAAGGTTGTGGTTTTTTTCTGGAACTTTTTTTTTTATACACTAAGGGTTAGCGTTTTCATGTAGTTGAAATTTTTCCATTTTTAAAAATTATCAGCCTTCAGGACAAATTCGTCGCAGCATTAAGTCAGAAGAACATTTCTGATCTTTGTCGTTGTAAATAAATCGAACACTATTTTTTTTTAAATAAAAATTATATAAATAGTTTTTGTTAAAGAATGTTTCCACTAAAAGATGTCCCATGAGCCACAGAGATAGCATACGTTTAAGTTAGTGTTTGAATGTAAGCTTTTGAATTCGCCTCAGTAGAACTAACAATTTGGGATGCTCCATTGAGGCTTGCCGAAGCTACGAATGCGATTTTTCCAACATAACCACGAGGCAAGGGTTCGGCTAACGTTTTTTGAGCACAGAGACAGTTTTTCTTAAATATATATGTTGATGAACCTATTTTGAGATCCCTTGCCTGGGACGCAATGTTTTAGATGCATAATTGATTACTATTTTAAAAAAAAAGATTTGAACTTCTTCATTGGAAGAGCGGCACGCAGCTACGTCCTACAAGGTACCCGACCACTGCCTCAGGGAAACAGAGTTTGAGTAGCCAGATAGATTAGTAATAAAGTGGCCATGTTCATTTATAGGAAGCAGAGTGGAGTGCAATGTGTTGATTCGTTTGAAACAGAGTAGAGTGGAAAGGTTAATTCATAGGAAACAGAGTGGAAAGGTTATTGCATGGGAAACATTTAGAGTGGAAAGGTTAATTCGTAGAAAACAGAGTGGAAAGGTTAATTCATAGGAAACAGAGTAGAGTGGAAATGTTAATTCATAGGAAAAAGAGTGGAAAGGTTAATGTATGGGAAACAGAGTAGAGTGGAAAGGTTAATGCATAGGAAACAGAGTGGAAAGGTTAATGCATAGGAAACAGAGTAGAGTGGAAAGGTTAATGCATAGGAAACAGAGTAGAGTGGAAAGGTTAATTCATAGGAAACAGAGTGAAAAGGTTAATGCATGGGAAACAGAGTAGAGTGGGAAGGTTAATTAATAGGAAACAGAGTGAAAAGGTTAATGCATGGGAAACAGAGTAGAGTGGAAAGGTTAATTAATAGGAAACAGAGTGAAAAGGTTAATGCATGGGAAACAGAGTAGAGTGGGAAGGTTAATTAATAGGAAACAGAGTGAAAAGGTTAATGCATAGGAAACAGAGTAGAGTGGAAAGGTTAATTCATAGGAAACAGAGTGAAAAGGTTAATGCATGGGAAACAGAGTAGAGTGGAAAGGTTAATTAATAGGAAACAGAGTGAAAAGGTTAATGCATGGGAAACAGAGTAGAGTGGGAAGGTTAATTAATAGGAAACAGAGTGAAAAGGTTAATGCATAGGAAACAGAGTAGAGTGGAAAGGTTAATTCATAGGAAACAGAGTGAAAAGGTTAATGCATGGGAAACAGAGTAGAGTGGGAAGGTTAATTAATAGGAAACAGAGTCGAAAGGTTAATGCATAGGAAACAGAGTAGAGTGGAAAGGTTAATTCATAGGAAACAGAGTGAAAAGGTTAATGCATGGGAAACAGAGTAGAGTGGAAAGGTTAATTAATAGGAAACAGAGTGGAAAGGTTATTGCATGGGAAACAGAGTAGAGTGGAAAGGTTAATGCATAGGAAACAGAGTGGAAAGGTTAATGCATAGGAAACAGAGTAGAGTGGAAAGGTTAATTCATAGGAAACAGAGTGAAAAGGTTAATGCATGGGAAACAGAGTAGAGTGGAAAGGTTAATTAATAGGAAACAGAGTGGAAAGGTTATTGCATGGGAAACAGAGTAGAGTGGAAAGGTTAATGCATAGGAAACAGAGTGGAAAGGTTAATGCATAGGAAACAGAGTAGAAAGGTTAATGCATAGGAAACAGAGTGGACAGGATAATTCATAGGAAACAGAGTAGAGTGAAAAAGTTAATGCATAGGACACAGAGTGGAAAGGTTAATGCATAGGAAACAGAGTGGAAAGGGTTAATTCATAGGAAACAGAGTAGAGTGGAAAAGTTAATGCATATGAAACAGAATGGAAAGGTTAATGCATGGGAAACAGAGTAGAGTGGAAAGGTTAATGCATAGGAAACAGAGTGGAAAGGTTAATTAATAGGAAACAGAGTAGTGTGGAAAGGTTAATTCATAGGAAACAGAGTACAGTGGAAAGGTTAATGCATAGGAAACAGAGTTAAAAGGTTAATGCATAGGAAACAGAGTAGAGTGGAAAGGGTTCATTCATAGGAAACAGAGTAGAGTGGAAAGGGTTCATTCATAGGAAACAGAGTTAAAAGGTTAATGCATAGGAAACAGAGTAGAGTGGAAATGGTTCATTCATAGGAAACAGAGTTAAAAGGTTAATGCATAGGAAACAGAGTAGAGTGGAAAGGTTAATGCATAGGAAAAAGAGTAAAGTGACCGGGGTAATTCAAATGGAAAGGGTACAATTTCCGGTTTGATTCATTGGAAAATAGTTGTTTCCAGAGTAATTTGAAGGAAAAATGCTACAATTGCCGGATCGATTCGATGGAACATTGACCGGTATAATTCACAGTAAACAGGGTAGGGAAGCCAGGTTAATTGTCACGGAAATTAAGTATAATAGAAAAGTTAATTCATCACTTTGACTCGCTTAAGACATCCAGATTTCTGAATTATTTTTTTTTTCAGCCACTATTTGTCTTTTATAAAAATAGCCGATGTCACCATTTCTGTTCTCAGTCGTCCAGCCCCACAACACAGCAGGAAATATCTGAGGCCTGATATGAGTCACTGGACCTGTGTTCAAGTCCATCGCCCTAGACCCACTTTGTACCATTCGGTACTTGGACGAATTTTGTAATAGGAAACAGAGTCGAAAGGTTAATGCATAGGAAACAGAGTAGAGTGGAAAGGTTAATTCATAGGAAACAGAGTGAAAAGGTTAATGCATGGGAAACAGAGTAGAGTGGAAAGGTTAATTAATAGGAAACAGAGTGGAAAGGTTATTGCATGGGAAACAGAGTAGAGTGGAAAGGTTAATGCATAGGAAACAGAGTGGAAAGGTTAATGCATAGGAAACAGAGTAGAGTGGAAAGGTTAATTCATAGGAAACAGAGTGAAAAGGTTAATGCATGGGAAACAGAGTAGAGTGGAAAGGTTAATTAATAGGAAACAGAGTGGAAAGGTTATTGCATGGGAAACAGAGTAGAGTGGAAAGGTTAATGCATAGGAAACAGAGTGGAAAGGTTAATGCATAGGAAACAGAGTAGAAAGGTTAATGCATAGGAAACAGAGTGGACAGGATAATTCATAGGAAACAGAGTAGAGTGAAAAAGTTAATGCATAGGACACAGAGTGGAAAGGTTAATGCATAGGAAACAGAGTGGAAAGGGTTAATTCATAGGAAACAGAGTAGAGTGGAAAAGTTAATGCATATGAAACAGAATGGAAAGGTTAATGCATGGGAAACAGAGTAGAGTGGAAAGGTTAATGCATAGGAAACAGAGTGGAAAGGTTAATTAATAGGAAACAGAGTAGTGTGGAAAGGTTAATTCATAGGAAACAGAGTACAGTGGAAAGGTTAATGCATAGGAAACAGAGTTAAAAGGTTAATGCATAGGAAACAGAGTAGAGTGGAAAGGGTTCATTCATAGGAAACAGAGTAGAGTGGAAAGGGTTCATTCATAGGAAACAGAGTTAAAAGGTTAATGCATAGGAAACAGAGTAGAGTGGAAATGGTTCATTCATAGGAAACAGAGTTAAAAGGTTAATGCATAGGAAACAGAGTAGAGTGGAAAGGTTAATGCATAGGAAAAAGAGTAAAGTGACCGGGGTAATTCAAATGGAAAGGGTACAATTTCCGGTTTGATTCATTGGAAAATAGTTGTTTCCAGAGTAATTTGAAGGAAAAATGCTACAATTGCCGGATCGATTCGATGGAACATTGACCGGTATAATTCACAGTAAACAGGGTAGGGAAGCCAGGTTAATTGTCACGGAAATTAAGTATAATAGAAAAGTTAATTCATCACTTTGACTCGCTTAAGACATCCAGATTTCTGAATTATTTTTTTTTTCAGCCACTATTTGTCTTTTATAAAAATAGCCGATGTCACCATTTCTGTTCTCAGTCGTCCAGCCCCACAACACAGCAGGAAATATCTGAGGCCTGATATGAGTCACTGGACCTGTGTTCAAGTCCATCGCCCTAGACCCACTTTGTACCATTCGGTACTTGGACGAATTTTGTGCCGCCAAAATAATGTGGGCTGGGGGGGGGGGCATTTGTTAGAAAATAATGAATAATGAGACTAATTTTAAAAAATAATTTGAAATACAAATTTTATTTTATTGCATAGGAAGAAGATGTGGCAGAAAAAAAGAAACGGGCGGTTGACGTCACTCCCTTAACACAGGCAATAACGAGTGTCATTAACGATCTAGCCGTCGGTGAGTAACTTCAATAATTTAATATTTATTACAAATTAAAAAAAAAAAAAACAACAATTTGAAGACATTGTCTCTCTTGTTTATTGCACTTAAGTCTTGGTTACTTTATACAGTAATTCTTTTTTCTTTTTTTTTTGAAGAACACTGTCACAAACTTAATGAGTACCACAAAATAAATTAACGGATCGAATATCAGTTGCAGTTTTCTTTTTATTTTCTTTCTTTTAATTTTTAAAAAAAAAAATTATTTAAAGTGGACATCGTATTAAATCTAAATTTTTTCAAAATTAAATTATCAAATAAATGAGTAGAAAGAAAGGAGACAGAGGTCGTTCACTTTTATCATCTAGTATCGTTTGAATAAATGGTGGTTTGACACTTGGACATTTGTGGTTGGACATTTGTGGTTGGAAATTTGTGGTTGGACATTTGTGGTTGGACATCTGTGGTTGGACATTTGAGGTTGGACATTGATCATTGTTTTCTCAGGCTTATACGCCAGTCAGCTGTTGCCCAGGGTGGATGAAATTACTGCCCAAGCCAAAGCTGTGGATTGTGGAGCAGACGATCAACGTGAGTGTCATTTGGGGTGGGAGTAAAAAGGGAGGGGGCTGAAGGGGTGTCACGAATCAAAAGATAAGTTAAATATAATTATAGTTGATGAGAGAGTTTGTCAATGCGTTTTATAGGGGATGGACAAACCATCTTCGGATTTATTTATAAGCTAATCACTCTCAATGTCACTGTAATTCTTAATTCAATGTCATTGTCTCTCTCATTAACATTTGTACTGTCAATATCATCGACACTGTCATTCTCGTTGTCATTCTAAATGTCACACTCATTGTCATTCTCGTTGTAACTGTCACGCACGTTGTGCCTTTCGTTGTCCCTCTCGTTGTCACACTGGTTGTCACTTACATTGTCATTTTCATTGTCACTCTCATTGTAACTCTCATTGTCACTCTCGTTGTCACTGTCATTGTTAGTGTCATAGCCACTGTCACTGTCAAAGTCCCTCTAATCGTCCATCTTGTTGTCCCATTCGTTGTCACTCAATTGTTAATATCATTGGAAATCTCATTGTCATTCTCAATGTCAATGTCATTGTCAGTGTCTAGCAACTGTCAGTCTCATGACCATTCTCGTTGTCACTCTCGTTGTCCCTATCATTGACATTATCATTGTCACTCTCATTGTCACTCTCATTTTCACTCTCGTTGTCACTCTCAGTGTTATAGCCACTGTCACTGCTCATTGTCACTCTCAATGTCACCCTCATTTTCACTATCTTTTTCACTCTCATTTTCATTGTACCTCTTAATGTCACTTTCAATGTCACTTTCACTGGAACGCTCATTGTCGCTCTCAATGTCACTCTCATTTTCACTCTCATTGTCGATTTCAGTGTCACTCTCATTGTCACTCTCACTGTCACTCTCACTGTCACTTTCACTAGTTTCCCTTACTGTCACGCTCATTTTCACTATCACTGTCACTCTCATTGTCAATTATATTTTCCCTATCATTATCATTTTAACTCTTACATTCACTTTAAATGTCATTTTGACTGTCCCTCTCACTGTCACCCTCATAGTCACTTTCATTGTCGCCCTCTTGGTCCATCCCGTTGTCACTGTCATTGTCAGTTTCATAGTCATTGTAACTCTTGCTGTCACTCTCACGGTCACTTTCACTGTCACCCTCATTTTTATTCTCATTGTCGCCCTCTTTGTACATCTCATTGTCACTTTCATCTTCATTGTCATTGTCACTCTTACAGTCACGCTTATTGTCACTCTCATCTTCACTCTTATAGTCATTGTAGCTGTTACTGTCACTTTCAATGTCGCTCTCACTGTCACGCTCATGGTCGCTCTCATTGTCACTCTCATGGTCACTCTCAGTTTCACTCTCACTCTCATTGTCGTTCTCATGGTCACTCTCAGTTTCACTCTCACTCTCATTGTCGCTCTCATGGTCACTCTCAGTTTCACTCTCACTCTCATTGTCACTCTCATGGTCACTCTCAGTTTCACTCTCACTCTCATTGTCGCTCTCATGGTCACTCTCAGTTTCACTCTCACTCTCATTGTCACTCTCATGGTCACTCTCAGTTTCACTCTCACTCTCATTGTCGCTCTCATGGTCACTCTCAGTTTCACTCTCACTCTCATTGTCGCTCTCATGGTCACTCTCAGTTTCACTCTCACTCTCATTGTCACTCTCATGGTCACTCTCAGTTTCACTCTCACTCTCATTGTCGCTCTCATGGTCACTCTCAGTTTCACTCTCACTCTCATTGTCGCTCTCATGGTCACTCTCAGTTTCACTCTCACTCTCATTGTCGCTCTCATGGTCACTCTCAGTTTCACTCTCACTCTCATTGTCGCTCTCATGGTCACTCTCAGTTTCACTCTCACTCTCATTGTCACTCTCATGGTCACTCTCAGTTTCACTCTCACTCTCATTGTCACTCTCATTGTCGCTCTTATGGTCGCTCTCAGTTTCACTCTCACTCTCATTGTCACTCTCATGGTCACTCTCAGTTTTACTCTCACTCTCATTGTCACTCTCATGGTCACTCTCAGTTTCACTCTCACTCTCATTGTCACTCTCATGGTCACTCTCAGTTTCACTCTCACTCTCATGGTCACTCTCAGTTTCACTCTCACTCTCATTGTCACTCTCATGGTCACTCTCAGTTTCACTCTCACTCTCATTGTCACTCTCATTGTCACTCTCATGGTCACTCTCAGTTTCACTCTCACTCTCATTGTCACTCTCAGTTTCACTCTCACTCTCATTGTCACTCTCATGGTCACTCTCAGTTTCACTCTCACTCTCATTGTCACTCTCATTGTCACTCTCATTGTCACTCTCATTGTCACTCTCATTGTCGCTCTCATTGTCACTCTCATTGTCACTCTCATTGTCACTCTCATTGTCACTCTCATGGTCACTCTCATTGTCACTCTCATTGTCACTCTCATTGTCACTCTCATGGTCGCTCTTATGGTCGCCAAAATTATACGAGGTTTCTGTTAAAAGAAAATGAGATATGTACAACAATAATCAATAATTATAGCTGTTAGAACTCAGGAAGAAACAAAGTCCGCAGCATACAGGTCTTGGTGCTGTGTGAATGCGAAGGAGTTTAGACAAGGCATTTAAAAGTACTTGTATCCAGAGGCGTAACAACGGCTTGGCATTGGGGCAGTTGCCTAGGGCGCCGGCCTGCGCTAGTTCAAAAGGGCGCCGCTAGATCTCTAATTTTTAAATTTTTATTATTAAAAAAAAAAAAAAATTAGCCAAGGGCGCCAAAAACCCTGTTACGCCTCTGCTTGCATCGTTTTAAAAAAAAAATGAATCTCTGCAAATAGACTAAGGCTGCATACCTGCTGCATGATAGATAACTTAAAACTGTCCACAGCTGCTCCAGAAGAGATCGATGACATGGTTGCTCGTATGATAGAGGCAATAAAGAGCAAAGGAAAGACAGGTATTTACCGATATAGTAACTAACTAAATACAGCTATTCTCTTTTTTTTAAGAATGGGAGGAGATCTCAATTCTTACATTTCATAATATACGTATTTTAATTTATTTTTTCTCTCATGAAACTCTATTCACCTCTACACAATGACATCCTTGATTACCTCTACATAATGTCATCTTTGATTAACTCTACATAATGTCATCTTTGATTACAAGAGCATAATAACATCCTTCATTAAATAAAAAAAATTTAAAAATATTTTATGCAAATTACAATCTGTACAATCTTATAATCCTGCATAGTAATAAATTATTTAAGAATAGAGTCAGTGAGATTATGAAGATATTAACATAGAGCGACCTTTTTTTCATATTTTACAGTACTTTTAAAAACGACATTCGCATAACAACAACGTAGAACATTGTCCTTAAATTCTGCTGCTGATTTGGAGTTTTGGAATAAACTTTTGTCTTTTTCTAATGGTCAGAACTTTGGGAAATAATACAAATTATGTCTTTTCTAATGGTCAGATTTTTCATAACATTTCAAATTTTGTCTTTTTCTAATGGTCAGATCTTTTGGGAATACTCAAGTTCTGTATTTTCTTAAATGAAGGCACAAATTATTAAATAAATTGTTGTCCATCTATTTACACTTGCCCATTGACCAAAAATATTCTTAACTTCAAACCAGAGCTATGATTATTTTGAGTATTCCTGCAGGCACATTGGATTCCAATGCAGCAGAGCTTAACCGTGGATGTTATCTATTGGCCGGAATTACTGATTACTTAATTGAGAATGGTAAGTTATGTCGATAATTGGCTGATGGATTGGTGGATATAAATGACATGTTATGTCAATGGATGTCTGGTTGTTTGGTGGATATAAATGGAAAGTTATGTGAATGATTGGCTAATTTAGTTGGTGGATATAAATGGAAAGTTATGTCAATGGATGGCTGGTTGTTTGGTGGATATAAATGGTTAGCTGTGTTATGTCAATTATTGGTTGATTAGCTGGTGGATATATATGGCAAGTTGTGTCCATGATTGGCTTATTAGTTATTAGTGGATATAAAGGGTATGTTATTTAAATGATTGGCATATTAGTTGGTGGATATAAAAGTTAATTAGGTCAATAATTGGCTGATTAGTTGGGGACATAAATGGTAAATTATGTCAATGGTTTCTGATAACTGGGTTGATAAAAATGTATGGTCCCAAGGTTAATCAAAACATCAGCAGTATAAAAAAAACTGTCAAATTATCATTTCATATAATTCACACAAATTGATTGAACATGCCAACACCAAGTGATGTATCATATGTCACAAAGTGATGTGACTTGAGCCACAACGTGATGTATCATATGCCACAAAGTGATGTGACTTGAGCCACAACGTGATGTATCATATGTCACAAAGTGATGTATCATATGCCACAAGGTGATGTGACTTGAGCCACAACGTGGTGTATCATATGCCACAAAGTGATGTATCATATGCCACAAAGTGATGTATCATATGCCACAAAGTGATGTATCATATGCCACAAGGTGATGTGACTTGAGCCACAACGTGATGTATCATATGCCAAAAAGTGATGTATCATATGCCACAAAGTGATGTATCATATGTCACAAAGTGATGTATCATATGCCACAAAGTGATGTATCAAATGCCGCAAAGTGATGTATCATATGCCACAAAGTGATGTATCAAATGCCACAAAGTGATGTATCATATGCCACAAAGTGATGTATAATATGCCACAAAGTGGTGTATCATATGCCACAAAGTGATGTATCATATGCCACAAAGTGATGTGACTTGAGCCACAACGTGGTGTAAACTGCGTCGTAAAGTGACGTAAAATGCGCTCCACTTAATGATTTTTTTACTTACTATTCTACGACCTATTAATATGTGAACGTTATAATCTATTACTATTTAGCTTAAAAAGCACCACGTCATATTATGTATCATATCTTAACAGATAGTGACGCATCTAAGTGTGAAGCTGTCGTGGCCATCTGGGCGACTGGCCAGGCCATTCATGACAGCCTCGCGGAACTGGGTAATTTTTTTTGTTTTTAAGTCTATGAATTGTTTTACCAACTTCATGTATTCAATGATGTGTTCGGAACCATGGCTCTGTTCTATGGCTCTGTTCTATGGCTCTGTTCTATGGCTCTGTTCCATGGCTCTGTTCCATGGCTCTGTTCCATGGCTCTGTTCTATGGCTCTGTTCGTAGGGGACTTAGACAAATAAATGCGCTATTTATTAGTCAGGTCATTCAGGTTAGTACCAAGGCATTCGACTTGGTAAGCCAGGTTGGCCTGCTCCGTATCTTGCATAAAATAGTTTGCCAACCCCCCCCCCACGACTGCTCACAATCATATAGTCATTTCAGGAAAATATGCACAGCACATTAACATTAAGTGGCGCGGTCTTAGAGGTATTCCAAGTCAGGAGCTGAGTAAAACCAGGTTGTGCACTGGCACCAACGCACTTCTCCATTTTCTCCTCGATATTTCTTCGGTTTGCCTTCAGGGGCTGTGAAGACGGAGTGTACATCTTTAACATATCTGATGGTAGGCTGTTCAATATCGCCCGCCATCGTGCAGAGACCAAGGTAAAAAAAAAAGGGTACTAATTTTTGAACTGCTGTTCGCGGACGATGCCGCCTTAACATTGACCCAGGAAGAAGGTCTTCATCGGTTAGTTGATAGCCTCTCACACGCATGTCAAGAGCTTGGACAGTCTATTAGTCTACAGGAAACAAGTGTCATGATGCAAGAAGTTGAGAATTTCACATAACTAGGATCAAATATCTCTAGTTGACAAAGAAGTGAACATCAGGATCGCAAAGGTTGCAGGAAATATATAGCTAAATGAATAGGCAGGTGTGGAAAATCTTAGCTAACTGAAAGTACAAAACTAAGCGTCTATCAGCCACGTGTGCTTAGTACTCTTCTATGTGGCAGTGAAGTGTGGACCACATATGCCAGTAATGAGCGGAAACAGCAAAGCTTCCATCAAAGATGTATGTGTCGCATTTTGCTCTTCGACTGCAGGACAAGGTGCCTGATTCAGCGGTGTTAAAACGTGCCAAAATGTGTAGCACATTCTCCTCTCTTAGCAAGAGGCGCCTTCGCTGGTTAGGCCATGTAAGGAGAATAGAGGAAGGCCGTATTCCAGAAAGGTTAGCACTTATTTGACGGCCGTATTCCAGAAAGGTTAGCACTTGTTTGACGGCCGTATTCCAGAAAGGTTAGC
The DNA here is from genome assembly GCA_964017045.1 of Omphiscola glabra. Taxonomy (NCBI): domain Eukaryota; kingdom Metazoa; phylum Mollusca; class Gastropoda; family Lymnaeidae; genus Omphiscola; species Omphiscola glabra. The sequence continues at coordinate 25,210,449 of OZ024808.1, forward strand.
ACATATTTGACGGCCGTATTCCAGAAAGGTTAGCACTTATTTGACGGCCGTATTCCAGAAAGGTTAGCACTTATTTGACGGCAGTATTCCAGAAAGGTTAGCACATATTTGACGGCCGTATTCCAGAAAGGTTAGCACTTATTTGACGGCAGTATTCCAGAAAGGTTAGCACTTATTTGACGGCCTTATTCCAGATAGGTTAGCACTTGTTTGACGGCCGTATTCCAGAAACGTTAGCACTTGTTTGACGGCAGTATTCCAGAAAGGTTAGCACTTATTTGACGGCCGTATTCCAGAAAGGTTAGCACTTATTTGACGGCCGTGGCTGCGATTTAAGGACGTTTATCTTAAGTAACATGTACGCCAACATAGAAATCAACGAATGGGAGATCATCGCTGAGCACCGTTCCAGCAGGCGAAAAGCAGTTGGTGAAGGGGTCCAAAGGGCAGATGATGCGCGAAACAAATCCCTTGCAAAAGAAAAGAGCCGTACCGAAGGCCAACTTTAACCAGGAGTCAAGGTTCTCGTTCGAGAAGTGCAGTGTGGATTGCTTTTTCAAGGATCGGCCTCCGGTGTTGTTTATGAAGTGTGCATAGCTACTCAACGTCTCGCGAAAACGGTATGATGCCACATTTATTTATATCTTCAGGTCAGTCGGGCTCGTCGTGTTAGTTTTTTTATTGCAAAAATTCTTATTTCTAAAAAATAAAAAACACAAAAAAGTATAATCCATCCCTTGAAAGATGTCAGAGATAGCTGAAGAACTGAGAAAAATCAGCCCCACTACATGAAGTTGACAAGGTGTTCATGTGAAGGAACTGACCAGACCGATGAGACTTATTCTGTCATGATTCTTTACCCAACCTAAGGGCCATCTCTCTCTCTCTCCCTTCATGGGCCATCTGCGCCCCCGCGACAAAGGACAGAATTAGCACAGAAACGATTATTAAACTTGTCATGGTTTATTTCAAATGACGAACTACGTTGAAAGGAATTAGTGGTGGGCCTGCACGTTTTTTGTTGTTCTCATTGAAGACAATGAATAATGAACGTTTTACAGCGCCGATGATCTTTAAAATTCTTTTTGTTATCATCTTTAAGACAGAAGGAGATGACACGAAATTTTTGACAACGTTAGCATCAAATCAACCAAAAATACATTAGCGCCATTTTGAAATAAGATTATCTGATCAAGTCTTGCCATAGAACATTGTTTCTCAACATGTGGGTCGCGACCCCTTTGGCGGTCGAACGATCCTTTCACAGGCGTCGCCTAAGACCATCGCAAAACAAATACACTCTACATTAATGAGGTAGCAATGAAAATAATTATGTGGTTAGGGGTCGCCACAACAGGAGGAACTATGTTAAAGGGTCGCGGCATTCGGAAGGTTGAGAATCACTGCCATAGGATCAAATAGGCAAGGACAAGACAAGGACAATGCTGGCGAATTGAGCAGCTCTCCTTCACTTTCAAACAAAATACAGCTCAAGTCTAGGCTAATACTCACGTGGAAAAATTGCCTTGCTCATCTTTGAGTGCAAAGGTCGCAGAACAAAATTGTATATTATAAGCTAAAAATAATAATAATTAAAACGCTAGTTACTCTAAACGTACGAATAGTTATTATACAGTGTTCTTTCTCATCAAGCGATGACATAATCAAATACCGATTGATTGATTGTTCTTCTTCTTCTTATCAGTATCTTTTTTTATATACAGGTGAGACTTTCATTAAGTTTAACGCGAATGACAACGTTGAAGATAGCGAATCAGGTAAACAAATGTGTTTCTGTGCTAAATAGCTTACACTAAAAATCCGTCCTCCTTTCCGGAGTATCTTACACTAAAAATATGTGTTTCTGTACTGATCATCTTACACCAATAATACAACATAGATTGCCTGACAGCAGCAAGTGTCCATAACCAGACGATCACAGTTTAAATAATTTATTAATTTATTTTAATATTTTATTTTTTATGTATTGTTTATTTATTGTTTTGTTTTTGTTTGTTTATATGGTAAGAAACCTAGAACAGTAACTTTTCGACTGCAAGCGTTTATCAGCAAGCACAAGACATGAAGGAGAAAAAAGACACTGCTTTGTCTAGCACAGAGGTCACCGAGGGTACCTGAACTTTTTAATACATATTGTACAGAATGATTATCAGGCCCGCGCTCGTTATTTTTTCCGTTATCCGGGACAGTTCATCCGGCCAGTTCACCCGGCCAGCTCATCCGGCCAGTTCATCCGGCCAGTTCATCCGGCCAGTTCATCCGGCAAGTTCATCTGCCAGTTCATCCGGTCAGCTCATCCGGCCAGCTCATCCGGCCAGTTCATCCGGCCAGCTCATCCGGCCAGTTCATCCGGCCAGTTCATCCGGCCAGTTCATCCGGCCAGTTCATCCGGCCAGTTCATCCGGCCAGCTCATCCGGCCAGTTCATCCGGCCAGCTCATCCGGCCAGCTCATCCGGCCAGCTCATCCGGCCAGCTCATCCGGCCAGTTCATCCGGCCAGTTCATCCGGCCAGCTCATCCGGCCAGCTCATCCGGCCAGTTCATCCGGCCAGTTCATCCGGCCAGCTCATCCGGCCAGCTCATCCGGCCAGCTTATCCGGCCAGTTCATCCGGCCAGCTCATCCGGCCAGCTCATCCGGCCAGTTCATCCGGCCAGTTCATCCGGCCAGCTCATCCGGCCAGCTCATCCGGCCAGTTCATCCGGCCAGTTCATCCGGCCAGCTCATCCGGCCAGTTCATCCGGCCAGTTCATCCGGCCAGCTCATCCGGCCAGTTCATCCGGCCAGTTCATCCGGCCAGTTCATCCGGCCAGTTCATCCGGCCAGTTCATCCGGCCAGCTCATCCGGCCAGCTCATCTGGCCAGTTTGGTGACCCCTGGTCTAGCAGAACAGTTAAAATAAATATTTGATCGGTAACAAAGTTTGATTATAACTCCTTGATCGGGGTGAGATCTCGAGGGTAAAAAACTATTTTTTTTGGCGAGGAAACAGCATAATGGGTTAGTGCATATCACTTCCGCTTTCATACCATTTGTGGTTGCCATGGTTATGCTGAGTTAACATGGATCGGATGACGTCACCGTGACATGAAGGGAAATAAATTATCCAAAGTAAAAGTATAAATTTCATTTTTTTAAACTACATTATTGGGTCTGTTTTAAATAACCCTTCTTAACTTAATGGCATCGAGTAGGCGGCAACCACGGGCGAGCTACTCTGTTTAACCAAAATTTGAACGTACCCCACAGAGTGCGTCGTTGTTTGTTTGTTTTGTTTGTCTGCTTTTTTTTTCAAAAGGCGTCGCTAATATTTCGTTGTCACATTCACGACTGTTTAGATCAGCAGTTCTCAACCTGTGGGTCACGACCCCTTTGGGGGGTCGAATGACCCTTTTCCAGGGGTCATCAAAGACCATCGGAAAACACATATATTCTACAGTTTTGAAGTAGCAACGAAAATAAGTTTGTGGCTCGGGGGTCGCCACATCACGAGGAACTGTATGAAAGGTTTGCGGCATTAAGAAAGGTTGAGAACCACTGATTTAGATGGTAATCGATTGACATGACAGAATTGGTATCCTTACTCTCACACAGGCAGGGCGAAGCGTAGGCTTTGTGTAGGAGACGAGAACGAGCCCGTCTGCTACGACATCAGCTGGGACCAATGAAGCGCATAGCCCAACATCTAGAGCTCCAGTGTGAAGACACCTTATGGTTTGAACAACTACCACTCCAATGTGAAGACGCCTTAAGGGGAATTTTTCAAATAAAATATTTTGGGGATATGACAACAAATAAATTAGAACAGTCGTCTTGAAAATTTGCTGGATTTATTTGTTACTTTCTGGTTTTCGTTTCTTTTGAGGTCAAATGTTGTTGTCAGGACGTGCGGGAGAACATCTCATTGGCCACGAGTATGAATGGTGGCGACTGACGTTAAATATTAAGTCATTAGTTGGGGAAAATTCGTTCAGCGAATTTGGTAATAGTGGGAGCGGGGGGGGGGCGAAAGCGGGGGGGGGGGGGTGAGTGAGTGATGGGAGGGGATGGTACGACAGCCTGGTGTGGGACAAATAAAAACAATATGAAGCTGCCAAACTCACCGCTTTGAAAGTCATTCTTCAAATTAGGAGAGCCTCAGTACTCCGTTGAAGTGTCATCGGACTAGTTTCAAGAGGCTAGTTTCAAACGGACCAGTTTTAAGGGGCTAGTTTCATCGAACGAATTTCAACGGGCTGGTTTCCACGTCCTAGTTTCACGAGACCTAGATCCACGTCCTAGTTTCACAAGGCCTAGATCCACGTCCTAGTTTAGCAAGGCCTAGATCAACGGCCCAGTTTCATAAGGCTTAGATCCACGGCCTAGTTTCACAAGGTCTAGATCAACGTCCTAGTTTCACAAGGCCTAGATCCACGGCCCAGTTTCACAAGGCCTAGATCCAGGGAATAGTTTCAACTTGTTAGTTTCCACGGTCTACTTTCGTTCAATTTCATGGATTGTGGGGGGGGGGGGGGGGGGGGGGGGAAATGAACAATCTTCCCAACACTGCAATCTACCTTTGTGCTACAGTAGTTCAGCATGCAGTTAATTTCTTAATTTTACTTTGAACTGGTTGGGTTATGGAGGAACAGGTTTTCTTTCAGGCATCTCTCCGGAGTGGGGGGCACCGACCCCCGGGAAAGTCAAGTGACCCCCGGAGCGAAATTAGTAAAAACAATAGAACGATTATATATTTTAAAAATTAAAAACGACAGTAGCAGGGGCGTATCTACAAAGTTTGGCGTCAAGGGATAAGATTAATTTTGCTGAAATCCATTATTTTCAACCAATTAATACCATCTAAGCCCATTTTTGCCCCCCCCCCCCACTAGTCTGGCACCAAGGGACGTATGTCCCATCTGCCACTCCTTGGCTACAACTCTGGCTACTGTCAACTGACAACCCCCCCCCCCGAGAATCTAAGATGCCTCCCCCCCGCCCGGGGGAAAATTTGTGAAAGAAACACTGATGGAGGAAATAGTTGGACATATCCACCACTTATTTATGTCTTTAAATTAAATCGTGGAGACAGAAAATGAAGTGTTTACATCTTGAAGTTACAGTTGACTCTCACGGGGGATTTCCCTCTTTTAAAAATGTCCACCGTTTCAGATTTGTTCCGTAGTTTTTCTATAAAATAAAGCATTACATTTGAATCCTTTGCTTAATCTTGATTCGTATTATTTGTATTTTTTTATTGGGATTTTTATTTTTTTTTATTTTCATTTGTTAATGAAAGCTTAGAAATACTTTTTCTTGTGTAGCATTCCTTAAGATTCTAGCGCCTTATGGCCACACACATAATGTTTTTCAATTGGCTCTTATCTCTGTTTCAACTCAAAGATAACACGCTACGCTAGTTACATTGTAGACAAAGTAAAAAATACTATATGAGGAACTAACTAATAATTAATTTTTTTCCACACCGTTGTTATTAAAAAATAAACACATAATAAAGATGGAAATAGGACTTGCGTCGTCCAAACAGCCATTGTCATTTTGAATAACGACTTGTGAGCTGGTACCTGTAGAGTCATTTGCTCCAGTGGATCACTGATAAGACCCAGCCACTGTATTGGAATATGTTACATTAAGCTATCTTACCTTGAATGATCACAGCGGCGGAGCAGGCGGTCTTGCGTTTTGTTGAGTTCTAGAAGTATTTTTTAAGCCGTTTGAATACGATATAGCGATAGAAGGAACCAGTAATAATTTCTATATTATTTTTCGCTGAGACGGAGTTTGGTATTGGAGGTGCTCGATTCAATGTTGATACTGGCAAGGTATGCTGTGGAGAGAAAAAAAATTAAATAAAATGACCTAATCTACGTTTGTTGTGCTCTGCTACCTGAAGCTAAAATTTGTAGGTGTTGTTTGATGGATCCGCCTCTGGACGCTGGTGTTTTGTTTCAAAGAAACGCAGAAGCGCCTTTTAGACAATTATGCTTAGATAGCCTCGTCTGATTGTTGTTAAGCCGTCAACAAAATGTTAGTTGCCGCGATTTCTCTCATGACACAACTTCTTTGTAACTAAATTGTCGTGGGAACCATGGCGCCTATATGTGAGTAGTGAGTCCCACAATTACCTGATCTTTATACATGGGGTGTACGGAGAAAGGTGTCTCGCCAGCAAGATGTAAATCTATCTATATATGCATCTATCTATTTGTCTGTCTATCTATGTGTCTATAGGTGTCTGTCTATCTATGTGTCTGTAGGTGTCTGTCTATTGCGTCGTCCATCTATTTGTTCCTTATCGTCTCTGCCTTATGCTGAACGCTAATGAGGTTAACTAACTTTTAACATGAGAAAACACATAAGGACTTTAAAAGAATCACTTCATTTTTTTGTACGTTTCTCCCTTCCGCTTTTATATAACATTTGTCCATTGTTTCTTTCAAATATAAAGTTTTTTCTCTTTGTTTAAAAATAATGTGGGTTTTTTTTCATTATCTTTAATAAAACAACAAAAATTTCCAGATTTGATTTTTGCTGTAGGAATTTCACACCTGTTGACAGGTAAGTGTACACACATTTGTTTGCCCGTTTCTTAAATTTAAGCATTTAATTAAGATCTCTAAAACATTTTTATCCCACAGAAAAGGAAGTTGTCTTACCGTAAAAATTGTGTAACAATTTTACGAATGTCCAACGTATATGAAGGGTATTGTAACAATTTTACGAATGTCCAACGTAAATGAAGGATATTGTAACAATTTTTACGAATGTCCAACGTGTATGAAGGATATTGTAACAATTTTACAAATGTCCAACGTATTTGAAGGATATTGTAACAATTTTACAAATGTCCAACGTATATGAAGGAAATTGTAACAATTTTACAAATGTCCAACGTATTTGAAGGATATTGTAACAATTTTACAAATGTCCAACGTATTTGAAGGATATTGTAACAATTTTACGAATGTCCAACATATTTGAAGGGTATTGTAACAATTTTACAAATGTCCAACGTATTTGAAGGATATTGTAACAATTTTACGAATGTCCGAAGTATATGAAGGATATTGTAACAATTTTAAGAATGTCCAACCTATATGAAGGACATTGTAACAATTTTAAGAATGTCCAACCTATATGAAGGACATTGTAACAGTTTTACGAATGTCCAACGTAAATGAAGGATATGTATGAAGCTGTCTCATATAGACAAGTCCTAAACCATTTTCTGACGTAAACACTTGACACGTTTTTACAAACGTGGCTTCCAGCTTTATGGCAATAAAGGGGAAAAAAGGGAGGGGGGGGGGAGACTGCAATCAGGTTAGCAAAAAAATTAAATGAGAGGTGTAAAAAGTATGGGGAAAAACTGGAAAAAAATTAGCCGCAACAAAACAACGTGTGTGTCTGTAGGAAGCCTTCGTCAGCAAACAAACAACAGTAAAAACAGAACAAAATATTTAACAAGTACATAGCTGAAAGGTAGTATCCGAGAGGGCAGCTAATGCATTGTGGAAAAAGTGGTTCTAAATGATATCTCAAGAGACAATTTCCAGCTTTATTCATTAATCCATTCCACATCCACTAGCCATGGGGGGGTGGGGGCATGTGCCCTTAGGGCTCATGTCACAATTACCGAGAGTTGTTTAATTTTTGACTGCTCCCATTTTGAATGACTCATCTGTGCTGTGTCTCAGTTGAAGCTTTGAGCTGCTCAAAATGCGCCGCGGCCAATGACCCGAAATCATGTTCGCCTGTCAAGTGTGCAGACGATGAGGTGAGTGCAAGTTGTGGGATGATAAATGAAGGGGACCTATGTGTGTCGGATGGGTGTCAGATAGCTGTAAGAAGAGTGTCTGACTGTAAGATGAATGTCAGATGGATGTAAGATGGGTGTCATATAGCTGTAAGACGAGTGTCTGACTGTAAGATGGATGTCAGATGGATGTAAGATGGGTGTCATATAGCTGTAAGACGAGTGTCTGACTGTAAGATGGGTGACATATAGTTGTAAGACGAGTGTCTGACTGTAAAATGGATGTCAGAGGACTGTAAGATGGGTGTCATATAGCTGTAAGACGAGTGTCTGACTGTAAGATGGATGTCAGATGACTGTAAGATGGGTGTCATATAGCTGTAAGACGAGTGTCTGACTGTAAGATGGATGTCAGATGGATGTAAAATGGGTGTCATATAGATGTAAGACGAGTGTCTGACTGTAAAATAGATGTCAGATGACTGTAAGATGGGTGTCATATAGCTGTAAGACGAGTGTCTGACTGTAAAATGGATGTCAGATGACTGTAAGATGGGTGTCATATAGCTGTAAGACGAGTGTCTGACTGTAAAATGGATGTCAGATGACTGTAAGATGGGTGTCATATAGCTGTAAGACGAGTGTCTGCCTGTAAAATGGATGTCAGATGGATGTAAGATGGGTGTCATATAGCTGTAAGACGAGTGTCTGACTGTGAAATGGATGTCAGATGGATGTAAGATGGGTTTCATATAGCTGTAAGACGAGTGTCTGACTGTAAAATGGATGTCAGATGACTGTAATATGGGTGTCATATAGCTGTAAGACGAGTGTCTGACTGTAAAATGGATGTCAGATGGATGTAAGGTGAGTGTCATATAGCTGTAAGACGAGTGTCTGACTGTAAAATGGATGGCAGATGGATGTAAGATGGGTGTCATATAGCTGTAAGACGAGTGTCTGACTGTAAAATGGATGTCAGATGACTGTAAGATGGGTGTCATATAGCTGTAAGACGAGTTTCTGACTGTAAGATGGATGTCAGATGGATGTAAGATGGGTTTTAGATGTATGTAGGATGGGTGTCAGATGGATGTAAGATGGGTGTCAGATGGTTTTAAGATGGGTGTCAGATGACTGAAAGATGTGTTTTAGATGGATGTAAGGTGTGTGTTAGATGGGTGTTAGATGGATGTAAGATGGGTGCAAGATTGGTGTTAGATGGATGTAATCTGTGCGCTAGATGGATGTAAGATGTGTGCTTGATGGATGAAGGATGGGTGTTAGATGGATGTATAGATTGACATGATTGCTGCTCTTAACTGTAGAAAGATACACTGATCTGTGTGCGTCACTGCTGTCATAACTTAGGCACGGTGTCATAACTTAGGCACGGTGTCATAACTTAGGCACGATGTCATAACTTAGGCACGGTGTCATAACTTAGGCCCGATGTCATAACTTAGGCACGATGTCATAACTTAGGCACGATGTCATAACTTAGGCACGATGTCATAACTTAGGCACGATGTCATAACTTAGGCACGGTGTCATAACTTAGGCACAGTGTCATAACTTAGGCACCGTGTCATAACTTAGGCACGGTGTCATAACTTAGGCACGGTGTCATAACTTAGGCACGGTGTCATAACTTAGGCACGATGTCAAAACTTAGGCACGGTGTCATAACTTAGGCACGATGTCATTCCGATTCTTTAATTGTCGTTTGATTGAGAAAGAAGAAAAAATGTTGGATATATTCATCATCCCTAAGGGCCGGTTCACACGATGAAATTTTCCTTCAAGCATTTGATGCAATTCGTGTATAAAGCCTTGTCACAACTTTCAAATTACTATTTGATCAAATCCCCCAAAAAAGAAACCACGCACGAAATAGTGCGTTCATACAACAATTTGACGCGAAATTTGATCGTGTGAACTGACGCTTATAGTTTATTTTCGTTCTTGCATAAAAGATTTAAACACACATAGGATTGTACTTTTAAAAATAAATAACATGGTGATTTCTAAATATAAAGTTTTATTGACAACCCAGCTGTCTTGTTTTATTCCCCATTCCTGACATTCCATCAGTGCTGCTCTTTGAGTGACAATTGTTGCTTCTCCTGACATTCCATCAGTACTGCTCTTTGAGTGACAATTGTTGCTTCTCCTGACATTCCATCAGTACTGCTCTTTGAGTGACAATTGTTGCTTCTCCTGACATTCCATCAGTACTGCTCTTTGAGTGACAATTGTTGCTTCTCCTGACATTCCATCAGTACTGCTCTTTGAGTGACAATTATTGCTTCTCCTGACATTCCATCAGTACTGCTCTTTGAGTGACAATTATTGCTTCTCCTGACATTCCATCAGTACTGCTCCTTGAGTGACAATTATTGCTTCTCCTGACATTCCATCAGTACTGCTCTTTGAGTGACAATTGTTGCTTCTCCTGACATTCCATCAGTACTGCTCTTTGAGTGACAATTGTTGCTTCTCCTGACATTCCATCAGTACTGCTCTTTGAGTGACAATTGTTGCTTCTCCTGACATTCCATCAGTACTGCTCTTTGAGTGACAATTATTGCTTCTCCTGACATTCCATCAGTACTGCTCTTTGAGTGACAATTATTGCTTCTCCTGACATTCCATCAGTACTGCTCTTTGAGTGACAATTATTGCTTCTCCTGACATTCCATCAGTACTGCTCTTTGAGTGACAATTATTGCTTCTCCTGACATTCCATCAGTACTGCTCTTTGAGTGACAATTGTTGCTTCTCCTGACATTCCATCAGTACTGCTCTTTGAGTGACAATTGTTGCTTCTCCTGACATTCCATCAGTACTGGTCTTTGAGTGACAATTATTGCTTCTCCTGACATTCCATCAGTACTGCTCTTTGAGTGATAATTGCTTCTCCTGACATTCCATCAGTACTGGTCTTTGAGTGACAATTGCTTCTCTTGACATTCCATCAGTACTGCTCTTTGAGTGATAATTGCTTCTCCTGACATTCCATCAGTACTGCTCTTTGAGTGATAATTGCTTCTCCTGACATTCCATCAGTACTGGTCTTTGAGTGATAATTGCTTCTCCTGACATTCCATCAGTGCTGCTCTTTGAGTGATAATTGCTTCTCCTGACATTCCTCAGTACTGCTCTTTGAGTGATAATTGCTTCTCCTGACATTCCATCAGTACTGGTCTTTGAGTGACAATTGCTTCTCTTGACATTCCATCAGTACTGCTCTTTGAGTGATAATTGCTTCTCCTGACATTCCATCAGTACTGCTCTTTGAGTGACAATTGCTTCTCCTGACATTCCATCAGTACTGCTCTTTGAGTGATAATTGCTTCTCCTGACATTCCATCAGTACTGGTCTTTGAGTGACAATTGCTTCTCCTGACATTCCATCAGTACTGGTCTTTGAGTGACAATTGCTTCTCCTGACATTCCATGAGTACTGCTCTTTGAGTGACAATTGCTTCTCCTGACATTCCACCAGTGCTGCTCTTTGAGTGACAATTGCTTCTCCTGACATTCCATCAGTACTGCTCTTTGAGTGACAATTGCTTCTCCTGACATTCCATCAGTGCTGCTCTTTGAGTGACAATTGCTTCTCCTGACATTCCATCAGTGCTGCTCTTTGAGTGACAATTGCTTCTCCTGACATTCCATCAGTACTGCTCTTTGGGTGACAATTGCTTCTCCTGACATTCCATCAGTACTGCTCTTTGGGTGACAATTGCTTCTCCTGAAATTCCATCAGTACTGCTCTTTGATTGATCATTGCTTCTCCTGACATTCCATCAGTACTGCTCTTTGATTGATCATTGCTTCTCCTGACATTCCATCAGTACTGCTCTTTGATTGATCATTGCTTCTCCTGACATTCCATCAGTACTGCTCTTTGATTGATCATTGCTTCTCCTGACATTCCATTAGTACTGCTCTTTGATTGATCATTGCTTCTCCTGACATTCCATCAGTACTGCTCTTTGATTGATCATTGCTTCTCCTGACATTCCATCAGTACTGCTCTTTGAGTGACAATTGCTTCTCCTGACATTCCATCAGTGCTGCTCTTTGAGTGACAATTGCTTCTCCTGACATTCCATCAGTGCTGCTCTTTGAGTGACAATTGCTTCTCCTGACATTCCATCAGTGCTGCTCTTTGAGTGACAATTGTTGCTTCTCCTGACATTCCATCAGTACTGCTCTTTGAGTGACAATTGCTTCTCCTGACATTCCATCAGTACTGCTCTTTGAGTGACAATTACTTCTCCTGACATTCCATCAGTGCTGCTCTTTGAGTGACAATTATTGCTTCTCCTGACATTCCATCAGTGCTGCTCTTTGAGTGACAATTGCTTCTCCTGACATTCCATCAGTGCTGCTCTTTGAGTGACAATTGTTGCTTCTCCTGACATTCCATCAGTACTGCTCTTTGAGTGACAATTGCTTCTCCTGACATTCCATCAGTGCTGCTCTTTGAGTGACAATTGCTTCTCCTGACATTCCATCAGTACTGCTCTTTGAGTGACAATTGCTTCTCCTGACATTCCATCAGTGCTGCTCTTTGAGTGACAATTGCTTCTCCTGACATTCCATCAGTACTGCTCTTTGAGTGACAATTATTGCTTCTCCTGACATTCCATCAGTACTGCTCTTTGAGTGACAATTATTGCTTCTCCTGACATTCCATCAGTACTGCTCTTTGAGTGACAATTGCTTCTCATGACATTCCATCAGTACTGCTCTTTGAGTGACAATTATTGCTTCTCCTGACATTCCATCAGTACTGCTCTTTGAGTGACAATTGCTTCTCCTGACATTCCATCAGTACTGCTCTTTGAGTGACAATTGTTGCTTCTCCTGACATTCCATCAGTACTGCTCTTTGAGTGACAATTGTTGCTTCTCCTGACATTCCATCAGTACTGCTCTTTGAGTGACAATTGTTGCTTCTCCTGACATTCCATCAGTACTGCTCTTTGAGTGACAATTATTGCTTCTCCTGACATTCCATCAGTACTGCTCTTTGAGTGACAATTATTGCTTCTCCTGACATTCCATCAGTACTGCTCCTTGAGTGACAATTATTGCTTCTCCTGACATTCCATCAGTACTGCTCTTTGAGTGACATATGTTGCTTCTCCTGACATTCCATCAGTACTGCTCTTTGAGTGACAATTGTTGCTTCTCCTGACATTCCATCAGTACTGCTCTTTGAGTGACAATTGTTGCTTCTCCTGACATTCCATCAGTACTGCTCTTTGAGTGACAATTATTGCTTCTCCTGACATTCCATCAGTACTGCTCTTTGAGTGACAATTATTGCTTCTCCTGACATTCCATCAGTACTGCTCTTTGAGTGACAATTATTGCTTCTCCTGACATTCCATCAGTACTGCTCTTTGAGTGACAATTATTGCTTCTCCTGACATTCCATCAGTACTGCTCTTTGAGTGACAATTGTTGCTTCTCCTGACATTCCATCAGTACTGCTCTTTGAGTGACAATTGTTGCTTCTCCTGACATTCCATCAGTACTGGTCTTTGAGTGACAATTATTGCTTCTCCTGACATTCCATCAGTACTGCTCTTTGAGTGATAATTGCTTCTCCTGACATTCCATCAGTACTGGTCTTTGAGTGACAATTGCTTCTCTTGACATTCCATCAGTACTGCTCTTTGAGTGATAATTGCTTCTCCTGACATTCCATCAGTACTGCTCTTTGAGTGATAATTGCTTCTCCTGACTTTCCATCAGTACTGGTCTTTGAGTGATAATTGCTTCTCCTGACATTCCATCAGTGCTGCTCTTTGAGTGATAATTGCTTCTCCTGACATTCCTCAGTACTGCTCTTTGAGTGATAATTGCTTCTCCTGACATTCCATCAGTACTGCTCTTTGAGTGACAATTGCTTCTCCTGACATTCCATCAGTACTGCTCTTTGAGTGATAATTGCTTCTCCTGACATTCCATCAGTACTGGTCTTTGAGTGACAATTGCTTCTCCTGACATTCCATCAGTACTGGTCTTTGAGTGACAATTGCTTCTCCTGACATTCCATGAGTACTGCTCTTTGAGTGACAATTGCTTCTCCTGACATTCCACCAGTGCTGCTCTTTGAGTGACAATTGCTTCTCCTGACATTCCATCAGTACTGCTCTTTGAGTGACAATTGCTTCTCCTGACATTCCATCAGTGCTGCTCTTTGAGTGACAATTGCTTCTCCTGACATTCCATCAGTACTGCTCTTTGGGTGACAATTGCTTCTCCTGACATTCCATCAGTACTGCTCTTTGGGTGACAATTGCTTCTCCTGAAATTCCATCAGTACTGCTCTTTGATTGATCATTGCTTCTCCTGACATTCCATCAGTACTGCTCTTTGATTGATCATTGCTTCTCCTGACATTCCATCAGTACTGCTCTTTGATTGATCATTGCTTCTCCTGACATTCCATCAGTACTGCTCTTTGATTGATCATTGCTTCTCCTGACATTCCATTAGTACTGCTCTTTGATTGTGATTGATCATTGCTTCTCCTGACATTCCATCAGTACTGCTCTTTGATTGATCATTGCTTCTCCTGACATTCCATCAGTACTGCTCTTTGAGTGACAATTGCTTCTCCTGACATTCCATCAGTGCTGCTCTTTGAGTGACAATTGCTTCTCCTGACATTCCATCAGTGCTGCTCTTTGAGTGACAATTGCTTCTCCTGACATTCCATCAGTGCTGCTCTTTGAGTGACAATTGTTGCTTCTCCTGACATTCCATCAGTACTGCTCTTTGAGTGACAATTGCTTCTCCTGAAATTCCATCAGTACTGCTCTTTGAGTGACAATTGCTTCTCCTGACATTCCATCAGTGCTGCTCTTTGAGTGACAATTGCTTCTCCTGACATTCCATCAGTGCTGCTCTTTGAGTGACAATTGCTTCTCCTGACATTCCATCAGTGCTGCTCTTTGAGTGACAATTGTTGCTTCTCCTGACATTCCATCAGTACTGCTCTTTGAGTGACAATTGCTTCTCCTGACATTCCATCAGTGCTGCTCTTTGAGTGACAATTGCTTCTCCTGACATTCCATCAGTACTGCTCTTTGAGTGACAATTGCTTCTCCTGACATTCCATCAGTGCTGCTCTTTGAGTGACAATTGCTTCTCCTGACATTCCATCAGTACTGCTCTTTGAGTGACAATTATTGCTTCTCCTGACATTCCATCAGTACTGCTCTTTGAGTGACAATTATTGCTTCTCCTGACATTCCATCAGTACTGCTCTTTGAGTGACAATTGCTTCTCATGACATTCCATCAGTACTGCTCTTTGAGTGACAATTATTGCTTCTCCTGACATTCCATCAGTACTGCTCTTTGAGTGACAATTGCTTCTCCTGACATTCCATCAGTACTGCTCTTTGAGTGACAATTATTGCTTCTCCTGACATTCCATCAGTACTGCTCTTTGAGTGACAATTATTGCTTCTCCTGACATTCCTCAGTACTGGTCTTTGAGTGACAATTATTGCTTCTCCTGACATTCCATCAGTACTGCTCTTTGAGTGACAATTATTGCTTCTCCTGACATTCCTCAGTACTGGTCTTTGAGTGATAATTGCTTCTCCTGACATTCCATCAGTACTGCTCTTTGAGTGACAATTATTGCTTCTCCTGACATTCCTCAGTACTGCTCTTTGAGTGACAATTGCTTCTCCTGACATTCCATCAGTACTGCTCTTTGAGTGACAATTGCTTCTCCTGACATTCCTCAGTACTGCTCTTTGAGTGACAATTGCTTCTCCTGACATTCCTCAGTACTGCTCTTTGAGTGACAATTGCTTCTCCTGACATTCCATCAGTACTGCTCTTTGAGTGACAATTGCTTCTCCTGACATTCCTCAGTACTGCTCTTTGAGTGACAATTGCTTCTCCTGACATTCCTCAGTACTGCTCTTTGAGTGACAATTATTGCTTCTCCTGACAGTCCATCAGTACTGCTCTTTGAGTGACAATTGCTTCTCCTGACATTCCATCAGTACTGCTCTTTGAGTGACAATTGCTTCTCCTGACATTCCTCAGTACTGCTCTTTGAGTGACAATTGCTTCTCCTGACATTCCTCAGTACTGCTCTTTGAGTGACAATTGCTTCTCCTGACATTCCTCAGTACTGCTCTTTGAGTGACAATTGCTTCTCCTGACATTCCATCAGTACTGCTCTTTGAGTGACAATTGCTTCTCCTGACATTCCTCAGTACTGCTCTTTGAGTGACAATTGCTTCTCCTGACATTCCATCAGTACTGCTCTTTGAGTGAAAATTGCTTCTCCTGACATTCCTCAGTACTGCTCTTTGAGTGACGATTGCTTCTCCTGACATTCCATCAGTACTGCTCTTTGAGTGACAATTGCTTCTCCTGACATTCCATCAGTACTGCTCTTTGAGTGACAATTGCTTCTCCTGACATTCCTCAGTACTGCTCTTTGAGTGACAATTGCTTCTCCTGACATTCCATCAGTACTGCTCTTTGAGTGACAATTGCTTCTCCTGACAGTCCATCAGTACTGCTCTTTGAGTGACAATTGCTTCTCCTGACAGTCCATCAGTACTGCTCTTTGAGTGACAATTGCTTCTCCTGACAGTCCATCAGTACTGCTCTTTGAGTGACAATTATTGCTTCTCCTGACAGTCCATCAGTACTGCTCTTTGAGTGACAATTATTGCTTCTCCTGACATTCCATCAGTACTGCTCTTTGAGTGACAATTGCTTCTCCTGACAGTCAATCAGTACTGCTCTTTGAGTGACAATTATTGCTTCTCCTGACATTCCATCAGTACTGCTCTTTGAGTTACAATTGTTGCTTCTCCTGACATTCCATCAGTACTGCTCTTTGAGTGACAATTATTGCTTCTCCTGGCATTCCATCAGTACTGCTCTTTGAGTGACAATTATTGCTTCTCCTGACATTCCATCAGTACTGGTCTTTGAGTGACAATTGCTTCTCCTGACAGTCCATCAGTACTTCTCTTTGAGTGACAATTGCTTCTCCTGACATTCCATCACTACTGCTCTTTGAGTGACAATTATTGCTTCTCCTGACATTCCATCAGTACTGCTCTTTGAGTGACAATTGCTTCTCCTGACATTCCATCAGTACTGCTCTTTGAGTGACAATTATTGCTTCTCCTGACATTCCATCAGTACTGCTCTTTGAGTGACAATTATTGCTTCTCCTGACATTCCTCAGTACTGGTCTTTGAGTGACAATTATTGCTTCTCCTGACATTCCATCAGTACTGCTCTTTGAGTGACAATTATTGCTTCTCCTGACATTCCTCAGTACTGGTCTTTGAGTGATAATTGCTTCTCCTGACATTCCATCAGTACTGCTCTTTGAGTGACAATTATTGCTTCTCCTGACATTCCTCAGTACTGCTCTTTGAGTGACAATTGCTTCTCCTGACATTCCATCAGTACTGCTCTTTGGGTGACAATTATTGCTTCTCCTGACATTCCATCAGTACTGCTCTTTGAGTGACAATTATTGCTTCTCCTGACATTCCATCAGTACTGCTCTTTGAGTGACAATTGCTTCTCCTGACATTCCATCAGTACTGCTCTTTGAGTGACAATTATTGCTTCTCCTGACATTCCATCAGTACTGCTCTTTGAGTGACAATTATTGCTTCTCCTGACATTCCATCAGTACTGCTCTTTGAGTGACAATTATGTTGCTTCTCCTGACATTCCTCAGTACTGGTCTTTGAGTGACAATTATTGCTTCTCCTGACATTCCATCAGTACTGCTCTTTGAGTGACAATTATTGCTTCTCCTGACATTCCTCAGTACTGGTCTTTGAGTGATAATTGCTTCTCCTGACATTCCATCAGTACTGCTCTTTGAGTGACAATTATTGCTTCTCCTGACATTCCTCAGTACTGCTCTTTGAGTGACAATTGCTTCTCCTGACATTCCATCAGTACTGCTCTTTGAGTGACAATTATTGCTTCTCCTGACATTCCATCAGTACTGGTCTTTGAGTGATAATTGCTTCTCCTGACATTCCATCAGTACTGCTCTTTGAGTGACAATTGCTTCTCCTGACAGTCCATCAGTACTGCTCTTTGAGTGATAATTGCTTCTCCTGACATTCCATCAGTACTGCTCTTTGAGTGACAATTGCTTCTCCTGACAGTCCATCAGTACTGCTCTTTGAGTGATAATTGCTTCTCCTGACATTCCATCAGTACTGCTATTTGAGTGAAAATTGCTTTACTTGACATTCCATCAGTGCTGCTCTTTGAGTGACAATTGCTTTTCTTGTCATTCCATCAGTACTGCTCTTTGAGTAACAATTGCTTTTCTTGTCATTCCATCAGTACTGCTCTTTGAGTGATAATTGCTTTTCTTGACATTCCATCAGTACTGCTTTGCTGAGAAGAGACTGAATGCTGCACTACATGAGTACTTCAACTTGGGCTGCGAAAAAACAATGGTGAGTCTTAGCCTATCAAAATTTAAGCTAACTCTGAAAATACCATGTGATATAATATAGACTGATGTATAGACAAGTGTATATATTAATATGTAGACTTGTATATAGAGTGTTACGTAGACTGATGTATACAGTTTTATACGAAAATTGTTATTTCTTTGTGGGCAAAACTCGACAATGTCGCATACATATTCATTATCTAAAAGTAAAAATAGCCATTCGCAAAACTGCGTCCGTCAATTAACTCCAATAAGATCAAATTTAGATATAGTCCGGTATGTTCATGTTCACTGAAGGCATTTCAAAGTACAAACAGAAATACATTTATCCCATTTAGCTTTGATAACCACATTGTCTTAACGAGGACGTAATTTTGTTACTGGGATGACAAAGTGTACAAATAGCGTTATTATTAGTATTTCAAATTGTTGCAGGCCATTCGCAAGGGTCGTAGAATTTATTTGCCCCCTCTTTCAACTTGATCTTAGCTTTGTGACGTATTGGGAAATGGTGATGGTATCATCGGTAAGAGGAGCAACACGAAGTCACGCCCAACTGGTGACAGACACAGGCGCGACGTGACGCTCTGCACCAGGTGTTGTCTGACAGATAACTGCAATCAAGATATCTGTGCTGATGCAGGTGACGAGCTGTAGAAATATTTGACAGATGGTGTGAAATTGATTTTTTTTTTTTAAATATAATATAATAATTACATGCAAGAACAAGAAATGTGTTTTCCAAAATATCCACAGACACTAACTTTAAATTCATCTATTATTTAATATTGGCCCCCACCCTTTCCCTCCCCACCAAACAGCAAATACACCGTCTTGAAAAAAGAGCTTTAATTATGATTATGTGTGGTTCCTTTGGTTGAGAATAAACCCTGCAGTTATCCTTTATTTTTTATGGGAAGACATAAATCTATAGGTCCCAAACACAAAGTGATTTAATTCTTTATATATATATATATATGCCTGTGCTAGTTTTAAAGATTTAAATACGTTCGGATTCTTAAAAACTATCATTTTTATGTTCTGTTATTTTACGGAAATCGAATACATTGAAATGTGAAAAAAATTTATATATCAACTTTTATTTTTGTAAAAGTTTATGTATTATTATTATAAATTACAAATACGTTTTAAGTTACTTCTAAAGAACTATCTTAAGAGTTTTGTATTTCTTTTGAAAGTTATGAAAAAAAATATATGATCAAATAACTACAACATAATCACATTTATCGGGAAAACTCAAACATCATTTGTTTAGTACATTTTTAGTGCGTTGTTAATATTGCAAAATAAAATTAAAATTAATTTGTTTTAAATAAACACGCCAATGACAATTTAGCGTGAATTTCTTATTTTACCCAAAACCCTTAATTTTTTTTTAAATTTAATAAACACGCGTTACAAAACTGATAATGTATTTTCCCCTTCTTAAAAGTAAAATTTATAAATATAATTGAATGATTTTAAAATTGTTAATAAAACACACACATTTTAGCTTTGTATTTTTAACATTTAGTACGTTTTTCATATTTTTAATTCACAAAATATACTTTTATTAAATTTATAACGTGATAGAAACTTAAACTTTAAATATGCTTCTAATAAGAAAATGCCATTTAAGTCAATGGCATTTACTAATCCATTTATAACTCATCCAAATAAGAACAAACTCTATGAAGTGCAAAATATGTTAGTTTTGGAATGGAAAGGACTACAATCCAGTGGAAGATTTTATTAGTTATATTCAAATCTGGGCCGGGGGGGGGGCATTTTCCCCAGGCAGCACAAGATACGTCTCAGAAAAAAATGAATGCATTTGATAAATAATTTAAATTCTTTAGTAGGGCCTACAATTTGGAAGTAGGAAATAGGATGTGTAAATTTTTATGTGTATGACAATATATTTAAATCTCATGGTATTACATTTGTGAAAATAGAGATGTTACATTCTCTTTTTACAAAAAGCATTTGTTTACCAAAAATAGTTCAAGGGCACGAAAAGGGGTCAATATAAATTATTCCTCTAGCGTAGTAATCGCCCCTCAATTAACGTCTTTAGTGACAAAAGTGATATAATGTGTAATAATTTAGATTGGGTAATTTAACTTAATATTTAGAGTGTAAAAAGTAGTTTAGCGCATAAAAGAGAGTAATGCAGGCGTATAATATATTGCAGATAAATACTTTTCAAAACGTTATGATGTTAGAAGCGTACATATCATTACAGAGATACTTTTTTTAAAGTTAGGAATTGTGATGAGTATTTGCAATAGCGGGTAGAAATTATCGCAAAGGACCTACCATTATTATCCCGATAACATCGGGTCATATATTCTAGTTATTTCATATTTAAATTGAGCCTAAATTCCGTATAACAATAGAAAATATTACGCACCAAATGCACGTGCGATATTCTTAAGAATCTCATTGAGCGCAGCTGTCGGTAATTTTATTTTGCACGCTTTTCAACTCACCATTACTCCATAATTTCATTTTAACCAGAGAATTATATTGATTGATGAAATCATTTGATCGAAAACATACTACAGTAGCACTATGAAGACCTTCTCTTAGTCAGGGCCGGCCTTAGGCCACTGCAACCTATGCGGCCGCATTGGGCTCCGCACTTTCATAGGCTCCGCCCCGAATTTATTTTCTAATACAAAATCTTAATTTTCACTTAATATCCTTATTCCTACCCAGACTGGGCCCCGCGCAATCCGTTTCGCATAGGGCCCCGCAATTATTAGGGTCGGCCCTGCTCTTAGTAGCTATACAATATGTCATTGACTGAAGTTCCAACTCTGGAGCAGCTAACATGTCTGCATATTTCCCCAGTTGAAAAGCCTCCGGAGACCATCCCGTCTTCCTCTGACCTGTATGTCCGGCTCATTAGTGGCTCGAACGCCTACGAGGGGACAGTGGAGGTTTACTTCAACGGTCAATGGGGCAGTATATGCGATGACCAGTGGACTACGAATGACGCCAAAGTCGTCTGCAGCATGCTCGGATATGAGGGGTAAGACATGGAGGAAAGAGGTGGAGGGAAGGGTGCAGTTCAGTTGTTTTTTTTTTTAATCTTTGGAAGCACAAACTAATCAGAATAACAAAACAATATATAATTTACTTGCTGTAATGGCGAGATTTTGTTCTTTAAAGACCTCACAACCAGACCCAGAGCAACATGACGCGACCTGTCTGTGAGATCAACTATCTCCACAACCACAAGAATATCTGCTCTCCTCAATTACAAGAATAGCTGCTATCCTCAATTACAAGAATATCTGCTATCCACAATTACAAGAATAGCTGCTATCCTCAATTACAAGAATATCTGCTATCCACAATTACAAGAATATTAGATATCGACAATCACAAGAATATCTCCTATCCACAATTACAAGAATATTAGATATCAAAAATCACAAGAATATCTGCTATCCACAATTACAAGAATATATGCTATCCACAATCACAAGAATATCTGCTATCCACAAGTACAAGAATATAAAATATCGACAATCACAAAAATATCTGCTATCCACAATTACAAGAATATCTGCTATCCACAAGTACAAGAATATTAGATATCCACAATCACAAGAATATATGCTATCCACAATTACAAGAATATCTGCTATCTACAATTACAAGAATATCAGCTATCTTTAAAACCTATTTAAGCTGTATATAGAAAGTATGTTTCCATTTTAAATGACCAGACAACAAGAGAACGCATTGGTTAAATGTCTGCGAGTAATCGCAGAGAACAATGAATTTTTTAAAAATTTAATAATTCATTTTCTGACAACCCCATAATGAAGTGCATGGTTCCGCCAAGTTTATTTTGTATATATATATATATATATATATATATATATATATATATGTGTGTGTGTGTGTGTGCTGTTTTCAAGTTTAGTACACTACCAATTTCTTTATTATATCCAGCTGTCTCTCTGCCGGTATAGCGAATTGTCCCTTGTTTTTGGGTGACCGTATCAGCACTTAATCATTAAAACGCACCAAAAAGTATATGGTCTAACAAAGTTCTTCAAAACATGAATATTCAGTCAAATGGACACGATTTTAAATAATAGCATCTTTTGTAACAAATTCATATTTACTGGCATTACTTGTGTAACACTGTCATATTTACTGGCATTACTTGTGTAACACTGTCATATTTAATGGCATTACTTGTGTAACATAGTCATATTTAATGGCATTACTTGTGTAACATAGTCATATTTAATGGCATTACTTGTGTAACACTGTCATATTTAATGGCATTACTTGTGTAACACTGTCATATTTAATGGCATTACTTGTGTAACATAGTCATATTTACTGGCATTACTTGTGTAACACTGTCATATTTAATGGCATAACTTGTGTAACACTGTCATATTTAATGGCATTACTTGTGTAACATAGTCATATTTAATGGCATTACTTGTGTAACACTGTCATATTTAATGGCATTACTTGTGTAACACTGTCATATTTAATGGCATTACTTGTGTAACATAGTCATATTTAATGGCATTACTTGTGTAACACTGTCATATTTAATGACATTACTTGTGTAACACTGTCATATTTACTGGCATTACGTGTGTAACACTGTCAAATTTAATGGCATTACTTGTGTAACATAGTCATATTTAATGGCATTACTTGTGTAACATAGTCATATTTAATGGCATTACGTGTGTAACATAGTCATATTTAATGGCATTACTTGTGTAACATAGTCATATATAATGGCATTACTTGTGTAACATAGTCATATTTAATGGCATTACTTGTGTAACATAGTCATATTTAATCACATTACGTGTGTAACACTGTCATATTTAATCACATTACGTGTGTAACACTGTCATATTTAATGGCATTACTTGTGTAACACTTTCATATTTACTGGCATTACTTGTGTAACATAGTCATATTTAATGGCATTACTTGTGTAACATAGTCATATTTAATGGCATTACTTGTGTAACATAGTCATATTTAATGACATTACTTGTGTAACAATGTCATATTTAATCACATTACTTGTGTAACACTGTCATATTTAATGGCATTACTTGTGTAACACTGTCATATTTACTGGCATTACTTGTGTAACACTGTCATATTTAATGGCATTACTTGTGTAACATAGTCATATTTAATGACATTACTTGTGTAACATAGTCATATTTAATGACATTACTTGTGTAACATAGTCATATTTAATGGCATTACTTGTGTAACACTGTCATATTTAATGGCATTACTTGTGTAACACTGTCATATTTAATGGCATTACTTGTGTAATATAGTGATATTTAATGACATTACTTGTGTAACACTGTCATATTTAATGGCATTACTTGTGTAACACTGTCATATTTAATGGCATTACTTGTGTAACATAGTGATATTTAATGACATTACTTGTGTAACATAGTCATATTTAATGGCATTACTTGTGTAACACTGTCATATTTAATGGCATTACTTGTGTAACACTGTCATATTTAATGGCATTACTTGTGTAACATAGTGATATTTAATGGCATTACTTGTGTAACACTGTCATATTTAATGGCATTACTTGTGTAACATAGTCATATTTAATGACATTACTTGTGTAACATAGTCATATTTAATGACATTACTTGTGTAACATAGTCATATTTAATGGCATTACTTGTGTAACACTGTCATATTTAATGGCATTACTTGTGTAACATAGTCATATTTAATGACATTACTTGTGTAACATAGTCATATTTAATGACATTACTTGTGTAACATAGTCATATTTAATGGCATTACTTGTGTAACACTGTCATATTTAATGGCATTACTTGTGTAACACTGTCATATTTAATGACATTACTTGTGTAACATAGTCATATTTAATGGCATTACTTGTGTAACATAGTGATATTTAATGGCATTACTTGTGTAACACTGTCATATTTAATGGCATTACTTGTGTAACACTGTCATATTTAATGCCATTACTTGTGTAACACTGTCATATTTAATGGCATTACTTGTGTAACACTGTCATATTTAATGGCATTACTTGTGTAATATAGTCATATTTAATGGCATTACTTGTGTAACATAGTGATATTTAATGGCATTACTTGTGTAACATAGTGATATTTAATGGCATTACTTGTGTAACACTGTCATATTTAATGGCATTACTTGTGTAACATAGTCATATTTAATGGCATTACTTATGTAACATAGTCATATTTAATGACATTACTTGTGTAACATAGTGATATTTAATGGCATTACTTGTGTAACACTGTCATATTTAATGGCATTACTTGTGTAACATAGTGATATTTAATGGCATTACTTGTGTAACATAGTCATATTTAATGACATTACTTGTGTAACATAGTCATATTTAATCGCATTACTTGTGTAACACTGTCATATTTAATGGCATTACTTGTGTAACATAGTGATATTTAATGGCATTACTTGTGTAACATAGTCATATTTAATGGCATTACTTGTGTAACATACTCATTTTAATGACATTACTTGTGTAACATAGTGATATTTAATGGCATTACTTGTGTAACACTGACATATTTAATGGCATTACTTGTGTAACATAGTGATATTTAATGGCATTACTTGTGTAACACTGTCATATTTAATGGCATTATTTGTGTAACATAGCCATATTTAATGGCATTACTTGTGTAACACTGTCATATTTAATGGCATTACTTGTGTAACACTGTCATATTTAATGGCATTACTTGTGTAACATAGTCATATTTAATGGCATTACTTGTGTAACACTGTCATATTTAATGGCATTACTTGTGTAACACTGTCATATTTAATGGCATTACTTGTGTAACACTGTCATATTTAATGGCATTACTTGTGTAACACTGTCATATTTAATGGCATTACTTGTGTAACACTGTCATATTTAATGGCATTACTTGTATAACACTGTCATATTTAATGGAATTACTTGTGTAACACTGTCATATTTAATGGCATTACTTGTGTAACACTGTCATATTTAATGGCATTACTTGTGTATCATAGTCATATTTAATGGCATTACTTGTGTAACACTGTCATATTTAATGGCATTACTTGTGTAACACTGTCATATTTAATGGCATTACTTGTGTAACATAGTCATATTTAATGGCATTACTTGTGTAACATAGTCATATTTAATGGCATTACTTGTGTAACACTGTCATATTTAATGGCATTACTTGTGTAACATAGTCATATTTAATGGCATTACTTGTGTAACACTGTCATATTTAATGGCATTACTTGTGTAACAATGTCATATTTAATCACATTACTTGTGTAACACTGTCATATTTAATGGCATTACTTGTGTAACACTGTCATATTTACTGGCATTACTTGTGTAACACTGTCATATTTAATGGCATTACTTGTGTAACATAGTCATATTTAATGACATTACTTGTGTAACATAGTCATATTTAATGACATTACTTGTGTAACATAGTCATATTTAATGGCATTACTTGTGTAACACTGTCATATTTAATGGCATTACTTGTGTAACACTGTCATATTTAATGGCATTACTTGTGTAATATAGTGATATTTAATGACATTACTTGTGTAACACTGTCATATTTAATGGCATTACTTGTGTAACACTGTCATATTTAATGGCATTACTTGTGTAACACTGTCATATTTAATGGCATTACTTGTGTAACACTGTCATATTTAATGGCATTACTTGTGTAACACTGTCATATTTAATGGCATTACTTGTGTAACACTGTCATATTTAATGGCATTACTTGTGTAACATTGTCATATTTAATGGCATTACTTGTGTAACACTGTCATATTTAATGGCATTACTTGTGTAACACTGTCATATTTAATGGCATTACTTGTGTAACATAGTCATATTTAATGGCATTACTTGTGTAACACTGTCATATTTAATGGCATTACTTGTGTAACACTGTCATATTTAATGGCATTACTTGTGTAACATTGTCATATTTAATGGCATTACTTGTGTAACACTGTCATATTTAATGGCATTACTTGTGTAACACTGTCATATTTAATGGCATTACTTGTGTAACATAGTCATATTTAATGGCATTACTTGTGTAACACTGTCATATTTAATGGCATTACTTGTGTAACACTGTCATATTTAATGGCATTATTTTGTGGTTGACTTCCAGAAATGGGGCACAGTCTATCAACGGTGGTGTGTTCATTCCTGGTCAAAACAGGATCTGGCTGAGCAATGTAAAGTGCGTGGGGAGTGAGTCCAACCTGTACCAATGTCCACATGATCAGTGGGGCGTGACCACCTGCATCCACAACCATGACGCGGGTGTCATGTGTTCGTCTGGTCAGTACTATGTGATGCCTGCCATTTATTTTTCAAAGTTGACCAACCACCATAGTGGGGGTGGACGTAGTGAGACTGTACCTGAGAACGGACACTACCATAGTGGTGGTGGACGTATTGAGACTGTACCTGAGAACGGACACTACCATAGTGAGGCTGGACGTAGTGAGACTCTGAGAACGGACACTACCATAGTGATGCTGAATGCAGTGAGACTCTGAGAACGGACACCGCCATAGATTATTTCAATTAAAATAATTTTTCATACGGTAATTTAATTCTGTTCTTCAAACTCTCCTCCTTTGGTTGTATTTTGTTTCGCCCCCCCCCCCCAAAATCACAATCCCCCACCCGCCTACGCCGCGCCCCTACTCTACAGGTGACACAATTCCCTGGACACAATTCACTGGACACAATTCACTGGTTGTGGTCACGGCTCTCAGCATGATGGGGCTAACAGCGAGTCATAGTTTTTGAGTCTCCTCTCAAATCATTTGACAAAGGACAATACAGCGAATAGCTACTCTGAGAGAAATCATGCAGCGCAAATTGACAGTATTAAGTTAAACAGAAAAATAAAGCTCTTTACTTTAATAATATATTAATAGTTTTGAGTTATTGAGTCGGTGTACGATGCAGAAATCTAAAATGAAACTGATCACCGATTACCAAAACAGGCATTCCTTAAAAGGTCACAAAACAGATTTTCGCTTAACTCAGTGGTTCTCAACCTTCCTAATGCCGCGACCCTTTAACACAGTTCTTCATGTTGTGACGACCCCCAACCACAAAAGTTATTTCGTTGCTTCTTCATAACTGTGGTGTCTATGTGTTTTCGGAAGGTCTTAGGCGACACCCCCCCCCCCCGTAAAGGGTTATTCGATCCCCACAGGGGTCGCGACCCACAAGTTGAGAACCGCTGACTTATCTCATTAACAGTTACTCCCGAGGATGACGTCATCTTCCTCCTGGACACCGGCATCGGGGGCATGATTTTCCGAATGAACCTTAGGACGCAATCGTTCACCCCGATTCCCTTGAGCCAGCTCTACGCACCTGTCAGTTTTGACTACGACCCCAGCATGGGACGCCTCTACTTTGTAGACGACCGCCTGGCGCAGATAGTGAGCATGAAGTACGACGGCACGGACATCAGGAACATCCTACAGCTGGACATAAGTAAGTTTCGGTTCATTACGTTTCTTTCATATTTCGAACAGCGTTAATCTGGTTCGGATTTAAGATTATCCAAAGTAGACTGCAAATTATTGGAAAAATTAAATCGCTAAACTTCTCTCTGTCTATTCACACCTTCGACAACTTCGCTTCTCCGCAGACGGGCGTATTCTTTCTGTCCTAAAGACTAGCACAAAAACATACGGTGAACGATCGTTCTCTTTCTGTGCCCCCAATCAATGGTTTTCTCTTCCACTACACATCCGTAATATATTATTATTATTTTAAGACTTTTTTTTATGGCGTAGTACCCCAACCTTGGGCTGGTCTAACCATGCTGTACATATGATTTACCGACCATCACAGCCTTTAAAACTGCACTCAAAACAAATCTCTTTAAACTCTACTTCCCCGACTGATTCCCCCACCCCCTAACCGATATACGATGCTGCTGGGTGCCGTCCATGGCTTGAAATGTAAATAGTTACTGAATGGCTGCAGTATATATAGATTAGTTTTGTTTTATTTAATTAATGTATGTTAATTAATTTTTTTAAGTTCATCATTTTGTTTATTAAATTGTATGTACAGCGTGGTGAGCACAGCCCTTGGCTGGGGTACCACACTATATAAAACCACTGATAATAATAATAATAATAATAAAATGTGTGGTGGGGGGAGACAATAAATCCAAGTGAATAAATAAATCATAGTGATGTTTATCTTCAAGCGACGACACATTTATAGATCACAGTGTGTGGGCTTAATCGTCACTACAACTCTTTTGATGAATTGGCCTCTTGTTACACGGCAATTGGCTATGTTATGTGACGATTTACACTTAGGGTTGGTTCACACGATCAAATTTTCTTTCAAACATTTGATGCTATTCGTGTATGAAGCCTTGTCACAACTTTCAAATTACTATTGATCTAATTCCCCCCAAAAATAAACCACGCACAAAATAGTGCGTTCATACAACAATTTGACGCGAAATTTGATCGTGTGAACTGACGCTTAGTTAGTTTTTGATGCGGATAAATTGAAAGCGTTGTTGATTATCCGAAATATTCAGGTCGCTTTATTACGATGGATTAACGTCAGTTAACTGAACTTATCGTTAAGCTCTTATATTGGATTTGGGATTACACGCTTCAATCTAGAGATCATGATTATTTTTTTTTTAATTTTAAATATTTGTTTTAACGTACAAAATATAATTCATCTTTCACACACACAAAAATGCCTGTTATTATACACATATCAAGTTTTGCTTGCAGTGCGACATTGTTGTATCACGGAGTGTTTATTTTCTTTGCCATCCAGTCTCATTACATGCAAAATCATTTCATTTGTCAATAATCCCCCCTCCCCACACACAGACTCCCAACCGGACAAGATAGTGGTCGACCCTCTCAATCGCCTCCTGTTCTTCACGGATGACGGTAACAACGTGATTTGCTCCTGCAACCTGGACGGCACGAACTACTCCCGCGTGATCTCGTCAAATCTCGACAACCCCAGGGGAATCGTCCTTGACCCCAGGTCAAAGTAGGTAACCTAGGGATTAAAATAAAAATTTCATTGGCTAACATAAGACATCGAAGACCAGATTTAACTTTCTGGTGATACACGAGATTAGATCTTTTCAGAATTGTGGTCTCCGCCTTGCCGTGTCAAAATAATACGCTGAGAGAAAAGCTGAGTACTTTGCGTTAGAGCAGAAACCCGTGCAACAGACAGCCAACACGACGCCCTGTGGACACACTACACACATGTGACGTGTCAAACTATCGAGTTGTATATTGAAAAGAAGTTTTAACAACACTAAATTACGTATTCGCTGTAAAGAATACAAGTTAGAATAAAATTCCATGAATCCATCCACTGAATCAATCCACTGAATCCATCCACTGAATCCATCCACTGAATCCATTCATTGTATCCATCCACTGAATCCATCCACTGAATCCATTCATTGTATCCATCCACTGAATCCATCCATTGTATCCATCAACTGAATCCATCCACTGAATACATCCACTGAATCCATCCACTGAATACATCCACTGAATCCATCTACTGGATCCATCTACTAAATCCATCCACTGAATCCATCCACTGAATTCATCCACTGAATTCATCCACTGAATTCATCCACTGAATTCATCCACTGAATCTATCCACTGAATCCATCCACTGAATACATCCACTGAATCCATCAATTGTATTCACCCATGGTATCCAACATTTAATCCAGCCCTTGAATCCCTCCACTGAATACATATATTGGATCCATTCATTCACTGCATCAATCCATTGAATAAATTATTGATCCAATTATGTAATCCATTAATAGCATTTATTCATTGAATCCAACCATCGAATACATCTATTGAATCCATAGATCGAATCTATCCATATAATCCATCGATCGAATCCATCCATTGAATCCATCTTTTGAATCCCTCCAACGAATGCATCCATTGAATCCATCCTTGCATCTCTACAATGAATGCATCCATTAAATTAATCCATCTAATCAATCCTTTTAATCCCTCCAATGAATGCATCCATTGAATCCATCCACTGAATCTACCCATTGAATTATTTATTGATCCATTTATGCAATCCATTAATAGCATATATTCATTGAATCCAAACATCGAATACATCTATTGAATCCATCGATCGAATCTATCCATTGAATCCATCGATCGAATCCATCCTTTAAATCCTCCAATGAATGCATCCATTGAATCCATCCTTGAATCCCTCCAATGATTGCATCCATTGAATCCATCCATTGAATCCATCCTTTGAATCCTTCCAATGAATGCATCCATTAAATTCATCCATCTAATCCACCATTTTAATCCCTCCACTGAATGCTTCCATTGAATCCATCCGTCGAATCCATCCTTTTAATCCCTCCAATGAATGCATCCATTGAATCCATCCATCGAATCTATCCATTATAGAACAATCTACTGGACAGACTGGGGAGCCAAGCCAAAGATAGAATCTGCCAACTACGACGGCAGCAACAGGAAAACTCTGGTGGACTCTGACATAAAATGGCCGAACGGATTAGCCATAGACTACGATGGTAGGTT
The DNA here is from genome assembly GCA_964017045.1 of Omphiscola glabra. NCBI lineage: Eukaryota > Metazoa > Mollusca > Gastropoda > Lymnaeidae > Omphiscola > Omphiscola glabra. Next base: position 25,241,462 of record OZ024808.1, read on the forward strand.
AGATGGGACAATAGCGCATGGTTGATGGTAAGATGGATTAGCGGATAAGCCACACATTTTGATGGGATAGTTTATTTGTGAAAATAATGCATCGTTGTTTGTAAAATGAAAGAATAGTCCCTGCTTCTTTGGATTGATTGGTGCATTGTGGTATTAAATGACTGTATAGTGCTCCGTTGTACAAATAGCACCTGGTTGTCGGTTCGATAAGAGAAGAATGAAGGAATTTATATTAGATATGAGATAACTGATGATTGATGGTTAGTTAAAAAACAGATAATGATTTATTTATTTTGTATGTTAGAGCGTATTTATGTCCGACTTCAGATGTGAGAATAGTTTATGATTTTTGTTTAGATGTGAGAATAGATTATTGTAGCTATTTAGATGTGAAAATAGAACAAAAAGGTATGGAGGCTGAGCAATAAATCTGGTTGATCATTAAAACCACATACAGAGACGTAATCTTTTAGTTTTAAAGAGGGTACTTTTGATAGTATGATTTAATTTAAAGATATTTCTTGTTGAAAACAGTAAATTACACAAATTCCTTTTGTCTTGGCGTTAATCCTTTCAAATACAAGAACAAAAAATAGCTATAGGGTTGTTTTTTTTAAATATGTAAAATTTAATAATACAACAGAAAGAAAAAATCGATCAATTTGCAACCGAGATTATTTTAAAAGACATCATTAAAATACACGTATTAACACTTGGAAAAGTTTTTGACTTTGTGTAAATTTTGATTTTTTGTGACATTGATTCAGTAAGATTTATTTAATTTTTTTTTTTTAACCAGCCAATAAAATCTACTTTGTTGACGGGGCACTGGGCACAATTGAAACGATGACACTACAGGGCACCAGCAGGAGGGAAATCTTCAAGGACAGCGGTTCTCATTTCTTCTCCCTGGATATCTTTGGCGACTACCTTTACTACACGGACTGGAACCACAAGTACTTCAAAATCTCACTTCCCACTAGCGTTGCTACCTGCTTATTCTGTTATTTGTTTGCGATTTTCTTATTTAAATTTTTAATCGAAAATTGTATAGGTTTAATGAAAATTTAAGAGACCCGGTGGATGACATATTTATTTTTCAATAAACTTTTTATCGACCAACCGATGGGAGTTACTGTCAGAAACATGTTTAATAGTAACAACATGTCTCATTATCTTTTTTAAAATTTAAAACGGATTATTTTTGTCCCTACAGCACACTGATGAGGATCAAGACGGACGGGTCGGGGCAGACGACCGTGGGGCCCCCAAGCTTCAGAGAGCTGTCTGATATCAGAGTCCATAAATACGGCTCCGATTTAGCGGGTGAGAGACTTTATGATTTATGATGTGCGTTTCTGACTAATATTCAACATATTATAATTTATAACATGCAACTAAAGACTATGGTTGTGTTATAAAATGTTTACGTGACGAATAAACATTCATAAAAATTTCAACGGATTAAAAATCGCTGACGTGCTTAACTGTTAGTGTTTAAGCTTGGCTTAATTTCTTCACTTGCTCAACAGGCGTGACGACCCCGTCGCCCGTGCACTTCGACCCCAGTCACGTGTTCGTGCGCATGGGTGGCAGCGGCGACGCCACGAGCGGGCGCGTAGAAATATTCGCCAACAGCCAGTGGGGGACGATCTGTGATGACCACTGGGACGACAGGGACGCCATGGTCGTCTGTCACATGATGGGTTTCGACAGGTAAAGCTCTTAACTCTTGTGACTTGGTGTGACCTTAGTGCACGCAGATACTTTCATGAATAGCTCCCCTTGGTTTAGAATACAACGTCGTCACCTTCCATGGGGCGTTGACAGAGCGTTGAAACAATTTTAGGAATAGTTAAAAATCTGGCATTTGTGTTCACGTTGAAATGTGTCAAGACTAGAATTAGGATAACTCAAGCTTTAACAGTATAAAACAATATTTCGCGAGACCAGATATTCAGGGCCAGGTTGAAGCCTTGAGGTGCCCTAAGCTCTTAGGGGCCGTCCATAAATGACGTCACGCGCCTAGAGGGGGGAGGCGAGTCAGATTTTTGTGACAATGTGTGACGAGGGGGGGGACCCTCAAGCAATGTGACGTCACATGAAAAGTAGAATATTGTAGTAAAGAATTGCACTAATTAATAACGCTAAATTACAGACATTTTTAACATATTCATTTATACAACAACCATCATTTTATTTTTAAACTACTATCACTGAGAGAATCAGTGCAGGTATGGGAGGTCCGAAAAATAGCCTCAGATCATATTACAAGACGCCAAATATGAGGAAACTCAGGGTGTAGTAGCAATGACATCTGTGAGAATTTATGGCTAAAGACGGACATTGGAGTCATAGAATTCGCCTACCACGGCAATCACCGGAAGTGGAGTGGAAGGATGACAAATGGTTGACCGTGACCGGGGGGGGGGGGAGAGATGTGGTGGTATCTTAGTAAATGCTCTAGGGCAGTGAGTCTTAACATTTTTTTACAGGGCTGCATGCCCACTCCGTTTTAAACACCCCCCCCCCAAACGTATAAGTTATATTGTAATAAAATTAAAAATAATTAAACAATGTAGTTATCTTAGTTTTATTTCTTTAATTAACTTTATAGACAATGGAAAAAATTACCATTAAAAGCAATGCGCCGACAAAATTCACAAGAAAAATATTCACTGCTGTATTCAAAATGCACACAAACGAATTAAAAAGAAAGCAGAAACAGTTAGCAATTACAATCAGTGGCGTAGCCAGGGTTGGTGTCACCCGGTCCGGTAAGCTCATAGTGTCACCCCCCCCCCACACACACACACACCCTTTCCACGATGTAATTCTTCTTGTTAAACTTAGTCCACAGTATAACAAATACAAGAACAAAAAAAAATTAATTGAAGGTCATGAGGTAAATGTATTTATTAAGAACTGTGACATGTAATTAGAATCGCTCATTGTTATCAAAGGATAGTTTTATTTCTCAGAATGTAGATAAATATAGCTTTTAATGTCACTTACAAAGTTACTGAACACTTCATTCGGCGTTGAACATGGTCAAAATGGTGTGTTTCTGGCCTAATAATAAGATTACCGAATTGCTGTCGCATCAACTTTGAAATTTTAATTAAAAACGCATTTTGATTGGTTACATGGGTGGAAAATGTACGCGTCATCTGTAATCCTTTTGTGGATTTCGGTTAGACCGAGCAGTATGTGATCTGTAAATACGCAATTTTTCAATTTGATGTCACCCCCTGAGATGGCTTCACCCCCGTGCGGTATGCACCCCTCTAGCTACGCCACTGAATGCACTTTTCTGGTCTACCACATCTCAGGGCTGGGGAGGTACATTTACCACTGGATAAGAACCACTGTTCTAGTGAAGTGTTTTTGACACAGGTGCTGTAATTTGATATCCAAGGGAGGTGACTCTCTTAAGGGTGTGTACAGGACAATAGTGGAGACAGGGACTTTTTTATAGAAAAAGGGGAAGGGGGGGTTGTAGAGATTTGTGACGTTATATTTTAAGGGGGGGGGGGGTCTAACTTTTTGTGATGATTTGTGACGATGGGGGGAGGGGGGGGTCAAAAATCGGCAAAATTTGCGTGACGTCATATATGGATGGCCCCTTAAACGATTTTGAGGATAAGACAATATTTTATGAAATCAAAATGCAGGGATGCATTTTGGCGCATACTAGAATGTTGTCTTTTTTTAAAAATTGATTGAGTACTTTTATAGCCTTTGTGTCCATGCTACTTTAGCATGCTCACAGCGCTCTGATGTCTCAGTACTTTTATAGCCTTTGTGTCCATGCTATTTTAGCATGCTCACAGCGCTCTGATGTCCTGAAAACTATTTAAAGAATAAAGTCCTTAATTTGTTCTTAAATCACTTTTTATCATTTTCAATGTCCCTCAAAGATTGAGGCAAACTGCTCCACAATTTAGGCGCAATAGCTTCAAAAGAGCGCACCCTTTATGACTTCTTTCTGTGTCCATCCACACAGGGATCTCTCAGTAAGGACTGTGTCGAAGAGCTCAGGTGCTGGATGGAAATATTTTTAGTAATCAGTTTTTGAAGATATACAGGTGTTGAGCCTTCTCTACAGCTTTACGCCAGGGACATAATTTTGTAATTAACATACTCAATCACAGGAACCCAATGGAGATCTCTAAGAACTGGGGTGATTTGGTCAGATTTCTTTCGGCGTGAAACAATGAGTGCTGCAGTATTTTGTACCTTCTGGAGTCTTTGAATTTGGTTCTGGGTTAACCCCGCAAACAACTGTTACAGTAATATAATCTTGACTGGATTAGAGTGACTGCTACGGCATTGGCTGTTCTCCTTTAAATCTTGCGTCATTTTATACTTAAGTGGGCCACAGAAGAATTGCTATTGTAAACGTATCTCTTGCTGGGTAAGCTTTTGTCAGACATAGACTGCCCTGAAAAAGCAATTCACTTTCAGACGATGGTAAGGCTATGTGTCTTATAATTTGAAATCGAACATATTTCCAATTTTATAGGTACTGAAATATTTAGCCTTTTTAATTTCATTTTTTAAAGGCTTAAAATTGTTGTTGGCGTATTCCTGTGATGCGTCCTGTCTTCTGATGTCATAAGCACATCGTATATTGCCAAATGGTTTAAATGGTTCAATGATGATGTGGTATGGCAGGGATGAATCCATGGATTGAAAGTCACTGAAATATTTCCATAAGCAATTTTAAATATACACATTGATGCAACAAATTAATTACACATATTTACCATATGTACCTCATTCTCAATACCACTCCTCCTCCGGGTAACTTTTGTATCTGACAACCATATCTGACATTTTGTCATATTAAAACTTCGACTTAATTGGAACTAACACATGTGATACTTGCTCGCTTGGAATTCAGCTCCTATCAAATATATTGGGACGAGAGCTGCAATAGGATCAACATCTTAGAAACCTTTGTGTACTTCAAAATATGTTTACTATTACCAGTCCTCACCTCTCTGTCTTCTACCTAGGGCCGTCTAGTCAGTCCTCACCTCTTTGTCTTCTCCCTAGGGCCGTCTAGCCAGTACTCACCTCTCTGTCTTCTCCCTCGGCCGTCTAGCCAGTCCTCACCTCTCTGTCTTCTCCCTAGGGCCGTCTTACCGGTCATCACCTCTCTGTCTTCTCCCCAGGGCCAATGCTAAAGCCACTAACATGAGCATCCAAGGGGACGGGTTTGGCATCATCTCACTAGATGAGGTCAACTGCACCGGATCTGAGAATCACATCGTCGAGTGTGGATTTGGACCGGACAACTGGGCCATCCATGACTGCACACACAGGGAGGACGCCGGGGTCAACTGCGAGCCACCGCAAGCTCTTGGCTTTCAAGGTCCATTACAGGCATTTTTACTGTTTAAAGTTCTATTACATAAAATGACTGAGAATTATGTAAGCCATTGGCTTGGATGAACAAAACAAACTTATGTTTGACTAGAGACTAGAATTATGCCAGACCTTACCAACATTAGACATGGTAGGCTTACAATTTAAATCCCTAGGACTTAACCGGGTGCAGTATTGTTTACTCCGGGTCCGGATATTTTGAGCATAAACAATAGACCCACAGAAAGTCCTACACCCTACCTGCCGGCCTTTAAACAATAGACCCAGAGACAGTCCTACACCCTACCTGCCGGCCTTTAAACAATAGACCCTCAGAATGTCCTACAGATAGTCACATAGACAGTCATACACCGTTCCTGTCACTCTTTATAGATTAATGTAATAGTCATCTTCGAAAAAAATCAACCTTCTTACATGTTTTCAACCGGCACGAATAGCGCTCCCTACTGGACAGTTTTATTTTTTAATCAGAACTATTAACATAAAACATGTTAAGTAGGTTGATGCTGTTTGTCAACGGAAGCAGCCACACCACAAGCAAAATAGACATATATATATATATATATATATATATATATATATATATAAGAGATGATGTCTGAGTGTACCAATGTCCTACACGGAAGGCTTACAATATAAGTCATGATGTCTTCGACCGAAAGGTCAAAATATGATATTGGAATCGGGAAATTCAGTGCTCTATCGTGTCCATCGAAGCGTGAAGAAATATCCTTCTTCCCCAATACAAACTAAACCCACATTTCTGGTTGACCGCCTACGCCAAAACTACACCCACATTTCTGGTTGGCCTCCTACGCCAAAACTACACCCACATTTCTGGTTGGCCTCCTACGCCAAAACTACACCCACATTTCTGGTTGGCCTCCTACGCCAAAACTACACCCACATTTCTGGTTGGCCGCCTACGCCAAAACTACACCCACATTTCTGGTTGGTCGCCTACGCCAAAACTACACCCACATTTCTGGTTGGCCTCCTACGCCAAAACTACACCCACATTTCTGGTTGACCGCCTACGCCAAAACTACACCCACATTTCTGGTTAGCCGCCTACGCCAAAACTACAGGTACATTTCTGGTTGGCCGCCTACGCCATAAGTACACCTACATTTCTGGTGGGCCTCCTACGCCAAAACTACACTCACATTTCTGGTTGGCCTCCTACGCCAAAACTACAGGTACATTTCTGGTTGGCCGCCTACGCCAAAACTACACCTACATTTCTGGTTGACCGCCTACGCAAAAATTACACCCACATTTCTGGTTGGCCGCCTACGCCATAATTACACCCACATTTCTGGTTGGCCTCCTACGCCAAAACTACACCCACATTTCTGGTTGGCCTCCTACGCCAAAACTACACCCACATTTCTGGTTGGCCGCCTACGCCAAAACTACAGGTACATTTCTGGTTGGCCGCCTACGCCAAAACTACACCCACATTTCTGGTTGGCCGCCTACGCCAAAACTACAGGTACATTTCTGGTTGGCCTCCTACGCAAAAATTACACCCACATTTCTGGTTGGCCGCCTACGCCAAAACTACACCCACATTTCTGGTTGGCCTCCTACGCCAAAACTACACCCACATTTCTGGTTGGCCTCCTACGCCAAAACTACACCCACATTTCTGGTTGACCGCCTATGCCAAAACTACACCCACATTTCTGGTTGGCCGCCTACGCCAAAACTACAGGTACATTTCTGGTTGGCCGCTTACGCCATAAGTACACCTACATTTCTGGTGGGCCTCATTCGCCAAAACTACACTCACATTTCTGGTTGGCCTCCTACGCCAAAACTACAGGTACATTTCTGGTTGGCCGCCTACGCCAAAACTACACCTACATTTCTGGTTGACCGCCTACGCAAAAATTACACCCACATTTCTGGTTGGCCGCCTACGCCATAATTACACCCACATTTCTGGTTGGCCTCCTACGCCAAAACTACAGGTACATTTCTGGTTGGCCGCCTACGCCAAAACTACATCCACATTTCTGGTTGGCCGCCTACGCCAAAACTACACATACATTTCTGGTTGGCCGCCTACGTCCTAGATGCACGTTCACACTTTTACTTTTAGCTCTTAATTAATTTTTAATTCTCTTTATGTTTTTGATCCAATCCAATATTTTAACTGATCGACACGGAAACAAAATTATCCATTTTAATGTTTGTTTGTATCTGTGTTTGTTTGTATCTGTGTTTGTTTGTATCTGTGTTTGTTTGTATCTGTGTTTGTTTGTATCTGTGTTTGTTTGTATCTGTGTTTGTTTGTATCTGTGTTTGTTTGTATCTGTGTTTGTTTGTATCTGTGTTTGTTTGTATCTGTGTTTGTTTGTATCTGTGTTTGTTTGTATCTGTGTTTGTTTGTATCTGTGTTTGTTTGTATCTGTGTTTGTTTGTATCTGTGTTTGTTTGTATCTGTGTTTGTTTGTATCTGTGTTTGTTTGTATCTGTGTTTGTTTGTATCTGTGTTTGTTTGTATCTGTGTTTGTTTGTATCTGTGTTTGTTGGTGTTTTGATTTACGTTAATAAAGTTGGCGTGTCATCATATCGAGTTTGGTCAGTTTTTTCTTCCGCCACATAAACTTAACTTTTTCATCGTTCTTCGATCTCTCTCCTGTCTGTCATTTATCACAATTTATATCTGCACTATCTATCACCAGAGAGCAACATTGATAACTTCATCCTGTTCTGTGACGTCTACAGCGGGCTTTTGATCCGCATGGACCTCAACACCTACAGGTAACTGCAGTTTTAAAGATAGAAATATGTAGAAATGTAGACAGCTATGATACCGCGCAGATTCTTTCCGTCCATGATATGTGTCAATTCAGGTCAATTTTATGTATGTTAAGATAATATTTTGCACATAAATTGCACATAAGGTAGAACAGAGTAGATTTTTTCCTTTGAACTTTTCTATTTTATAGCATTACTTATTAAAAGGAAGTAGACAAATGTCTATTCACGATCACGTATATATATATATACACATATATACATGTATTTACATACAAATATTTCCAATTACATTTTTTTAATGATATCTCCGATTCAGCAAAATTGACCTGATAAGGTTTATTATAATAATTACAACGGAAAAAACTCCATTGTTTAAAATACAACACTATCTTAAACACTAAATTTGTTTTGATAAATTTAACACTATCTTAAACACTAGAGTTGTTTTGATAAATTTAACACTATCTTAAACACTAGAGTTGTTTTGATCAATTTAACACTATCTTAAACACTAGAGTTGTTTTGATAAATTTAACAATATCTTAAACAGTAGCACTGTTACAAAAAATCCTATGCGATTTTCAGAATCAGTACTCCAAATAACAGGTACAGATCCAAATTCAAAGCACCAAAAAAAATTTTTTTGTTGTCTTGTGTCATTATCTCCATACTTTATTGCAGTGGTTCTCAACCTTCCTAATGCCGCGACCCTTTAATACAATTCCTCATGTTGTGGCGACCCCCCAACCACAAAAATATTTTCGTAGCTACTTTATAACAGTGGTGTATATGTGTTTTCGGATGGTCTTATGCGACCCCCTGTAAAGGGTCATTCGACCCCCAAAGGGGTCGCGACCTACAGGTTGAGAACCGCTGCTCTATTGCATTATTGCATGTTTTATTATTATTTTGGTTTCCGCACATAGCTACACGTCTATAGTTCAAAACTCGTCACCCAACGCCGTGGCCATCACCTTTGACCCCAACGACAAACTCATCTACTTCTCTGAAGTGCTGAGCTCTTCCTCAGAGATAAGGACTTCCAACCACAGAGGGTCAATAATCAGCAAACTAGGAGTCGCGCAATCTGGTGGGTCATAGTGATGTTGGCGATGTGGGTCAGAGTGATGTTGGCGATGTGGGTCAGAGTGATGTTGACGATGTGGGTCAGAGTAATGTTGACGATGTGGGTCAGAGTGATGTTGTCTGTGTGGGTTAGAGGGATATTGGTTTGAATCGAATGCACACGATGGAAGTTTCTAGTGTTTGTGAAAAGCAAAAGAAGTGATGTAAAAAGAAAACTATTGGCCATATTGTAAAAACTTGTATTTGGATTTGTAAAAAGAACTTAAAATGATTTAAATAAAAAATGCGACAAGAAGTTTTTTCCAAAGCAATCTGTTACCTTAATTGAGGATTTTTGTCTTACTGAACAGATTATGGGAAAATAATTTTAAAAATTTGATTTTAAAGTTATTGGACCCAGTATTTAGTCACAGCAGAACAATATTGAACCCTAGTAAAATAGCGCGTCTCAAATCATCAAAGTTAGTCTCAGTTCCGCGAAACTTCCATTAGATACAGTTAGCGATGCTAACAAGACAAAAGGCCAATGATACTACCATTAAAAACCGTTTACGATATTACCATGAGATACCGTCCATTATACTCCCATTATATACCGTCAACAATACTAACATTAGATACCGTCAACGATACTGCCATGAGATAGCGTCAACGATACTACGATCAGATACCGTCTGCGATACTACCATGATAAATCGTGAACGATACTACGAATAGATATCGTCAGCAATACTACCTTGACATACCGGCATCAATACTATTATGAGTTACCGTCTAAAAAAATTCTCTGGAATTTATCATACAAAACCTCTTGTGTACCAATGCTGCAAAATCTTTGAATTGAATAAAAGTCAATTGTAATCTCTCATAAATATTTCTACCCAGGCAGCATCATAGACGGACTGGCCATTGACAGGAGTCGGAACCTGCTATTCTACACGGACGCCGGCAACAAACGGATCATGTCACTGTCACCTGAGGGTTCTGGATTCCAGGTGGTCGCCACAAACGTGGACCGGCCAAGAGGCATAGCTTTAGATAGGAAAGTTGGGTAAGAGAGAACCCTTCTAGGCATAGCTTTAGATAGGAAAGTTGGGTAAGAGAGTGTGTTGACTTGATTGTATCAACAGTATACAGAAAACTTCTAGGCATAGCTTTAGATAGGAAAGTTGGGTAAGAGAGTGTGCTGACTTGATGGCATCAACAGTAGACAGATACTTCTAAGCATATATTAGATAGGAAATTCCTTAGAAAATAAGATAAAATAGTGAGAACTGCATTGAACACTCATAGCAATGTCCTATCAAATGCTTATAAATAAGATAGGGCATTTCAGAGCAGAGATTGCAACGTTTAAAATGTCGTTTAGTATTTTTTGTTACTTGAAGAATTGTAAATATAGACTATTTCTCATTTTCTTTGTGAATTGGGTATACAATGGGTATGCAATGGGTATACATTGTGTGACAACAGTTTACCCAACTGTCTTCCATCTTCAGCGTGGTGTATTGGACAGACTGGGGGAATGCCTCTAAAATAGAGAGGGCGAATTATGACGGCACTAACCGCCAGGTCATAGCCAACACTGGTCTCATTTACCCCAACGGCATTGCCATTGACATCGCAGGTACATCCAAACGTATCTTAAAATTATATTAACGGTCACTTACATCGCATGTAAAGTAAACTATAATTACTTCAAATGCGTATATTGTCATAGTTTGAAATCATTGTTTGTTAAAACTATGGTCCTATCGTTGTTGGTGTCACACAGGTATCCGCACTTATATAACAAACATAATGCTACTACGTTTGAACTGAAAACATGCTATGTCTATGTAAATAAGTTATTTTACAATCAAGACCATATTATTACTATTTCTTATACCAATAAATCGCATAGATCAGTATTTCGCAAACTTTTCAGTTACGCCACCTGTGGACAATGTCAGAAATCGCAACAGTGAACGATGCAATATTTTTTTAAAAATATTATTTGACAATAAATATTTATTTTGTGTAAACCAACGATCTCTAATTCTTTGCTACATTGCCATAGTCGGCTCCATTTTCCAATCAATTTTTTTTTTCTATTCAAGCGATATATCTCTCCAGATATCTAATTAATACAAATCTGATATTGAAAAATTCCTAGATGTGATGAACTCCTATATTTAATAACCTTCCAAATTTCTCTATTCACCCCGATCGTACAGCCAGCCTGTTGTATTTCTGTGATTCCGGAAGAAAGACAATCGAAGTGATGAACACAGACGGGAGTAATCGAAAAATTCTCTATGTGGACAACGGTTCTCATTTCTTTGGCATCACCTTGACCTCCAAGTATATCTTTTACAGTGACTGGAACAAACAGTACGTATAATGTATATATATATATTGGGAGGATTCTTCCTTGGTAGGCTAAGGTGACCAATGCTATATTCATGGTGAATGCTCAGGTGGCCTGTCAGTCCAACGGCGTGGAGAACACACATGTGCTAGTGGTGTTAGGGACGCTGATGCTTTTCTTTGATGGATTTATTGTATCCAGGCACGAGCGGTAGGTTTACTCCATGAAGAGTGTGCTCCAACACTCTGTCTGCCTGTGCTCCAACAGTGAGTCTGCTGTGCTCCAACAGTGAGTCTGCCTGTGCTCCAGCAGTGAGTCTGCCTGTGCTCCACCAGTGAGTCTGCCTGTGCTCCAGCAGTGAGTCTGCCTGTGATCCAACAGTGAGTCTGCCTGTGCTCCACCAGTGAGTCTGCCTGTGCCCCAGCAGTGAGTCTGCCTGTGCTCCAGCAGTGAGTCTGCTTGTGCTCCAGCAGTGAGTCTGCCTGTGGTCCAGCAGTGAGTCTGCCTGTGGTCCAGCAGTGTGTCTGCCTGTGCTCCAACAGTAAGTCTGCCTGTGCTCCAACATTGAATCTGCCTGTACTCCAAAATTGAATCTGCCTCTACTCCAACAGCGGGTCTGCATGTACTCCAACAGTGAGTCTTGCTATTCTCCAACATTGAGTCTGTCTCGCAGCTTATGCGATCAAAAGCAAGTGTTTCCCATGCGTTCAGGATTGATGGATTGGAAGGACAATTTAAGTTCATTCCATCTATAAACTTCTTTTCTAACCTTCAGCTGACCGCTTTCCCTGGATACAAATAAACATAAGCTGGATTGTGCGTCAGAAAAGAAGAGGTGTATAGTCACTAAGCAACGGAGAGATTAAATTAATGGAAGAGAGACTAGTTATCATGGCGTTTAAAAGCATGTGCGACGTGGGGTGGGTTGGGGGGGAGGGGTTTCTAGGCAAGGTAAAAGCTTTATTTCATAAGCTTCCATATTGATGACGTCATTTTCAATTATTTTTTTAGAAAACTACCTAACAGATGTATTAACAAATCATGAACCACGGGCTTATTTCGATACTATAAATAGCTTTATATTCTTCATAATCGACATAGTCAGCATCTCTCCTACATTTAAATAAGATATAATCGAATACTTCGTATTACGGACCGTTATGAATTGAGAATTTAATCTCTTAATTTTAGAAACGGTCCATAATAAAGGACGATACCAACGTTTAAAAATAATAACAAATATAACGACAATCAAGGCCAGAGCTAATTACAATTAATAACTTTTTAATTTGTGAACTTCATGTAAATAATAACAGCAAGAGAAATATTATTAAAATTATAAACTTACAGATTTTCTGGTACCGGTACTGTATATAAAAATACAATGAGCACAAAATTGTATGAGGAAATAGAAAACTCTACACACAACAAAGTATGACATAGCATATCTCGTGATCAAAACAAAATTTCTCCCCCTCTCTATCGGTCAGCCCTTTTTATAGGCATTTCCTACTAAGGTCTCTCGAACCACCTAACACATTGGTTTGCCTTCCCGTTTTATCCAGAATCTTCTATTATTTTCGACAGTTCTCCTGACTAGAATTTATGTTGTAAATAAGGTTTTTCTAGCCACACTTCAAAGGCGGTCACGAGAGTTCACGAGGGGTCATGCACGTGGGACGCGAGATAGGTGTGCTAAGAACACGTCATCCTTCATAACACTTCGTTTCACGATGCATTACGTATAACTGGTCTGCTTGTTGTTACCAGTGGTATCGTTCAATAAATAATCACCCATACGATTATTTCCAGGGGCATCGGACGACTGAACCGCGACGGGACCAATCAGATTGTGGCAGGTCCGGAGAGCTTCACGAGAATTAACGGCATCTACGCTTACGAGTCTGCCTACACCCAATAAACGAGGAAACTTGAGTTGTCGTTCTTATCTTGTTTGCACATTTCCCAACTATAACATTAATGTGTCTTAATTTGGGGGAAAAAGGGGGGGGGGTGTCCACTTACACAAACAAATATATTGGCTAAAATTGTTAAACAGCGTTCAATTATTTCCGTTCTAAGAAGCAAGCCATAGTATAATGCCATCCCGTGATGCAAGCCATTGCCTTGGTGCCAACTTGATGACTTATTTCATATATTTCTTTAGTATTTTCGTAGCCACGTAACATGATCCATTTAATTGGCTATTGTGCGGATTTGAATGTAACAAACTTTAAACAAGTACAACACAGCACAAGTACAACACGGCCCAAGTACAGCACAGTACAACACAGCACAAGTACAACACGGCACAGGTACAGCACGGAAATGGTACAAAACGGCACTAGTACAACACGGTACTAGTACAACACGGCACTAGTACAACACAGCACTGGTACAACACAGCACTGGTACAACACAGCACTGGTACAACACAGCACTATTACAACACAGCACTAGTACAACACGGCACTAGTACAGCACAGCACTAGTACAACACAGCACTAGTACAACACAGCACTAGTACAACACAGCAGTAAAACAACACAGCACTGTAGTGAAATAAATTAAACACCTTTGAAATCTGCACAATATTTCTTTAATGAAACAAATCATTCATTGAACACCACTATACATGTAGGAGATACATTTATTATTTACGTCTGTGACATAATAAATGCAATACGTAAATGCCGACGTAACCTCACTGCATGGAATATAAAGCGTTGATATTGTGGCTGAATGGAGTTGGTTGGCATATGTTTAAAAAAAAAATATTTTAAAAAGGACGCAAGGTAGATAATGTTGTTTAACAATTTATGATAGAACTTGTAATTGTACTCAAGAGTTGTCTTCCTTTTCGTTCGGAGCAACGTCACCTAGCGATCAGGCCAGGTCAAAAATGCAGAACTAGGGGACTTTAAATTCAGGTGAAGTTAATTAAGAAGATGAAGTCTTTGAATGAATTCAACACATTTATTTGGTGTTTCAATTAACAAGGCAATGATTTCAACAACGACGATGAGGAGTAGGGTAATGTCAAACGGAACTGTAGCATTGAAACGCCTTAGCTAATCATGTAAGATAATGCTCTCTCAGGGGCGTAGCAATGGGGGTGTGGATGAGGCGGTAAAACCCGCAATTTTTTTTTTCTTTATATGAAAGGGTGGCTTTTTCGGCTAACTGCAAGGGATATTTTCTCAGAAAAAAAATATGGGGGCGAGGGGGTAGAAAAAAATAGTGATCCGCCCCGGGAGCCACTAACTCTAGCTACGCCCTTGGGCTGTCAAATCATCTTAAAATTGTCTTTCGACTTGTTTATTTGATCGTGGTTTGTTGGTTTTTTTTTTAAAGGGGGGGGGGGGGAGAGGGGTGTTTTGGGATTTTTTAAAAGTTTGATTGAACTGAACCTTCTTATTAATCTCCTCTGAGTAGTGCTTCATGATGTCATTAAGTCAAAGGAGAAATTAAAACTCTTCAAATGTGTTTTTACTTTGAGTGGGTGCTCATTTCAAACTGATATATTTATGTTTACACAAAAACTAAAATTAAAACCTTTGTCACGTCATGAACTGTCCATGCACCGGCTGTTGAAATACCGGACACCATTTCGGTAATCTTATCGGCTCATCTAAATCACAGGATATTTATCATCCAGTTTTTGGTCATATCATAAGATATTTAATACATAATAACATTTCCAGCCTATTTAAGTGAGAGGACTCAGAAATTATTATTATTATTATATTTAAAATAACGAAGACATAATTCAAAGTCATGGATCAGGGTACCCATGTTGACAAGATATCACACAATAAGTGAGATGTATTACATATGAATACAAAAAAAATGTTACACAGCTCAAAACACTCACAATTTACATATCAATATAGATTATAAAGTTTGCATGCTTGAAAGTATTGCTGTGACATGGGGAAAAAATGGGGCGTTGGTGTGACATGGAGAAAATGGGGCGTTACTGTGACATGGCAATAATGGGGCGTTGCCGTTACATGTGTAGTAATGGGGCATTGCTGTGACAATAAAGAGGCATTACGCAAAACTAAAACTCAACCTCCCCTTGCACACATTATAAGCAATGAAATCAGTTTTTGAAGTGTTGTATGACTGACTTGGATGTTTTGTTCAAATCTGAGACACCATGGTCCATTGTTGCTGCTTCGTTTCTGAGTCACAGCCTTGACAAAAATTTCAAGTCACTTTGTGTTCAATTTGAAATAAAAATTTTAACTTAGTATATCAGGACCAGACATAGTCTCGTTACATCTTCTATATAAATCACAAACACACACACACAACTATCTGGAGTACAAATTGAAATGTTCGGAAATTTTTATACCTTGCAATAAATTTCTTCTTTTTTTTCAGTTTTAACAGCATATTTAAAAAATCATAAACAAAAATATTTAAAGAAATGAGTTCTGCTGCATAAAATTTAAACATTAATGACCTATGCAAAAATGCAGTGAATGCCTAAAAAGGAGTGACAAAAATTAATGGCCGTGGGGTCTACATCGCGTCAATCCCAAGATTGTGGACTGGAGTACAAACCCCAGCGAAGTCCAAGACAAGAAAAGACAACACCAGCACTCTGGGTGGATGGGACTGGTTAACCTTGGACGGCAACTCTTATAAGAGAAGGTGAACTCAGATTTCAAACCCAGAGATGGATTGCAGTAGGGTGGTATAACATTAATTTATAGAAAATTCCAACAACTCCTACGAGTCTACCGACGCCAAGCTGTATCGTCCACACACCATGTTCCCTTGGGTAATCCAACGGCGTGGAGAGAGGTGATTTGATGTCTAGGGGAAACCAGCTCATCCTCCTAAAAAGAATCCTAGACCTTGTGATTTCTTCCTGCGAGGTCTACGACATCGTCACATTAAAACGGGCATGTGCAAAGCGTGAGTGGATTTATGTTCAGTTGATTTGTACTTAAGTTATGAACTCGATTGGTCCTCTGCGTAAGTTTTCTCATCCAGCACGTGCTGGCTGACACATACATTACATGTCATACGACATATCACTGATGATACATTTCTTATTTAGGCTTCTGTGGTGAAAAGGGCCACCCATTACCACAGATCCGTGTCAACAGATTATATGATGTAATAACACCCTATATATGGTGTAGATTATCAAGTACTGAGGAATTATATATCTTAAAAGTAGTGAGTCTTTTTGAATAACTAGAAATAGATTCAAATGATCTACCCAGTGTAGGATAAACAAACACAAATAAATATATTCAAGCAAAAATTAGTATTTTCTTTCTCTGCACAAAAACACCACCAGCCCCAGCCCCCCCACCCCCCCCCCCCCCCAAGGAAGATCAAGATTTACCTAATTTTTTTACTTACACATTAATTTGCATATTTTTTTTAAAAAAGGAACAGTTTACATCGGGGAATTAAAAAGTAGAATGAAAATTTAAAATTTTAGATAAATTAAATGATGTGAAAAAAAAAGTAAGTGCATAGGATGTTAAATAAAAGACATCATTTATAAAGTTGTCAGCATTTTTTTTTTAAACTTAGTTTTATTGCTGTCTATAAAATTTGCTTTGAATCTAAATAAAGCAATAATCCATTCATATATTTACCCATTAATCATATTAATCCATCATTACATGTGTCCTTTTGTTTCTCTTTTCTCATCTTCGCAATTCTCTACTTGAAAACTGAAATTAAACTTTGTATCACGTGCTTTGCACTTTTTGTTGACATCACGTGACATGCACCCAGGTCAGATGAAATACTATAAACTGTAACATTTTTTGTTTAATTTAAACAACATTTCGTGAATTTTTAAGTCGTCCTACTTTTTTCGTTTCCCTCACTTTAACACACATTTAGACCCACCTTTAGATCCACCTTTAGACCCTGTTTTAGACCCACCTTTAGACCCACCTTTAGACCCACATTTCGACCCACCTTTAGACCCACCTTTAGACCCACCTTTAGACCCTGTTTTAGACCCACCTTTAGACCCATCTTTAGACCCACATTTAGATTCACCTTTAGACCCAACTTTAAACTCAACTAAGTTACCTCACGAAGATCAATTTTTCGTATTTCAACATGACCCACTTTTTCAATACGATCTAACTCACTCATTTCTATAAGATCCACTATACTTATCTCACTTCAATCCACGTGTCTCATCTCACCCAACTCAATTATCCATTAAAACCTTCTCACTAAAATCAGATTAATTCATCTCGCTAAGATGGACCTCACACATTAATCTATGACTGTCTGAAGTCTCTGACATGATCTAAATGTCCTCACGCATCACACTGTTCACACCTTCTGCCCGCGACGCTTATGGGGCGTGCTGATCATGTTGACATCCACCATTTCTGCCAGATTGTCCCTGCTGCACGGCGTGCACCAACCGGGCAGCTGGCAAACCTCCCAGAAATGGAACCGGAAGTCGGCACTCAGCAGCAAAAGGATGAAGAACTGGCTGAAACTGGCAGCGATTCCCAGCCAACAGCTGAAGAACTGGAGAAAGTCGTCCACCTCCGTCTGGAACACTCGCTTGACCACAATACTGAAGAAAGCAGTATAGTAAAATAGACGTTACACGGGAGGTTGTGTAGCTCAGCTCCTTATAAGTGACGTAACAGTGTTACGATAATCACTGATTGAAAATGAATACAAAAATTAAACATAAATAAACTAAAGGGGCCTCTGACAACTCAATAACTAGGTTCGTTTTTTTAAAACGTAAACGATAATATAGGTGGGACCACGTTCAAGCCATTTAAAGTAAATAATCATAACAAGTTATGTTTACGCTTGAAAAAAAAGACAAGACAATGGACCGGACGTTTCGGCAAGATGCCTTCTTCAGCAGAAGATACAATACAATAAACAACAGATACATTAAAATTAAAAAATAAAACTTATGTTTTGGAAGATCTTATTAAAGTTAATGTAGGGCAATGTAGCTCATTGTAGGTCAGTGTACCTCAATGTGGGTCAGTGTAGCTCATTGTAGGTCAGTGTAGCTCAATGTAGGGCAATGTAGGTCAGTGTAGTTTTCAGCCTATTTTCAAGCATGTCTTGTTCCACTATTTTAAAAACCCTTCCTTTTTTTCTAATTTCATGAGCTCAACTTAGGTCAAAGTGCACCTATTGCTCTAGCCTGGCGCTCAAAATTTGTTGGAGTCAAAAGAAAAAGAGAGACACCACCTGAACTGCTGCACCAAAGAATGTCACCAGGATGTCAGTCAGACAAAGTCTCAAATAAATTAGTTTAAGTAAGTTTAAGACGTGTGATTTGTGTATTGAGACAGACACTGACACTGTAATGAGTGTGAGACAGACACTGAGACAGACACTAAGACTGACATTGAGACTGACATTGAGACTGACATTGAGACTTACATTGAGACTGACATCTGATATTGAGACTGACATTGAGACTGACATTGAGACTGACATTGAGACTGATGTCTGACATTGAGACTGACATCTGACAGTGAGACTGATATTGACACTGCCATTGAGTCTGACATCTGACACTGAAACTCATGGCCCAGTAACTTACTTGATGATAACAAAAGGCACCCAGACCAGGGTGAAGACCAGACACATGATACAGGTGATGTAATAATTCCTTGGCCGCGACGACAGCTCCACATAAACCTTCTCATAGAACTGGATACGTTTTTTGAAAGACCTGAGGAAAAAAGGGAATTAATCATTGGACTTTACATCTCCTTCTATTAAATTAAAAGTCACCTCCCTTTGGCACATAAAATGTTCATTTTAGGCATTGCTATTTTAAAAGGTTAACAAAGTTCTCGTATCATACTCCCAGGCATAACTGAGACTCTTGTATCAATCTCCAAGCCGCTACAACGTAAAAACCTCCACACTTCAAAACTCTCCTCCCAGCCAAATCAGTCTGCCACCTGATGTTCCAGTAAGGTGAATCCAGTGCGTTCGCTAGCAAACGCCGTTCGTACTATTTCCTTCTGTTTATAGTATTAGCGATTGATGAATTTAAATTGAATTTAATTTGTAAAAATTAATAAGCAACAGTTTTCTGTTTCTTTGGATTTTGAAAGTTTTTGGATTCTTTTACATTAATTTATTTTTATTTTTTTTAATTTTTTTTTTTAAATTGTTTTTTTTTTCTTTTCTTAAATATTTGCCAAAATTTAACTAACCAGTTTGCCCGAAACAGATTCGAACCCACTCCACCACACGTCTGGCTTACTCCAACACACCACTGGCAACCTCCACCACACCACTGGCAACCTCCACCACACCGCTGGCAACCTCCACCACACCGCTGGCCCACTCCACCACACCGCTGGCAACCTCCACCAAACCGCTGGCAACCTCCACCACACGGCTGGCAACCTCCACCATACCGCTCGCCCACTCCACCACACCGCTGGCCCACTCCACCACACGGCTGTCCCATTCCGCCACACCTCTGGCCCACTCCACCACACGGCTAGCCCACTCCGCCACATCTCTGGCCCACTCCACCACACCGCTGAACCACTCCGCCACACCTCTGGCCCACTCCACCACATCTCTGGCCCACTCCACCACACGGCTGGCCCACTCCGCCACACCTCTGGCCCACTCCACCACACGGCTGTCCCACTCCACCACACCGCTGGCAACCTCCACCACACCGCTGGCAACCTCCACCATACCGCTGGCCCACTCCACCACACCGCTGGCACACTCCACCACACGGCTGTCCCACTCCGCCACACCTCTGGCCCACTCCACCACACGGCTAGCCCACTCCGCCACATCTCTGGCCCACTCCACCACACCGCTGAACCACTCCGCCACACCTCTGGCCCACTCCACCACATCTCTGGCCCACTCCACCACACGGCTGGCCCACTCCGCCACACCTCTGGCCCACTCCACCACACTGCTGGCCCACTCCGCCACACGGCTGGCCCACTCCACCACACCACTGGCAACCTCCACCACACCGCTGGCAACCTCAACCACACCGCTGGCTCACTCCATCACACCGCTTGCCCACTTCACCACACCTCTGGCCCACTCCACCACACGGCTGGCCCACTCCGCCACACCGCTGGCCCACTCCACCACACGGCTGGCCACACTCCACCACACCGCTGGCCTACTCCACCACACCGCTGGCCCACTCCACCACATCGCTGGCCCACTCCGCCACACCGCTTGCCCACTCCACCACACGGCTGGCCCACTCCACTACACCGTTGGCCCACTCCACCACACCGCTGGCCCACTCCACCACATCGCTGGCCCACTCCACCACATCGCTGGCCCACTCCACCACACCGCTGGCCCACTCCGCCACACCGCTGGCCCACTCCGCCACACCGCTGGCCCACTCCGCCACACCGCTGGCCCACTCCGCCACACCGCTGGCCCACTCCACCACACCGCTGGCCCACTCCGCCACATTGTTGGCCAGCTCCCCAACTTTGAAAAGCAAAAGATCTACTAACTTGGTAAATAAATAGGCGCTGGTAATGGCCATGGCAAATAAGCTGGGTATCGATACCAGCACCCCAGCGGTCAGCATGTAGGCGACTTGTTGCTTGGTATCGATCATGCATATCGACGTGGCTTTGTTGAAGACTGCAGACTGTGGTAAAGCAAGTATTAATGCATCACGTGTTCAAAAGCTTGAAATAAAAAAAAATTCAATGAAAAATTAAGAAAGTGGAATAATTTTCTCAATAAAATAACT
This sequence comes from Omphiscola glabra, assembly GCA_964017045.1. Taxonomy (NCBI): domain Eukaryota; kingdom Metazoa; phylum Mollusca; class Gastropoda; family Lymnaeidae; genus Omphiscola; species Omphiscola glabra. The sequence continues at coordinate 25,262,818 of OZ024808.1, forward strand.
CTATCGATAGAGAGACATAGAGATGCATTCAAATGTATTGGAATTATTTTATTACTGAATACCATTGTACATTCTTTGGGCTGAGACGGGGTCAGTTTTTACTACACACAGTCCTGGTCCGGGTATATCGAAACATTAACAGGCGGGTCCGAGTCCATGTGTTACAAAAAAAGAGTCAGCTTCTCTTTTTCTATATTAAATTCCAACCTAGGTAGAGACGCGAAAAATGCATATACACAACCAGTATTACGAAGGCATCAAAGTTGAAGGCTTCCAAACACTATATATATATATATATATATATATATATATATATATATATATATATATATATATATATATATATATATATATAAGAATGAGCTATAGGGACCTAACGCCAAAGAGCCGAAAATATTTTGATACGTTCGGACTCTTAAAAACAAACATAGTTCTTTTCTATTATTTTACGGAAATCGAATAAATTTACATGCGCAAAAAATATTATATTTCCGCTTTTATTTTAGCAAAAGTTTAAGTATTATTATTATAAATTACAAATACATATAAAGAAACAACTAAGGAACTATCTGAAGCATTTTATATGCGTTTAAAAGTTATGAAAACAAAATTAAATAGAAAAAATATGATCAAAGAAATACACAGTAATCACATTTATCGGGAAAACCTAAACATCAGTTGTTGTTAGTGCGTTTTTTAGCGCGTTGTCAATAAGGCGAAATAAAATTAAAATTAATTAGTTCTAAATAATCACACAAATGACGTCATAAAGCGAATAGCCTATTTAGCCAAAGCTAAAAGTTCTCTGATTTAATAAAAGAGCGTGACAAAACTGATGATGTACATTCCCCTTCTTATAAGTAAAATTAATAAATAGCATTGATTGCTTTTTAAATTGCTAAACTTAAATACTAATTTAGCTTTGTATTTTTAACATTTAATACGTTTGTACTTTTTATTCATTCCAAAAATAAACTTTTATGAAATTTATAAAGTAGTAAAAACTTTACATTTAAAAATAATTTTAATAAGAAAATGCCTTTTAATTAAATTGGTGTAGCAAAACTAAATAGCCAAATAGCATTTTTAATGCACTTATCACTGATCTAGATGAGAAATAAGCATATTAAATGCAAAATAATCTTCAGCGTAAGTAAGGGGGCTACAATCCAGTGGATGATTTATTATTCTTTTTAAAACTCTGTGTAGCCAACTATACACTATACATTCATTTTGCCCAGTGCAGCACAAGATAAGCCTCAGAATAAATTTGATCAATAATTAACCTTCTTCGATACCTTTATATCGATGGTAGGAAATTAAGTTCATGCTTTTTCACTTGGATGACAATATCTTTCAATCCAATGACAATTCAGTTGTAAAAAAAAAAAGAAGCTATATTCTCATTTTACATATGAACATGTGTTAACCAATTAAGAAAATCAATGACTTTAACAAAACATAAAAATATTTTCATAATTATCCCCAGGGATATCAAAACCCAATCACTTTACACAAGTGAAAATTTAATTTTAAAAATAGAGATTTTATTAGATAGAGAGATAGAAAGACAGACAGACAGACAAATACACAGATATATGATAGATAGATAGAGATGTAGATAAAAGATAGCTAGACGGATGGATGGATGGGTGAAAGGATGGATGGATGGAAGGGTGGGTGGGTGAGAGGATGAATGGATGGATGGATGGATGGATAGATAGGTAGGTAGGTAGGCAAGTAGGTTGGTAGGTAAGTAAGTAGGTAGATAGATATGTAGGTAGGTAGGTAGGGAGATAGATGGGTAGATAGATACAGACCTGTTTACTCTTACGATTTTGGATTACAATGTACGATTTTGATGTGTATACATTATATATACTGAGTGTTTTTTTACTATTAAGATAATGTATTGAACGATTTTGTGATGAAATTGTACGATTTTAAGATTTTGAGGGTAAACAGGTCTGTTAAGATAGTAGCTGGATTGGTAGATAGTTAGGTAGATAGGTAGGTAGGTAGGTAGGCAGGCAGGCAGGCATGTAGATGGCAAATAGGTAGATAGGTAGATGATAGATAGACAGGTAGATAGATAGATAAACAGACAGACAAACAGACAGGCAGTCAGACAGACAGAGAGACAGTAGGAGAGACAGAAAGAGAGACAGTCAGAGAGAAAAACAGACAGACAGAGATTTAGACAGAAAGACAGACAGAGAGACAGACAGAGAGAGAGACAGACAGAGAGGCAGACAGAGAGAGAGACAGACAGACAGAGAGACAGACAGAGAGACAGACAGAGAGACAGACAGAGAGACAGACAGAGAGACAGACAAAGAGACAGATAGACAGACAGAGAGATAGACAGGGAGACAGACAGAGAGATAGACATAATGACAGAGAGATAGACAGAGAGACAGAGACCGAGAGACAGCTTGAGAGACAAACGTAGAGACAGAGAGACAGACAGACAGAGAGACATATAGACCGGCAGAGAAACAGAGAGACAGACAGAGAGAAAGAGAGACAGACAGAGAGAAAGAGAGATAGACAGAGAGACAGACAGAGAGACATAAAGACAGGCAGAGACAGAGAGACAGACAGACAGATAGGGAGACAGACTGAATGACAGAGAGACAGACATAGAGACAGACAGAGAGACAGACAGAGAGACAGACAGTCAGACAGACAGACAGAGCATCCTTGAATAATTGCAAAAAAGTTATCTAATTCGGTAAACTATTTCTATATATATATATATATATATATATATATAATATAAGTATATCCTGTATGTGCTTCTATACCATCAATCCAAAGTGATGAAAATTGTGTGAATTGTAAAAAAGTGCAAATGTTTCTGAATTATTACACACATTTTACAATATTCCGTTTTGGGACCAGGGACCTAAATTCTTTTTTTCCCCCTTTTATGAGCTAAATATAATTTTCGTATGCGTTCCTATACCATTCATCCGATGGCGATAAAACTTTGGTAAGTTGATGTGCGCACCAATGGTTTCTGAATTAGCTTATCCATTTTGAAATATTCCTTTTCGGGCCGGAGCCCCAAATAATTTTTTTCTTATTTGAGCTATACAAATATAATTTTAATCAGTGCTATTGCATGGGTGGCTAGAAATCAAACAAATACAAACGACATTTCAGTTTGTGTGTGACATAAGAACAACCATTTTAAAATTTTAAGTTTGGGGCCCGGGGCCTTATTTTAAAAATAATAAATATTTGAGCTATCTAAATATAATTTAAAACAGAGCTACTGCGTGGGTGGATCAACGCTACAAGTGTGTGGACTAAATTATGAAAATACTTGCTTCTCACGTAAACAGATATATGTTGCTTGCTCACGCGTTGAAAAAACTTCTAATTTATTTGTGTACGCACTAGACGGAAAAAAACAATAAATGTTTTCTATTTAAAAATTACTTTAAAACTAAATTAAAACACAAACACTTTTTTCATTGAGTGTCATGAAACGCATGCCGGGTTCTCGCTAGTTAGCTTAATAATATAATCCTAATCCAGCGATTCTCAACTTTGTTGATGCCGGGACCCTTTTTCCAAGTTTTGCGGACTCACAAACAGAATTTTACTTTGAAATTGAGTAACAGGTGGTGGAGATGGGGGGTGGGGGGAAGAGCAGTTTTGTATTAAGAATGGTGTTGGTACTGTAAATTTTATAGGGGGTGGAGGGAAGAAGAAATAATGGCTAATTAGGGTGGAATGTCTTTTTTTTTGGGGGGGGGGTGTGGGGGAGACGACTTAAGTGTAACCTTAGATAAAATATTTAGGGTTTTTTTTTAGGGGAGGGGCTGAACTTAAATTTTGGCAGCTTCCACGCAAAACTATTACCAGGTGTGGGAATTTATCAGACTTGGCAAAGGTTATGAAGGGGTCACGGCACTGAAGAAGTTGATTATTAATGGGTTAGGCTTATATTTACAGCTATTTTTGATGCCTTCGTGATACCAACCGGCTCTAGACATGCGCTTTTCACTTCTCTGCACTGTGGTGAAAGTATTATAGCAAATGAGGATTAACTAAGTTGTTTTTTTTTAACCAACCGGACACGGTTCCGTATGTTTTTCCGGGTCCGGGAATGAAACGAGAATTTTCGGGTACCCGGATCAGGACCCGGCTCAGCCCTAGTATTTATAACCAGGTTAAGATTGGCTATTCAACTCAGATCCAAATCATGATAATAATTTAGATTGAATTTACATTGTTTAATTTATCTCGTTAGGTGTATAATAATACAACCGTACATGTTCCTGATTTACATATCAAGATATAAGGTTTTGTTATTATTTTTGGTTTTCGACATATCAATGAAAGCGTTAAGAGTTAAAAATAAAATAATAAGAATGGAAACAATCACGCGCAGCCTATTTTTAACCAATCCCGGAACAGACCGCGCCATTCCTGAACTCGCATCTCTACCATCTCGTTTGATATGTGAAAGCCTCAAGCTGGCAGCATGCTCAACAGCCGTGCCAAGCGGGTCAACAAATCATCCCCAAATAACCTGCCGTCAAGATAAGTCTTGAACTGCTTAATTGAATTCAGAGATCAAAGGGAGTCCATTCTGAAGGGAGACCATTCTGGCTCAGATGCCGGATGTTCTTTCTCACCTCACGAAACGATTTATTTACAATCACATGTTAGGTCATGGTTTTCACGGCATGCTTCAACGGGGGAAAAAAAAGAGGGTGGGGGGGGGATTGGCGCTTTTAGCTTAAGGAGGGGGGTGTGGCTTGGGGTTGCTATTTAGTATTAAGGTGTGTGTTTGTAAGTCCTAAAATGCTCACCTCGAAAGAGAAGAGCGGTGGACAGCAGAACGAGACCGCCACGATCCAGGAGAAGACAATCCAGCAGAGACTTCGAGTAGGGGACATCATCACGTTGTACCTCTCGGGCTTGCGCACCGCCACGTAGTGGTCGACGTTGAGCCAGGTCAGAGAGTACAGCTTGGCCGTCATCAGCGTGGTGAAGACGTAGGCCTCAACGCTGCAGAACATCTCACTGGCGACAAGAAAATTGTTATTTACAACAAAGGCCTCCACGCTACAGAACATCTCACTGGCGACAAGAAAATTGTTATTTACAACAAAGGCCTCCACGCTACAGAACATCTCACTGGCGACAAGAAAATTGTTATTTACAACAAAGGCCTCCACGCTACAGAACATCTCACTGGCGACACAAAAATGGAGATTTAAAACATGCTCTAATGTTATCATTAATGTACGGGAAATCTTTTATGAAGAGCCGTCACTTGACCTTTTGAGCCCCCCCCCCCCCCCCCCCCATTTTTTTTTTCCACTTTATAAATGTGCGTACGATCGTATTCAAAATTAAAAGTTGAATATCTTCTATGTCACAATTTCAGAACTTCAACTATCCGAAGCACCCTAGGGCGCAGCCGCTAATAATGCTGGGTCCACGCGATGGCTTTCTGTTTATGCTGGTAATATTAGTAATGAACAAAGAAAAATGGCTGAACGAGAAGTTCATCCGTTGTTTATAACATTCCCTGCATTATTTGCTGGCCCAACCATTTGGAACACCCTTCCTGCCGCTCTCAGACACAGCCAGACGCTGGGGTCCTTCAAGACAAATTTTAAAACTCATCTATTTCGCAAACACCTTCTGGGGTGAAGTTGTCCACCATCTTTTCCAGCTAGTTATTATCTCCAAGCTTTGTTCATTATACCGTGCTTCGAGCCTTTGGGGATGAAGCGTGATTTTTCAAACGAACTTTATTATTATTATTATTATATTTATATTTCAAACATTTAATGGCATCCCCCCGCCCCCTTACACATGATGCCCCCGTTTACCACTTCCACTTATTAAAACAATTTCCGAGACTTCGACCAGGGGTCAAGTTAATTGCACTCCTCATTCCCGTTGCGTGAGAGGAAGTTCACGTGACATATGATACACGTAACTCCGCTGTGCAAAGTCTCATATCGGCTAATGTTCGTTTCAAGTATTATTTTCCTTTGGCGTCTCGATCAATAAACGCCGGTGTCATGGAGAAAGAAATAAGTTGATGACTGCGTCACGTGAAACATATGGCGCTGAAACTGGTTTGTTATGTTTGCTAAATGCTCGTCTCGAGTGTTACCATACAGTCCGTGATCAATGACTGCAGCTGTCATGTCACTGTCAGAACAGGTGAAACCGCGTTGCCAATCTTCCCTTTGTCACGGAACAGCTGACAACAAATCCATATACCCGCATCATGACATTTCAGATGTTTTTTCTTCGCTGACTTCCTGGGGACTGAGAGTATGTAATCATAAATAAATGCTCTTTTGTTGTTTTTTTTAAAGCAGTGGACGCCATCACGTGGGAAAATTTACTGTTGCTATTTTTAGGTACCACCCAGAGGCGTAACTGGGTTTTTGGCGCCCTTGGCCAATTTATTTTTTAAATAATAAAAAATTTAAAAATTAGAGATCTAGCGGCGCCCTTTTGAACTGGCGCAGGCCGGCGCCCTTGGCAACTGCCCCAATGCCAAGCCGTTGTTACGCCTCTGGTACCACCCACTGGCGTGCTTCTGCTGATTTCAGTGCATGGCTGTTCGGAGGTCAGTTTCCATTTACTGATTTGCATTCGACATTATTTTCGGTTTTAAATCTTTCGGTAAAGGCTAATCACATATTTTAAAACCACTTCCTTATGTTCTAAACGAAGGCTTTGCCTATATGTGCCCGCCTTGACAATATTAAAGGGCTGAAAAGATCAGAGGGAATATTTATGTATTTGTTAAGAGCAACCTACTGAAGTACTGGCATGTATTAGATTATAATGCAATTTAAGTTCACACGTAAAATGCATATAACATACGTAAAACTATTATCTTAAGTACTTTATATGTGGATTCAAACTGGATAATCTAAGGAAGCTAATGGATATTGAATGTCAGTGTGGTACTTCAATCAACATTCCGGCATTGAAAAATAAAACGACAAACGTTTGGCAAGAGTTAATTAAAAGCTGGTCAAACAGATGGTGTGTGTGTGTGTGTGCATCGGTTCACATATAATTCATCAATTGTTATGGCATCAACCACAGTGACATGGGGGTGAGGAGTGGTTTTTGGGGGGGGGGGTAGATTTATGGTTCATTTTCCATTTCTCGAGATGATCCGAGCAACATGCTACACGCGTTATTTACATGTTTGCTGGTCACGATGACAAGTCTTTAATATAGTCAGTAAAACAAAGTATGGGAAAACCTGAAAAGGGGAACGCAGCAAAACAACCAACGTGTCGGCAGGAAGCCTTCGTCAGCGAACAAACACAATATTTTTTTTAAAAATAGCACTTAGCTGACAGTTAGTATCCGAGAGGGCAACAAAAGTAGTGCACAATTCTTTTGCTGCCATCTCGGTTACTACTTTTCAGCTAAGTACTATTTTAAAAAAATGTAATTCTGTTTTTTTTTTCTGTTGCAGGTTCGACGACGAAGGCTTCCTGTCGACACGCTCGTTGTTGTTTTGTTTTTTTTGCGTTCCTTTTTGAAGGCTTTCTCATACTTTGTTTTACTCATTTCCTCTTTTTGCTTGACTGATTGTAGTGTCTCCCCCTTTTTACCATAATATATGTCAAGGGTATGAGAATCACTGTTGTTATGTGTAGATCACTGTTGTGTTTGGTGCGTAAAAGATGTTTGTTAGAGATTATATGTGTAGCGGTATCTATTTTGTGAGATTGATGTGACGTATTTGTGTACGGGGAAATGACGCGTTAGTTTAGTGGTTGTTATCTCATTATTATTATTATTATTTGTTGTCTTATAGTGCTAGGCTCACCACGCTGTACATAAAAATATTAAAAAAGAGACATAATGGTGATATTAACATAAAATACATATATATAATAAAGAACAAATGTATAGAGACAAAACAAAATCTAATGCATATTCACCTCATCCACACCAGAACTTTTACATGACAAGCCATGGACGGCGGCCAGCAGCAGCGTTTATCGGTCAGATGTGGGGAATCAGTCGGGGTAGTAGAGTTTAAAGAGATGTGTTTTGAGTGCAGTTTTGAAGGCTGTAATAGTTGATATATTGCGGATGTGTAGTGGAAGAGAATTCCATTGTTTGGGGGCACAGTAAGAGAAAGATCTTTAACCGTATGTTTGTGTGCGAGTCTTGGGGACAAAAAGAATACGCCCGTCTGCGGAGGAGCGAAGCTGTCGAAGGGGTAAATAGACAAAGAGAAGTTCGGTTAGATATGAAGGGCAGGAATTCGAGAGTTTATAGTCAATCCGTGCTTGTACAGGTAGCCAAAGAAGTGAATGAAGTAGTTGTGTGGCGTGATCACGTTTGCTTGCCTTTAAAACTAGCCTAGCAGCTGAGTTTTGAACCTTTTGTAGTTTTTCTAAGAAGTGTTTTGGTGAACCTGACAGAAGAGAGTTGCAATAGTCAAGACGAGAGAGAACAAGAGCATAGACTAGGGTTTTTGTTGCACTAGCTGTGAGGTAGTGGCGGATTGAGCTGATCTGACGGATGGCCGTGTATGCAGAGCGACAAATGTGGGATATATGATTATCAAGAGACAAGTTGTGAGACAGAAAATAACCAAGATTCCTAGTGGAGGATGTAAACTGTATGTCTGAGTTACCATTATATAGATGGCCGTTGTAAAATAGTGTGTTGATTAGTGTGTTTGGCTGGAACGACTTCATTATTATATATATCAACGATATTTAAGTAATTGTTGTAGAATAATCATTATCGTACAACAAACCGGTTGGTGTTGGTGTATCAGCATTGGTTGCCATTTGTTTCACTGTGTCAAGCTAATCTCTGTCTTGGGATTGCCATTAATACCTTTTGAATGTCAAGCTAATCTCTGTCTTAGGATTGCCATTAATACCTTTTGAATGTCAAGCTTATCTGTGTCTTAGGATTGCCATTAATACCTTTTGATTATCAAGCTAATCTCTGTTTTAGTATTGCCATAATACCCTTTGAATGTCACGCTAATCTCTTAATCTTACGATTGCCATCAATACCCTTTGAATGTCACGCTAATCTCTTAATCTTACGATTGCCATCAATACCCTTTGAATGTCACGCTAATCTCTTAATCTTACGATTGCCATCAATACCTTTTGAATGTTAGGCTAATCTCTGTCTTACGATTGCCATCAATACCTTTTGAATGTCACGCTAATCTCTATGACGTTTACGAGTGCCTTGGCATTTAGCATGAATTTAAAATGAAAAATTCGACTTTACACGATACTAATTATTCTTTTAAACTATATTTATCTATATTTATAAATAAAAACAAAATTTACAACACAAACTATGGCGAACATTTCTGTTATAGCATGAGTGGCCCGTGGTCGGTCCGCGAGCCGCATCTTTCTGTTATAGCAAGAGTGGCCCGTGGTCGGTCCGAGAGCCGCGTGCCATATATATTGTGGCCCACCGTATGCATCTCAAAGAAATATCGCCTTCCTGTATTAAATTTGCACTAATTTTCGTAGTTTTGATAAACGAACAATTGAAATTAAAGAATTGTATTATATAATTATTTTTTTTTAAGCGTTACACTATATCACAATTAAAACTATTCAATTTAGTTATGTTTGTTGAGTCATGTGAATCCGTCATTTTCTGGGAATGATGTTTGTGATGGCACTTCAATCCGTCATTTTCTGGGAATGATGTTTGTGATGGCACTTCAATCCATAATTTTCTGGGAATGATGTTTGTGATGGCAATACAATCCGTTTTTTTCTGGGAATGATGTTTGCTGCGTCACGTGATTCTTTCGTCTTCTGAGAATTATACACTTGGGGGCACTTCAATGTGTTATCTTCTGGAAATAATGTTTGCGTAGACACTTCAATATATTATCTTCTGGGTAATCATGTTTGTAGCGGCATTTCAAACTTTTATCTTCTGGTAACGATGGTCATTATGAAGGCATACATAATTCAGGATATTTCTTTTTTTCTCTTGTATTTGTTCGATGAAATGATGAGTAGACTCGCTATCAGACAACACTGAAACCATTTTTGCCTAGCAGCACCATGTGCTATCGAATGTCGAAACGAAACTAAAACTCGGCTGAAAAGTAACACAAGCGCCGACCTCTGATTGTACTATGAATAGGACTACCCAAAAATCAATAATGAAAAACAATTAAGGGATTAATTTCCTAAATGATGCTGCGTGAAAGTCTTTCAAATCAATCGTTGGATATCTGGTGTTTTGCATTATGGGTTTATTCGTCAGTGGTGTCCTTTTCCTCTACGGCTATTCTCAAGTCGTGCGTTCAACCTTCCTTGTATTGTTCAACCTTCCTTGTACTGTTCAACCTTCCTAGTACTGTTCAACCTTCCTAGTACTGTTCAACCTTCCTTGTACTGTTCAACCTTCCTTGTACTGTTCAACCTTCCTTGTATTGCTCAACCTTCCTTGTACTGTTCAACCTTCCTAGTACTGTTCAATCTTCCTAGTACTGTTCAACCTTCCTTGTACTGTTCAACCTTCCTTGTACTGTTCAACCTTCCTTGTACTGTTCAACCTTCCTTGTACTGTTCAACCTTCCTTGTACTGTTCAACCTTCCTTGTACTGTTCAACCTTCCTTGTACTGTTCAACCTTCCTTGTACTGTTCAACCTTCCTTGTACTGTTCAACCTTCCTTGTACTGTTCAACCTTCCTTGTACTGTTCAACCTTCCTTGTACTGTTCAACCTTCCTTGTACTGTACAACCTTCCTTGTACTGTTCAACCTTCCTTGTACTGTTCAACCTTCCTTGTACTGTTCAACCTTCCTTGTACTGTTCAACCTTCCTTGTACTGTTCAACCTTCCTTGTACTGTTCAACCTTCCTTGTACTGTTCAACCTTTCTTGTACTGTTCAACCTTCCTTGTACTGTTCAACCTTCCTTGTACTGTTCAACCTTCCTTGTACTGTGCAACCTTCCTTGTACTTTTCAACCTTCCTAGTACTGTTATTTATAAACGTTTTTGTGTTGTTTTGTGGATGATAAAAGTGAATTCTTTTTTGTCGATATACCAATATATATTGAGCTTTAATAATAATTGTACATTACAAATAATTAAACGTTTCGGCACAATGCCTTCATCAGTACAAGACATACAAATAAGTAGTCATCAAATTTACATAATATATATACAGAGAGATAAATCCTACCTAAAAAAATAGAAAACCAGACAGAAACAAGGTCAAGAAAAAAGATGAATGAAAAGGAAGTGACTTGAAGTAAAATTTAAAAGCCCAATCAGGAAAAAAGACATCGCAGTTATGTAAAATTGTGGATTTGGTTTATCCCTTATGGAGTTAACGTACCAAATCTTGATATTAATTTATTCTCCATATGGATCATATCCGTTGTGTTACTAATATACAGTATACAAGTAACTGCGATGTCCAAAATGACATCATGGTTGGTGCTATTGAAATGTTTGGAGACCGGACAGAGAGCCTGTTTATTTATATTATAGAGGTGTTCTCTAAATCGGTCTCCAAGGCGACGACCTGTCTCTCCTACGTATAATTTACCACACTTTTTCCAACATGTTAACAGCAAGATAGTCAAATCAACTATAAAGTCAAGTCAGCTGCTAGGGTTAAATCACCATCTGACGCAAGTCAACTTCTAAGTCAAGTCAACCTCTAGGTCAAGCCAACTTCTAAGCCAGGGCAACTTCTAACTCAATTCAACTTCTAAGTCAAGTCAAATTTTAAGTTAAGTTAACTTCTAAGTCAAGTCAACTACTAAGTCATGTCTATTTTAAGTCAAGTCAACTACTGAGTCAAGTCAGCTTATAGTTCAAGTCAATTTCTAAGTCAAGTGAACTAACAGGACAATTCAACTTCTAGGTCAAGGCCACACAGCTCAAGTTGAGAAACGCTTAGGTTACAACATAGATGTATGTGTTAAATTACTGCACGGGTACAAAAATATTCTGTAGGTGCAAATGACTCAGCGAGAGAGGTGCCAATCCGGGGTCACTTAAGGAGGTTTGAGTGAGATTAGTGGGAGGGGGGACAGAGCAAAAAAAAATTAAGTCCTGGAGCCAGTTGATGGTGAGTGCATCAAAGGCCGTGCCGAGGAAAAGCTGCACCAGGTGTGAAGCCTTAAAATTCTGCCCCTGAATATACTTGCCGCTCGGTCCAATGGGAATTTTATATTTTCATAGTCCTATCTAAGGACCATTTTTGCGCCACTTTCGTTGCTCCCAGGGCGACGAATACCCATTAGCCCCCCCCCCCCCCTTTTTTTCGCACGGCTCTGAGTGCATCATCATCAGATACTTGATTTTATAGAGAATAAATGGTAATCTTTATACTCTTATACATTACGCTTCTGGTATGACTGGTGGATGGCGTCCTAATTTACTGCTTCAATTTACAGCCCAATAATAATTTCAATAGCGCGTAAAATATAGTTCCCGATAACTAAGCTAAATGATATATTTTTTTACATAACACAACTGCGTTTGGCGCGTAATATATTCTTTTCGAAGAATGCAATCGTCTCAATTTAAATATGGTGAACAAAATATTTGTTTTAAAAGTGTTTTGGACATAAGAATATTTAATATAGTTCTTGGGCGTGAAATAAAAAGTCTGCAGTGACGTATCATGGGGGTGGGGGAGGGGTGTATGGAAAATGTGGATTCTTAAACGTGCGTTACTTGAGTTTATGTTTTGTCAAGTATAACTTTTAGTAGATGAAAAGTTCGCGCACTGCTGCCGCCAATGTTTGGCGGGCTATATTTGTAAATATATATATAGTTGTTTGTTTGTTTTTTTGTTACATTTTATGAACACTTACATCAATATTTGCATTACTATAACACACAATTAGTTAAACCATCAATGGGACAAACACTGGTTAGTGGTGAAAAATTTAAAAGATTCTAATTAATAAAAAATAAGGTAACAAAGATGTTGTTGTTGTTGTTGTTGATGATGTTGTTGTTGTTGTTGGTGGTGTTTTTTTTTTCCTTTACGGTAACTTCGTTTCTTTTTGTGTGTTTCTATGTGGCTGGGTGGCAAAATCTTCAGAAGGCAAATTGACCTACTTCACTTCAACCTATCACGCCGAAACATAAACCCGTTGCGGATGGTAACACAATGTATCAAATTTTTAACATAACCGCTAAAAAATCAGTTTTTTTCCTGTTTTTCAAATGAAGGATGAAGGAAAGATGACGACACTGATGTCACGAAATAAAATTCCCGATAACTGCGCTAAATGAGATTCTTTTTAAAAAATGAAAAAAATATCGCAAGTGCGTTTGGTGCGTAAAATTTTCTTTTTTTTTTTTTTCAGAAATAGTTCGTGAAATAAATCTGCGGTGTAAAAGTGGGCGGGTCATTAGAAAATTAATAAAGTTCAGAGGCGAGTGGGAGCACTAATTGCGATTCATATAACCTGCGTTACTTGTAGGCGTGTTTTGTCAAATGTTCAGCCCAGCCACTCATTGTTCGATATTCCATTTTAAAGATGGATTTATTTGAAAAAGCATTGTTTTTTAAGGGCTGTTTAATTTGTAACTAAGAAAGATGACATTGAATGCAAAGTTAAATGGAAAGACATAAATTTAGAAATAAGTCAGAGTGTCATCAAACATCAAAAGGCTTTCACTGACCTCGTGTAGACCCATCTCTTGTAGACGGACAGAAAGATGGAGTACGGCGTGATGAACAGGCCAATCAACAGGTCCGCCAGGGTCAGCGAGTAGATGAAGGTCTTGTTGAAGTTGCTGAACGCCTCGGTCCACGAGGCCACCATGATGATGGCGCAGTTGCTGACCACGATCAGAATGGTAACGAGTATGGTGATGAAAGTCTGGATGGTGAACTCCGGGTTGTCCCCGTCGACGTCGTCTGCCATGTCCGTGACCGCATTGAAATTTCTGGACATCCCCCCTTCCAGCGATGTCGTTGTGGACAAGATGGCGGTGGATGTCGCTCTTTTGGTTTTGGGAATCTGTGACCCGGAAACCACTGCTGCCAGCAAGCCAAAGACCACGACTGATGTGTTCAAACCTGGTAGGTGGCCCATCTTTTGTTTGTGTTTAGGTTGATACAGTTAATGACCAGTTTTGGTTGTGCTTATTGAATTCAGTCATGTTGTCTGAAAACCGTTTGTGATGAGATTGTGGACTCTACCGTTACCAAAGTACTTATTCGTGTAGTCTCAATAGGCTTGTAATTTAGAGACATGTCTCTTTACAGAATACGGCTGTGGAAGCGTGTTGGTGTTTGATGGGTATGCCATCTTCGTCTTCTCAAAGCACAAGACGTGTTGATACAAGACGTGTTGATGCAAGACGTGTTGATACAAGAAGTGTTGACGTAATTTCACTTGCTAACGAATGTATTTCAAACGTCATCAAGTATCAAGTTTATTGAAAGCCCTTTTAAAAACTTGATGTTGTTATTGTTGTTCTATTGTAACATCTGTCGCGCTCTCCTTGCAAGGCTGACCATTTGATGCGGGACGTAACAGTATCCAGCGCTCAACCTCTGGGGCCCGTGTTCTGTGAACAGAGAAACAATAAAAGGTTTATGTTACGGAACTCTTGTAAAGTCGATTCTCAACATTGCCGACATGTTTAAATTTCAATTCAACAATGTTCGGCGTTTAAAAAAGAAACAAAAATAACAAAATACAACGCGTCTTACTTTGGCGGTGTTTTCTTTTAGATGAAAACAAATAAAACGTAAATAACTCTAATGTTGTTATCTTAATCTTTGTGTCCACTGCATGGCCACGTGACTACACAGCTTATCAATAAATTACATGAGCATATCATTGCGATCTTGTCATATTATGTGTTATGGACTTATGTACAACGCGGTGAGCCCAGCCCTAGGCTGGGGTACCGCGCTATATCAAGGGACGTCCATTAATTACGTCAAAAAAATAAGGGGGGAAGGGGTTTGGAATTTTTTGACAGTTGTTGACAACGTGAAAAGTTGGGGGGATAGATTAGCTGACGTCAACAATCATTTTTGTCTAATACATTTTTTTTATCTTAAAAATTGATTGGTTCTTACATTATTTTACACAATTTAATGAGTGCAGATAGTCTTACATTTTTAGGATTTTAATAATAAAAGAGTTATTTAAAGTGTGTCTGTGCACTGCAGATGGCTGGTTAGAATGTTAGCACACTTTGTTAGTGCAAGAGAACTCAAAAGTTGGCATCTCTTCACCTGTCGTAACAACTATACCAACTCAGAGACTGAGAGAGCGTATGGCAACTACTGCTCACACAGACAATGCTTCTATTTTAAGTGCTGAATGGTTAGAAAAGGATGATGTTGACTTGTCTGGTATATCAATTCCACAAGATGAAAATGATAAATCAGTTACTATAGACTATGCCCATCAGGGACAGTCATTTCAGGTTTTTTCAGTAGGGGTGGGGAGGAGGGGGGCAAAACCAAAACTTGTTCGGCTTGTTAAGTTGTTTGTTACTGGAGGCGCCACAGTACATAGCAATTTTAATAAAATCTGCCAAAATGATGTCCCTGGTGCCCATTGTTACGATAGAGCAGGAGTGGGCAAACTCTTTGTGCGGAGGGCCGCATTGACAAAGGTAAAGCTATTGGGTGGGGGGCCGCATGTTTATTATGTCCAATTTTTACCTGTCGATAAACATTTCTCTGTATTAAAATCGGTAATTTCGCATTTTAGCATTACATGACAAAAGTCAAGGACTGTTTTAAAAAATAGAAAATTAGAAAGAAATTTGATCAAAAATGTTTTTAAAATCATAACGGTATATGAAATTCTGTAAAATTCCACAAAATAACTTAAAAACAAAGTATTTTTAAAAATTTCTAAATGCCTTCGAGGGCCGCATAATATCAGTTGCCGGGCCGCATGCGGCCTGCGGGCCGTAGTTTGCCCACCCCTGCGATAGAGCAACACCTGGCTACTCCATGGGAAGATGGTGGCAGCTAGAAACTATACTATCATTGTCAGCTATGCTGACAATAATCATATTTACACTTACACAAACAATTTACTCTTACTCTCTAACAACCTTTTAATTGATTCTGCATGATAAAATTTCAGTGTGCAAACTTTTTAACTTGTTGATTAAAAAGCTACTTTGCTATCAAATGTTTGTCCCACAATTTTGTGTTACTAAAAATCCATCAGCACAAAGTCAAACGTATCTCTTAATTTATTGTATGTTATTATTCAATTTGTGTTGTTTTTGTTTGTTTTTTGTTTTTGTTTTTTTTTTGGGGGGGGGGGGGTATAAAATGTTGACATAATTAAATGGGGGATGGGGGGGTCCAGTGTTTCTTTCAGAAATTTTCCCCCGAGGGGGCACTTTTGGCGTTCGGGGGGCAGTGCCAGTTTTTCAGTGGCCAGAGGCGTAGCTAAGGGGTGGCAGATGGGACAGATGTCCCCGGGCGCCAGACTAGCGGGGGCATCTAATGGGCTAAAGTGTTAATGGACGAAAATAATAGGTTTCAGAGTTTAGCGGGGGTGGGGGGGGGGTGGGGTGTAAAAATGAATCTTGTCCCCTGTCATCAAAGACTCACGTCAGTGATGTAGAAGTGGGGGAGCGAACATTTGGTCTTCCCAGGTGTAATTTTTCTTTAGATAGAGCGGCGGGATTTTCGGACATCTGCAGAGTTTCTATCGAGAAAGGTAGCGTGGCAAAAAAGTTAACCCACCTAGGGTGGCGCTAACACTAGGCACGCCGCTGGGCAGTGTATATATCAGCACCAAATTCGGCTGTCGTGGCAAGTTATTTTTATCGGGAAGTAAGGCAGCAGAAAATGTGTGATTGTTTAACAATCAAAAGGTGCATTTTGGAGTATACATGATTCGAATGTTTTGATAAGACTTTCATTTGATCGGGGAAAATAATTTTTCAAGCGTCAGGGGAGGCATTATGGCGCTCAGTGCCATACATAAACTAAATTCATTCTGGTTGTGGTGCGCCGAAGAAAATCATTTGACACAAGATTAGATTCAACCCGGTAGTCACATTGATCGACGTCAAGGTGGAAAAAAAAAGGGGGGGGGTAGCAGAAATTGAGGAATCCGAAGAGTTTGAGCAAAAGTGAGGGCACGGGTCACCTTATTTTAAAAATAATAAATTCAAAATGCAGTGATGCATTGTGGTGCAAATTTTTCGACTTCTTTTTCTGTATATTAAGGGCCCAAGATCAATTTATTGATCATTATGGCTCCTATGAATGTAGATGGGATTTGCAATGTTTCTGTGCCCGGTGTTGATGCGGATATTTCACTGGTAACAAGAGTTACCTAGTGAGGGTATCATGCACTGGTTTCAATGTATCTTTAAGACAATGTGTGAAGGGGCATTTCAAACGTTTATATATTTACTGTTAGATGTCTCGTAGAAAAATGCTAAGAATACATCAACATACACCAACTATATGTGGACTACAAATCAGCTTATGATAGCTTAGACAGAAAATACATGAACGATGCTGTGCTGGAACTTGGAGTCCTTAACAAACTTACCCGACTCATACATATGACGATGGATAACTACAAAAGTGGAATCAAAGTACAGAGGGAGTACTTGAGGGAGTTCCCAATCAATCTAGGCCTCAGACGTTGAAATACGTGTATCATTTTAAACATCACTTTAGAAAAAAACCATTAGAAACATACGTGTGAGCACCTGAGAGGTGGTACAGAACAACCATAAGGAACTTTATAAAGCCAGCCACTGCAATACCTGGCCTACACAGTCGATATAGCGCTACTTGGTAGAAACAGCATTGATGATATCATTAAAACTTTCAGGGAACTTGAAGATGTGACGGTACAAAGCTGGTCTTGATGTAAATAAAGCGAAGGCAATATTTATGATAATGTTTGGAAATACGCACTGATGACTTTATCAATATGAACATCTACGCCTTTGAGAGTGTAGCTACTTTCAAATATCTAGGGGGTCTATAAATAAGCAAGAGGAAATACAATCGGAGGTGCAAGAAAGAATAACAGCATGCAACCGTTCTTATTTCAATTTACAAAAGCTACTTCAAAGCAAAAATCTCGCTAAGGGAACAAAGAAGGCAGTAAACACCACTATCACAAGACCAGTAGTGAGACTTGGTTCCTACCAGAAAAGCAGAGAACCTGCTAAATATATGACCCGATGATAGACAATTTTGTTTTGGGAATCCGTACAAACCAAGAGCTATATCAATTGTACAAATACCCATCCATAGTCACAACAATATAAAAAAAAAGGCAGACTGCCCTAGGCAGGACAAATTGAAAGGATGCCGGATTCTGGAGCAACAAAAACGATCTACAGGCAGAAACATAGGGGCAGACAGCTCACCGGTCGACCAAGACTGAGATGGATTGACGATGTAGAGAAGGGCTTACAAAGGATGGGGTTCGCACATGGAGGTGTAAAGCGATGGATCGATCCCAATGGAAGAATGTGGTGGAGCAGGCCAGGGCCCTAAATGGGATGAAGCGCCACTGATGTAAATATTTTTGACATTTAAGTGGGAAGCGCTAGAAATAACGATAATAACAGGACATCACTAACTCTTCCACCAGCACAAAATTAAATTCCGTCCAGTTGGGAGCCCTTAGGGTATGTTTTTATCGAGAGATATTAAAACTTTATAGTTCAAAATGCAAGAATGCATTTTTTTTTTACATACCGTAGTTAAATTTAGTTTCGCATTATTATACACTTAGCTGTAGAGCAGCGGGAGAGATGCTAGTTAAGATTTTATGTGTCATTTGACTTAAGAGCCATCGTGTGAGGTCTGCAACCCACATAACTGCATGGGGCCTCGTATATTTTAGGGGCTTAAAGTTGAGCTGTAATTACATTAAATTATCAACTTTTACGCCTAGGTAGGGAAGGAAAAAAACGAAAAGTAGCATGGGTGCCATAAAAAGTCAAGCGACGTCTCTGCTTGACTAAGTGTGGTAGGCAAACATTTTTTTTTAAATTGAAAAGTAATTCATTTTTAAAGTTATTATTTTAAAATATTTTAGGGATCAACTACATAAAAATAATGAATTTACTACAAAATATGTTTAAAATTAAGAAAAAAGAATTCCTTCCAAAAAAGGTATCCATCCCAAAAAAGAAATGCTAAAATAGTTTTACATTTTGAACGAAAAAAAAAACCAAAAACATACGTTTATTTCAAAATATTTCCAAGTTTCACCAAAGTCAAAAAGAAAAAAAGCTTTTCTGTACAAAAGGCTAAAAACTATATCTTAATGGGTTTTCAAAATTGGTATTTATTTATAAATCATATGTAATTGACATAATTGTTCAGAAGTCAAGAACTGTTTACAAAAGACTCATACATTTATTAATGTGTGATTTTTTTTCGTATAAATTATTAAAGTTTCAATTCTCAATATTTAGTTGATTGAAATGTTAATTAAGAAATTTAGACTACTATAATTTGCTTCAGATCATTACAACTTGCCTCTTCGATATTATACCTGAAAACAATTTTTTTACCAATTCCATATAATTTTTTTTAACCTACAAAAATGGCATTTACAAGATAATTGAAATGCTCGATTTTTTTATTATTCGTTGTTTAAATATATATTATATTCTTTCTACTGGATTATCATCTTAAAATATTTTTTTTAAATAGTTCAAACAGCTGGGGAAGATTGTTTATTATTATTATATTAACAGAGAAAAGTCATTGGGGATTTAATAAATAAAGACAATTTTTTTTAAAAATCATTTACTCTGTACCCGAAACTGTGTTAAAAAAATTAGAAACACTCGATTTAATAATTATGATGAAATTTGTATGTAACCGGTAAATTCCTAATTTTTTGTTTTAAAATTATTATTATTTTTTTTTTCAATTTCCATTTTATCTATGTCAGCATACATCTATGGAATCTACTACATTAAAATGTTTGCTAAAAATGATTTTTTAAAGCATGATGCTATTATACAATATAATTTGAAAACAGATTGCACATGTTTATTTCTTAGCAAGAACTATATTTAATTTACAGACATTTATATCGATGAAAAGTTAGTTTAATACAGGGTTATTAAAAAGTCTTTCAACTTTTGCAGCTGCAAAATGTAATTAAATAAAAGATACCGATATCTGCGAATCAGAAAATGTAAGATTTTATCTTATGATCAGGAGCGGACAATTTTCAAAACAATACGATATTTATAATCGATTTCTGCGAGCCTGTAACAAGATTAACCTAAACGCTATTGATCATCAATATATATCGAACAAAGCGATATTTTATTTGTTCCAATAATTGTAATCGATTAAATGGCACACATTTCAATAACTTTTAAAAATTTTATAAAAATTAAATTTAGAGTAGGTTGTTTTTTTTTAAATAATTTTTCTTACACATTTTCCCCCCGGGGGGCACTTGACTTGCTCCGGGGGGCAATGCCCCCCGGAGATATGCCTGAAAGAAACACTGGGGGGTCATCAAAAGTTTGACAGTTGTTGATAAGAGGGGGGGGTCAAAAATTGCGTAAAAATTGTTGACGTAATTAATTAACGACCACCTAAGACCACTAGTAATAATAATAATAATTATAATAATAATAGTAAGCTTAGGTCACGCGAACTTAACTTTTTTTTTTAAAGACAATTTTGTTGTTTGTTTGTTATTTTTTGTTGGTGCTTGGGTTTTGTTGTTTTGTTTTTGTTTTTTTTTGTTTTTTTTTGGGCGTGGGGGGGGGGGGGGTGCAGTTTTGGAACAGTTTGTTTTTCTTTAAATAAAACCAACTATTGATGTTATGTGTGTTTAAAAATTGTTTGCAGTGCCAAAGTAAAATTTTGAGGTTTAATAATTATAACATTGACTCGTTACCTTCAAGTCTTGGACCCCTTCACTCTTCTTATCTGATTTCAAAACTCAGCGAAGCCCTCCACGCCACAAGGGGAGTCGAATCGGTGTTGGGGAGTGCACACGGGAGCAGGTAGATATTGAAACTGGAAGCAATAATGTTTTGATCGTGTCGTATTTCTGATGTAGAGCAAAACTCCAAGGTACCCCCCTTCTCCTACCTACCTCCATTCGTATTCTTGCTTTAAATGAGTCAAAGGTGCATATTATAAACATTGGTGCTGACTTGCTGACAGGTATCTACGATCTAAACGTTGAATTCTACTTGACCTTCACCTTTTCACGTACGTAGTTAACCCCCCACCCCTATCTATCCAATGGTTAGTCTCACAGCAGGCGTGCAGCAAATTTTGTATACAGCATTAGGCTAAAACTTAAACTGTTTTGGGTCACAGCAGAGATGCTGGCTGTGAAGTGAATCAAAATATGAAGGGAATTAGATGCAAATGTCAAGTGCAATCACAAACCTGAAAAAGATGAGCATAGAATTGTTCGCAAAAACATTTTTTTTGCTAAATATCAAATCTATCTTTTTTTGATAACGCCCATTGTTAAACATCGGAGGTGATTTCTCATAGAGGTACCCCATCGTTCAATATCATTTTGCTAAAACTAAACCTTTTTTTTTAAAATCTAAGTGAAGCCAACCTGAATTCTTTAACTGTATTCCATACACGTATTCTTAGTTTAAAAGCTGTACTGTGCAGCCCCACCGGAGTTGCCGCTGCTGTTGTTTACACCGATTTATACAGCGATTCGTTTCCACTGTATAAATCATGACGTCAGAATGTTAAGTGCAGGTTAGTTAACGAGTCATTAGTTAAATCAGATTCGCAGCCATGGCAACCTGACGCCACAACCTTTTCAGCTCTGTTTTAATCGGTCGGCGAAGCACGTGGTCAGCAATTTGCAGCTCGCGCTGTATTTACACTCTCTAAAACAAATGTTTTCAAACCCAGTTCGAAGGTAGTGGGTTTTGTTGAATTTCCGTGAATTTTGATTAATTCTTTTAACGGTCGAGCTATGGTTATAGGACAGTCTGCATGGGATGGTGATTTTGGGACGGTTGTTTGTGAGACCGTGTTTGTTGGACATGTTTGTGGGGCTTGGTGGCCTTGTCGATGTTTTTAGTGTGCACGGGGGGGGGGGCAACTTAAACGTTATGTGCAAAGTTGTCACGAACAATTTAATTTTACAGGAACAATTCTAAAACATTGGTTCTCAAACTATGATCCACAATATTGAGTCTTAATTTTAAAATCGAAAAAAGGCTTTTTAAATGCATATAATGCATATCTTTTCAAAAAAAAATATTTTGATAAACATTACACTTGACCTTACACTTGACCTTACACTTGACCTTACACTTGACTTTACACTTGACCTTACACTTGACCTTACACTTGACCCTGTCAGTAAAGCCATCTCCGGCTTTCAATAAGCGTTTTTTTATAATTTCAGTAAGTGAATCAAGTTAATGTCCGCGATTAAAGCTCATTGTTTGAACGTGGTCATGGTACCAAAAAAGGTTTGAGCACCACTGCGCCATCTTGGGGACCCTTCCATCAGATCAAACTGTTTAAACGTTAAGCTACAAATGATGGAATCAATTATCCAAGGCTTGAATCAATATGGATCTCTTGTCAGGTGTCAGGCGTGATCCCAACTCTAACATATACAAGTGATTCTAACTATGACATATACAAGTGATCCCAACTATGACATATGTGATCCCAACTATGACACACACAAGTGGTCCAAACTATGACATATACAAGTGATTCAACTATGACATATACAAGTGATCCCAACTATGACATATGTGATCCCAACTATGACACACACAAGTGGTCCAAACTATGACATATACAAGTGATCCCATCTTTGACATATGCAAGTGATCCCAAAAATGACATATACAAGTGATCTCAAGTAATCCAAAATATGACATATACAAGGATCCCAACTATGACATATGCAAGTGATACCAACTATGACATATAAAGTAATCCAAAATATGACATATACAAGGATCCCAACTATGACATATGCAAGTGATACCAACTATGACATATAAAGTAATCCAAAATATGACATATACAAGGATTCCAACTACGACGTACCAACTACCAGCTATCCAGTACTCATTTAGCTGTGTGTTATTTGCACATCCCCCTGGCCCCTTGGCCCCCCTGGTGTCTATGAACTATCACACCATGACCATATTCCCACGTATTGATTTACCAGAGATCCCCCTATCCGACTTGTTATCTCATTTAATAGAATATTCTAGTAGTGTCTGTGCTGGGACTATTTAGCAATTAAGATTGTCTCACGAACTTGAGTAGTCGGCTATTTAACACCTTGTTGGTACTTTGTGGTGAATAATTTAACACTTTGTGACAATCTAGGTTTACTAATATACTAGAGTGAGTAAATTAGACTCTTAAAAAATCAATTGGCATAGTGTCACTATTGATATTGTTTCTATTGCTATTGTTTCTACTCATATTGTTTCTATTCATATTGTTTCTATTCACGTTGTTTCTGTTCACGTTGTTTCTACTCATATTGTTTCTATTCACGTTGTTTCTGTTCACGTTGTTTCTACTCATATTGTTTCTATTCACGTTGTTTCTGTTCACGTTGTTTCTACTCATATTGTTTCTATTCATATTGTTTCTACTCATATTGTTTCTATTCATATTGTTTCTATTCATATTGTTTCTACTCATATTGTTTCTACTCATATTGTTTCTACTCATATTGTTTCTACTCATATTGTTTCTATTCATATTGTTTCTACTCATATTGTTTCTATTCATATTGTTTCTATTCATATTGTTTCTACTCATATTGTTTCTACTCATATTGTTTCTATTCATATTGTTTCTATTTACGTTGTTTCTGTTCACGTTGTTTCTACTCATATTGTTTCTACTCATATTGTTTCTATTCATATTGTTTCTATTCATATTGTTTCTACTCATATTGTTTCTATTCATATTGTTTCTATTCATATTGTTTCTACTCATATTGTTTCTATTCATATTGTTTCTATTCATATTGTTTCTATTCATATTGTTTCTATTCATATTGTTTCTATTCATATTGTTTCTATTCATATTGTTTCTATTCATATCGTTTCTTATGATATTGTTTCTATTCATATTGTTTCTATTCATATTGTTTCTATTCATATTGTTTCTACTCATATTGTTTCTATTCATATTGTTTCTATTCATATTGTTTCTATTCATATTGTTTCTATTCATATTGTTTCTATTCATATTGTTTCTATTCATATTGTTTCTATTCATATTGTTTCTACTCATATTGTTTCTATTCATATTGTTTCTATTCATATTGTTTCTATTCATATTGTTTCTATTCATATTGTTTCTATTCATATTGTTTCTATTCATATTGTTTCTATTCATATCGTTTCTTATGATATTGTTTCTATTCATATTGTTTCTATTCATATTGTTTCTATTCATATTGTTTCTACTCATATTGTTTCTATTCATATTGTTTCTATTCATATTGTTTCTATTCATATTGTTTCTATTCATATTGTTTCTATTCATATTGTTTCTATTGGTAATGTTTCTATTCACGTTGTTTCTACTCATATTGTTTCTATTCACGTTGTTTCTGTTCACGTTGTTTCAATTCGCTTAAGACGATTTCATTTTGAGCAAAGATGTGTGTTTTAATTTGATTCTGGGTCATATAATCTCTAAACCAAATGTACCATTTGTGCATTGAAAAGCCCACAAAAGCATAGTTTTTCGTTAATATCCTTTAAACAATGTAATATCAAAAAATGGGGAAGGGGGGGGGTGGGTGAAAATTTAACAATGTAACGTACTTTACAAGAAACCTAATTCGTGCTCCCCAACCCTAAATGCTTGCTAGCGCACATTTCTTTTAACGCCCCTGAACTATTTTAATACTCTAATGAAACCCGTTTTTACACCGCAGATAAATTTCACTTAAACATTTCAGAAAAAACAAAATAGAATATTACGCACAAAAAGCAATTGCGATATATATATTTTTTTAAGAATCTCATTTAGCGCAGTAATCGGGAATCTGCCTTCATCTTCTGCTCGAAAAACAGGAAAAGTTGATTTTTGGGAGCTGGGATTTCAGGGTGGGTCTGAAAATTTAAAAGAATGTGTTGTCATCGATAGGTTGACGGGAAGTGGGTCAGTCAGCCGTCCGATGATTTTTTTTTCAGCCTGCCAGCCGAGAACAAAAGCGAAGGTGATATAAAGGATTTAAAAATAAAGTTTGCATCTCTGCCGTCCGTATTCTGTCTTTACTTGTCCAGCATGTTTTCTTTTGTTTTTTGTGGTCAATTTAATTTTTAAAATCCCTTGTTTGGTTATGAATGATATGGATTTTTCCTTCTTTTCATTACACGCCTTTACTTTGCGTCTTTCTTGATTGAATCAAATTTTAACTGATGCTTCGATACACCACATTTCTTTTATAAATTTTATAAACATAAATTCACTTTGTTACATCACCTTGATAAATTTAATAAACTTAAATTCACTATGTTACATTTCCTTTATAAATTTTAAAAACATAAATGCACTTTGTTACATCACCTTTAATAATTTTTAACAAAATTAATTCACTATGTTACATTTCTTTTATAAATTTAATAAACATAAATTCACTATGTTACATTTCTTTTATAAATTTTATAAACATAAATTCACTATGTTACATTTCTTTAATAAATTTAATAAACATAAATTCACTGTTACATTTCCTTTATAAATTTTATAAACATAAATTCACTATGTTACATTTCTTTTATAAAGTTTATAAACATAAATTTACTATGTTACATTTCCTTTATCAATTTTATAAAAATAAATTCACTATGTTACATTTCTTTCATAAATTGTATTGATATCGTGTCCCCGTGTTCCTTTTTAAAAAATAAATTTTATATATATTCCAGGTGTTACTTTTCTTGTATAAATTCTAAAAACATATATTCCCCGTGTTACATTTCTTTCATGAATTTGATAAATAAATACCCCCCCCCCCCCCCCAAGCCCATTTTACAAAAAAAAATTAAGTGGATGAAATGTCAAGATAATTTTTTTTCAAACTGGAAGTTAACTTTCCAAATGTGAGTCAAAACAACCCACATCTGTATCAAGTTATCGCCCTTAAGATAAGGTCGATCACCATGCAGAATATCCGGAGAAAAACTGTGCGATTGAACTGGGTTATCCCCCTCCCCCTTTTTTTTTTTGCTTCTGATGTTCCGTTCGCCTGGCATTAAACATGACATTGATGTCCTATGTACAAATGTCACAGACTACTCACGTGATATAATACTGACATGTGGCTGCCAATCAATCTAGCCCTCGAGGTAACTAATGTAAGATAGCATTTGATTCTACAGAGGACGATGCAGTGGCGTAGCTGGTGGGGTGGTGGTGGTCCGCAACGGGTGACACTAACGTTAGCTACTCCACTGGGATGATTGAAACATGAACGTCGAATAGAAGTTGATGAAATGGTTCTTCGTTGATATCGAATGAAAGATTTTTGTCATCTCTCAGTTCAAAAATTTATTGACAATGTCATTTTGCGTTTTTGTAATAAATGTCAGATGAGTTGATTATTGCAGACGTCATATAACTAAATTGTTAAAATGTCAATTTACAATATAGATGTATATTTCATTACGTGTTTTTAAATGACAAGGGGAGTTGATTACAGCAGATGTCCTTGCAGATGAATTCTTGTCAATATCACAAGCGAGGACCGGGACATAAGACAGAGCTACCGAAAAAGGAGATTCAGCACTGAAACCCTTTTCAAATCTGACTCAGGTACTTTATCTGGACGCCCACATTGTCGAGACAGCTCGTCGCAAACGATGAAGAATTGAACTGTTTTACTTACGAGGTTAGAGAGTACCGATCTGCAAGGGATGCACATAAACTTCATTAGTCCTAGTTAGTGCATAACGTTACGGGCCAATACTCAATTACATATTTTTTCATGGTTTCACTTATCAAGCATCACATGCAAATAGCATAGCAAGCTGTTTTTTTTAATTTGAACGATCCCATCGTGCATCTGCGCTGTTTGAGCTCCTTTTCATTGGTGTATCCCACCGCGGGGGGGGGGGGGGCATCATGCTAGAATATGCATCAAACGCCAGGTGGCACCACTTGCTGACACGTAGATCATGCGGTGTTAAAAATCATTATATTTCCTGCAGATCAATGGATGTGATTCTCTAAGCCCCAGGGGTCGGAGTGGTTAGGTATGATATAACTATGTGTTCAACCTCAGCCGAATCTGTACTTCATTCATTTTAAAGCAAATTCTGAAATTGAAACACAACAAGATGTTGTGACTTAAAAATTTTTTTTTTACTCCATAACGTTGATAACGTTTTTTGAAAGGAAACTTAAAATACAACATAGCTTACCAAAATAGGTGAATTTAATACTACAACCTTGTTTCAACCAGTGTGTTGTGTCAAGGGAGGTTGTCTGAGGTGGTGCAACAGGCATTTAGCACGGGTGTCATGAGGTGTCAAGTCATGGTAACACGGGTGTCATGAGGTGTCAAGTCATGGTAACACGGGTGTCGTGATGTGTCAAGTTATGGTAATAGGGAGGAGTGTCGTGAGGTGTCAAGTCATGGTAACAGAAGTGTCATGAGGTGTCAATATTCATTTTTTTAAATTATAAATATAAAACATTTCCAGGCGTAAAATGCCTATTTTCTGACACAATCGACTTTTTCTCTGCGCCCAGAAATAAGAAATTACATAACCCCTAAAATCTAAGCTTACCGTATTCATATATACATTTTTATTTTTTTTCAATTTTATATTAATATTCTAATGCCCCACCCGCTTTTAAATCACAAATTTATTTCAACAACTATCTCAGAAAAACAAAGGACAATATTACGCACCAAAAGCACTTGCGATATTTTTTATTTTTTTGGGAACGAATCTCATTTTGCGCAAATCTCGGGAATTTTATTTTGTGAAATCTGTCTCATAATATATCCTTGATGTTCGCCTTGAAAAACAGGAAATATTGATATTTAAGGGTTGGGGTGGGATTTAAAATTTGATAGATTGTGTTGTCATTGGCAACGAGGCTTAGTGACAAGTTTCAGCTCGGTCGATTGACGGGAAGAGGGTCAATTAGCCGACTGCAGATTTGCCATCCAGCCAGCCATGGACAAAAGCGAAATTAGTATAAAGGATTTCAAAATTCATCCAGGAAAGTAATTACATTTTATTGACACAAGCAACAATTTTCTCTACCCTTTAAAAAAAAAAAAGAAGTGAAAAGTATTTCATGTTCACCTCGTTTAAATGACATGCAGCAATATGTCCGATTAAGCCCCACACGCATGTCCCACAACACATCTAACGACCACCAGTAATTTCGAAATATTCAAAATTCAATGCTAAAGTTTCTGTGTGGCCTGTTTGTTCCCTCTCAATGTGCGATCCGGAGCGGGGAATGCGCAAATCTCGTCTCATTCAAGCGACAAATGTGTCATGGCTCTGTAGCCTATTATCAAAGCCCCCCTGGGCCAGGAGCTGTTTCATTTTGGCGTACGTCAGTCCGAGAACATAACGTCAGCATAAAGCTAGGCACATTACCCCTGGGTAATTTCAGTGTTAATATAATCTCTTATATATAAAGCGAATATATGAATGAAACTGTTGTAGTTCAGTACATAAATTATTGTTCAGATCTTTAGGATAAGCATTTATTAGTTCTTCACAACACTGAGATGTTTGTGATAGTGATACATCGACCAAACAAGAAAATCGAACTGGCAAGTGATCTGCTAGTGAAGAATACAAATCAGCACACGTTTTCAAGTTCACATGCTCATTTTGTGTCTATTACTAAGGGGTTCCCGGTCGAATTAATTAATTAATATTATTATTTTAATATTATCTATTGAAAATATAAAAATGGTTTAAATTTTTTTATAAAACTTCCCAAAAATTTGTAAAATTCGAATACGAACGCATTATTTATTTACAAGCCGAGTGAGTCCGCATGGTCCGCATTTTGCTCATTACCATTTACCAGGACTTTTTTAAATTTTTTATGCGCTTAATTTTTAAGCATTCAAGATTGTACCAAACTTGAATGTGAATTTTTATTATAATTTATTTCTTCATTTTCATAGCACTTGTTCAATTTTCAGTTGTTTCTGGACTTAAATTTGTTCCAAAAAAAAATTTCTTGAGGACTTGTGGTGCCCCCAAACGCTTGGTGCCTTGTTTGCCTAGATGCTAATCCGGCCCTGCAAGTGATTCAAGTGCCTATGGGCCCCGTCCCTTATCTACATAGGCCCGCGAAAAAGAATTCTAGTTTAAAGTTTGATTGCACTGGCACTACAGAAAAAGAAAGTTATTTTTTGAAGAAAGTTCTTGATTGGGGAATCATTGATATTAGAACGGGAAGTTGAGTAATGTTTAATAATTGACATATTTAAATTTATAGGCTTCAGTACACATGTCTTAATTTTAAATATGTAAAATCTTTCATGGGTGTATCAATCCAGCAGTGCTTTTTGAGACACTCTGCCAACAGTGGCGTAGCGAGCTTAACTCGCGCCCGGGGCACAATACCCTTTTAGCGCCCCCCCCATTCGAAAACCATACAATATTATATGTAAAATATACCATTTGGCGCCCCTTTGTGAGTAGCGCCCGGGGCATTATGCCCCCCTTGCCCCGCCCCTCGCTACGCCACTGTCTGCCACTTTTCCGTTTGATGCCCTCCTGTTTTCAAAGTTGATAATTTATTGTTTTTTTTCCCCCCATGTCACAAGATTTTGTCACCTAAAATAGCCGAGACCTCCTGCGACCACAAGGCTGGCCGGGCACCGAGTGACGTCCCTTTTCACAAAATAAAGTCGTAAACTCTTTCTTAGATGGGAATCATCAACAGTTGTTAAGGTTTACAGAGACTGTCGTCTTTTGATGACAGCTGGAATTAATAAATTTAAAAACAAACTACAATTTCAGCCCATTGGGTCAGCAAACAATAAATTATGAAACAAAAAAAACACCCCAAAAAACTTGATATTTCTCAGACATGATGTGGAAAGCGTTTTCGGTAAGGATTCTTATGCCGCTCTTCGTATTGCTTGTCAAAAGATACGGTTTCCATTTGGGCACAGGGTCACACCCGACAGAAGGAGTGTAACTAGCAAGCGCCGTGCGAAGAGGTGGGGATCTCATGGGCGAACACTCCAGGCGATAAGCTCCGGCGGACGGGGGGGGGGGGGGGGGGAATGACATTTTTTGTGAAAGTACTATTGTAAAGAGGGGTTCATCCGTCGCTTAAGAAGGGTGGGGGTGGGGGTGTAATCAACTCCGCTGGGGGTCTCCCTGTTTTAAAAATGTAACTGTAGAGGCACAGGCATTTCGGGTCAAAACCGATGAAAATATAGTTTATTGACACGACCCAGAGTATTATTGACACGACCGAGAAACTAATTGATACAAAACAGTATAATTGATGCGACCGAGAAATTAATTGATACAAAACAGTAAAATTGATACGACCGAGAAATTAATTGATACAAAACAGTATAATTGATACGACCGAGAGATTAATTCATACAAAACAGTATAATTGATACGACCGAGAGATTAATTGATACAAAACAGTATAATTGATACGACCGAGAAATTAATTGATACAAAACAGTATAATTGATATGACCGAGAGATTAATCCATACAAAACAGTATAATTGACACGACCGAGAGATTAATTGATACGACATAGTATAATTTTATTATTAAACAAAACTAAATTCTGGTATGCGCAAAATTTATTTCCTGCATTTGGACCTCTCAACAACTATCGCTAAATTTTCAGCCTTCACTCTATGCACCGCTCTCTGGGCGTGACCATCATATCTAAAAAAATTGTTTTCTAACTCTAAGTACCGGTAACTGATAAGCAGTAACGTATGAAAGGGGTGGCGGGGAAGCGCCCCCCTGCGTACGACTCTTTTTACTTCATATTTAGGGGCGGCATATGCGGAGTTTTTAATTATTTTAATTTTCTTTTTTTTTTAATGTTTTTCTGTTGTTGTTCAAGGGAAGCGGCGAAAAGCCTGACCCAACCGGAGAGCAACGAAACTAGCAAAGCAACTGTTGATCAACAGATGATACATAATTGATATAAGGGGTGGGGCCAAAAACGTCGACAGCATAGGGTCCTCCCAAGGGGGGGGGGGGTCTCAATCCAACCCTGCTTGTCCCCTTGACCTATATTTTCTCCTACTAATATAAAACAAACTCACCTACACCTAGGTTACCCTCTAGGCTACGCCCCAATGCGGGTGCTGGTCGAGTGCTTATTTTCGCTAAGCCTCATCTCTCAACCCTTGGGGGATTTCACGACTAACTTAGTTTAAGCCGTGCGTGTAATGACAACCTGGCAGTCCAGGTGCTGAAGTGGCCAGGAATGCGTGTCATCTGTATTTTCTGCGTGTTCCACGTGTTAAATTTGAAACTATCAAAGTGCCTTAAAGACATCTACAGATTGAATCTTGAAAATTGTCTTACATACAAGCCACTTTCCTCTGGGTTGGAATCCTTGAATATAAAATCAAAATCAGCCATCTGCCACACTGTGTAATGTGGAGTCCTTAATTAGGATGATGTGGAGACATTGTTGGGCTTTTGAAAAAAACAAACAAAAAATTTTTTTAAACCTCACTAATAAAACATACACTTTTCCACGAATTCGGTTTCAATGAGATTACAATTATTTATTTCATTCTTAATTAATGCTCTTTTTTTAATGAACAAAATGTCTTCTTTTTTTTTCTAAGTTTTTGTGGCCCTCAAGAAATGTGCTGTAGCCCCCGCGGGGGGGGGGGGCATATAGCCAATGTTGAGAACCGCTAATTTAGCACATTAACTACCATTATAGAATAAATTTTACATTTTAAATTTGAACCCTAGCTTTTTTGGCCCGCTCCTATCATTGTATTATTATTAATTAATTAATTAATAAAACTATCAACCAAGTACAAAAAATCACTTCGTTCCGAAGTTTCAAATTTCCGAAATTCTTAAATCTGTGTCGTCGTACATCTATAGGTCTCTTGCGGTTGCACGCAAATTCGAGAAGACCATCTCGTGGGCCTCGGTCTTCAAAATGATCAAGTTTAAAAAAATAGGGGTGAAATGAAACCAATGACTTTTAAATGTATTGTAATTCTTCTTCTTCTCTATTTTCATGGCTCAAGATCAATGTTTTGTAGCTACAATTTGCGACGCCCGGGGCGCTCCTTGCAAACAGAATACGCAAAACAAGTATTTTATATGAAAAGAATACCTTGAAATGGGCCGAAAATATCACCCCGAAATAAGTGCCCACCGGGGCTGACAGCCCTCATCCACACCCATCTTCCTACGCCCTTGGCCTCACCCACACCCAGAGGCGTAGCTAGAGTGTTTGGCGCCCGGGGGAAAAGATTTATTTTAAAGAGCCTCCCTTTCTTTTTTCAACTCTCAAACCCATTATTTTCATCAATAAATTTAACATCAAAGCACATTTTGGCGCTACTAACTAGTCTGGCGCCCGGTGAATCTGTCCCCCCCCCCCGCGCCCCTTTGCCAACGCCTCTGCCAATAACCCCCCATTCAGTTTCCCATCCATCAAAAACGAACTACCAAAGAAAACTCACTGTCAATTTTTTGCAACACCAA
Source organism: Omphiscola glabra (assembly GCA_964017045.1). Classification (NCBI taxonomy): domain Eukaryota; kingdom Metazoa; phylum Mollusca; class Gastropoda; family Lymnaeidae; genus Omphiscola; species Omphiscola glabra. The sequence continues at coordinate 25,295,533 of OZ024808.1, forward strand.
AGGAACTAAAATCATGACACAAAGTTTAGTGATGTGTGAGCGCTGAAATTGTTTGGCGCTGCCGTACTCCAACCTGGTACAAGCCATCAACGCCTGCTCAGGCGCATTTCCGGGGTGTTGAGCTCTTTTTTTCCCTCACGCCAGGAGTTTTATGGGACGTGAAGCAAAATACGAGGTCGTTGCCTTCTGCTTTCGACAGCTGTCTCGTCTGATTGACAGGACTTGTCTCCTATCGGATCCATAGATGTAGAGCTGGAGTCGGATTAAAAAAGGTGATTTTTCTGACCGGAAATGGATGGAGTCGCTGCAACCCAAAATAAAAATTGAGTTCTTGATTGACCATTTTTATAAAAGGATAAAATGTTTGCGTCCGTAGCACAGTTCTTCAGAGGTATTAAATCAAAACATGTGCTAGCCAATGACTTTCGTTTTTCTTTGGTCTAATTTTGTCGTACTCTGTATTGATTCGTAAAACATGTTGTTGACTGTCAAACTGGAAGCTATGTATCAGCCACAATTACTCAGGAAGTATGGCACACTTTAACCCAGCAAGTATAGCACACGATAATCCAGCAAGTATAGCACACGATAACCTAGCAAGTATAGCACTCGATAACCCAGCAAGTATAGCACACGATAACCTAGCAAGTATAGCACACGATAACCTAGCAAGTATAATACACGATAACCTAGCAAGTATAGCACTCGATAACCCAACAAGTATAGCACACTTTAACCCAGCAAGTATAGCACACGATAATCTAGCAAGTATAGCACACGATAACCTAGCAAGTATAGCACACGATAACCTAGCAAGTATAGCACAGGATAACCTAGCAAGTATAGCACAGGATCAGAGAGGATCGTGCAGCTATGATCTGCAACCTCATAATTGAGGACAAACTGATCTCTGATCATTTCCCAGTAACGTTTGACTTTGATTTAAGGAAGCCAGGGCGCCTTCTGCGCACAATCACATCCCGTGACCTCCGAAGAATAGATCGGGCGGCCTATAGATGTGACGTCGCCGCCCTCAAGTATAGCGAAGATGATCCTGCAACAGACTACAACAGTGGCCTCAGAGTTATTTTTAGACAAACATGCACCTCTGTCTACACGGCGCGTTACGGACCGTCCTTCTGCCCCATGGCTCACACCAGAAATAAAGGACGCGAAGCAGAAGCAGCGACGTGCAGAACGCAAGTGGCGGAAGTCTGGCTTGACTGTGCACCGACAAATCTTTGTTGAAAACAAGGAACGCACTAAGCAGATGGTCCTTGCAGCTAGGACTGAATATGTCAGTCACCGGATTGTAGATTGCAGTTCAAATAGGGACTTATTTCGCATTGTCGGTCAGCTGACCGGTAAACAGAAGGACACATCTGTGCCAAACAATATTGCTTTGGCCGAGTTACCAGACGCTCTAAATGAGTTCTTTGTTACGAAAGTTAAGAAGATCAGGGCGAGACTTGACATTTGCACAGATGCTCTAAATGAGTTCTTTGTTACGAAAGTTAAGAAGATCAGGGCGAGACTTGACATTTGCACAGATGCTCTAAATGAGTTCTTTGTTACGAAAGTTAAGAAGATCAGGGCGAGACTTGACATTTTCACAGATGCTCTAAATGAGTTCTTTGTTACGAAAGTTAAGAAGATCAGGGCGAGACTTGACATTTGCACAGATGCTCTAAATGAGTTCTTTGTTACGAAAGTTAAGAAGATCAGGGCGAGACTTGACATTTGCACAGACGCTCTAAATTAGTTCTTTGTTACGAAAGTTAAGAAGATCAGGGCGAGACTTGACATTTGCACAGATGCTCTAAATGAGTTCTTTGTTACGAAAGTTAAGAAGATCAGGGCGAGACTTGACATTTGCACAGATGCTCTAAATGAGTTCTTTGTTACGAAAGTTAAGAAGATCAGGGCGAGACTTGACATTTGCACAGATGCTCTAAATGAGTTCTTTGTTACGAAAGTTAAGAAGATCAGGGCGAGACTTGACATTTGCACAGATGCTCCCGAATTCTTGCCGTTTAATGGCACTCCTATGAGCGAATTTTTGGAGGTCACTGAATCGCATGTGAAGAAAATCCTGGTTGACTCCCCAAGAAAGTCATGTTTGCTTGACCCTCTTCCGGCAGGTCTGTTGTATGAATGTTTAGACGAAATTGTCCTTATCATTACTAATATCGTAAATCAGTCTTTGAAAACTGGTTTTGTTCCATCCTCTTTTAAGGAGGCGGTTGTAACTCCACTGCTAAAGAAAGCAAATCTCGTCCCTAATCTGTTGGAAAAATTATCGCCCCGTCTCTAATCTACCATTTTTTTCAAAGATTTTAGAGAGGGTCGTTCTTCGACAGCTCCTGGATCACCTCACTCGGTGTGACTTGTTTGAGCCTTTTCAGTCAGCATACAGAACGCATCACTCTACTGAGACAGCCCTGTTGCGCGTCGTAAATGACCTTCTGTCGTCTTGTGGTGAGGGCCAGGTATCCCTTTTGTCGTTACTGGATCTATCGGCAGCGTTCGATACGATTGACCATGGCATACTTCTCCAACGTCTGCAATATACGTTCGGTTTCACCGATACCGTCCTGAGATGGTTCCGCTCATATCTGACAAATCGGGTCCAATCAGTTATCACAAACGGCTTGACCTCCAAGAAATCCATTATTGAATTCGGAGTACCCCAAGGCTCGGTCTTAGGCCCGGTGCTTTTCACTATGTACGTTCAGCCCCTGGGTGCAGTGATCAAGCAGTTTGACATGGTATATCCCATGTTCGCGGATGATACCCAGCTTCAGAAATCCGTGATCCCCTCTCAGCTCCCTCAGCTTCTTAATATGACACAGAAGACAGTGGAGTCAGTTAAGCACTGGATGACAATAAACAAGCTCAAACTGAATGATGAAAATACTGAGGTGATCCCCATTGCTACCGCTCAAAAATTAAAATCTTTAAAAGATACACCATTCTTTACTCTCTCAGGCGTGCAGATTGAGTTTGCTCAAACAGTGCGAAACCTGGGTGTCTACTTAGACAGAACACTAACTATTGAAAAGCACATTAACATGATTTGCAACGCGAGTTTTCTAGATATCGCAGAATTAGTCATATCAGACCCTTCTTAACGTTGGATGCATCAAAGAGGCTGATGTCTGCATTCGTGTTATCACGCATGGACTACTGCAATGCTCTCATGGTGGGTCTTCCAGCTACGCTCCTTGATAAAATTCAAAAAGCACAGAATAATGCGGCTCGAATTGTTCTTCGTAAACGCAAATTCGACCATGCTAAAACTCTTCTGATAGAATTGCATTGGCTGCCGGTCCGCGCTCGTATAGAGTACAAAATCGCAACTCTGTGCTACCGCTGCTTGCATGACCTGGCGCCGTCCTATCTCCAAGCGCTCATGACGCCTTATGTACCCACTAGACAACTCTGCTCGTCCGATAGTGGCAAACTCTCGATACCGCGTGTTCGCCTTGAAACTTGCGGAAAGCGCACGTTCGCATTTGCTGGTCCAACCATTTGGAACACCCTTCCTGACGCTCTCAAAAACAGCCAGACGCTGGAGTCCTTCAAAAAAAATTTAAAAACTCATCTATTTCGCAAACACCTGCTGGAATGATGATGTCTACAATCTTTTCCAGCTTGTTATTATCTCCCAGCTTAGTTTTTGTACCGCGCTTCGAGCCTTTGGGGATGAAGCGTGATTTTTCAAATGAACTTTATTATTATTATTATTAGGATAACCTAGCAAGTATAGCACACGATAACCTAGCAAGTATAGCACACGATAACCTAGCAAATATAGCACATGATAACCTAGCAAGTATAGCACACAATAACCTAGCAAGTATAGCACTCGATAACCTAGCAAGTATAGCACTCGATAACCCAGCAAGTATAGCACTCGATAACCCAGCAAGTATAGCACACGATAATCTAGCAAGTATAGCACACGATAACCTAGCAAGTATAGCACACGATAACCTAGCAAGTATAGCACACGATAACCTAGCAAGTATAGCACACAATAACCTAGCAAGTATAGCACATGATAACCTAGCAAGTATAGCACATGATAACCTAGCAAGTATAGCACACGATAACCCAGCAAGTGTAGCACTTAACCAAAAAAAAAAAGAGGTGAAATATACTAAAGAGTAATGCATTCATTATCTTTTCATCTAACTGTTCAACTATTTAGATCTAGATAATTAGGAAGGTTGAGACCCACTGTTCTAAGGGTCCAACAATTCACATCCAGATAATTAGGAACACATTTTTGAGCAGCATCAAAGTACAGGAAATAGAAACAAATCATTTCTGTCTTCGTTTGTTGTTTTTTTTCTAAGGAGTCAAGAAGATGGGGGGAGAGGGTGGTTGGGGTGGGGTTTACGGCATGGAGGGGTGCAGGAAAAACTTGGGAATTTGACGTCATTTTAAAGGGGAGTGGGGGGGGGGTTGGCTTTTTCTTATTTTAAAAAACTAGTCTGTTATAAGTCTGTTATAAGTCTGTTATAAGTCTGTTATAAGTCTGTTATAAGTCTGTTATAAGTCTGTTATAAGTCTGTTATAAGTCTGTTACAAGTCTGTTATAAGTCTGTTACAAGCCTGTTATAGTCTGTTATAAGTCTGTTACAAGTCTGTTATAAGTCTGTTACAAGTCTGTTATAAGTCTGTTATAAGACATTAATAGTAATGTTGGCCAAATTGTTTAGTTTTTTAAAAGCTACTTTAATTCCACAGGCCTGGGGACAAATTTCTTTCCTTTATTTGTGTGAAAGTTTCTTCTTCTATATTCCCTTAATCGGCCTCATCGATTGATTAAATCTTTAACCAGCTGATTGAATTAATGCTTGACTGATATCGATTTTAATAGAGATACTTTAGAGATGGTACAAAACAAACATGACTATTGCATTGGTACAAAACAAACATGACTATTGTATCGGTACAAAACAAACATGACTATTGCATCGGTACAAAACAAACATGACTATTGCATCGGTACAAAACAAACATGACTATTGCATCGGTACAAAACAAACATGACTATTGCATCGGTACAAAACAAACATGACTATTGCATTGGTTCAAAACAAACATGACTATTGCATCGGTACAAGACAAACATGACTATTGCATTGGTACAAAACAATTTATGTAAGTCAAATTTTATCCCGAGTCATTTCGAACGATTACTGGCATAGTGTGTGTATGTGAGGTGTGATGAGGTCAGGAGGTGTAGTTACACAGTGCTGGGAATCATTGAATTTTTTTAACCTCTCCATGTTGTGACCTGGCCCAGAAAAAGCTTAAACTATGACGACACAGTTGTACCAAATCTGCTGCTGGAAGAGTGGTGACAAGTTCACTTAGAGAAAACTAAGTGTTGTGATAGGTACACACACACACACACACACACACACACACACAAATCAAGATGAGAGGTGAAGAGAGGCGGGGAATAGAAGGCTCAAAATAGATAACCTGAAAATAGAAGCAAATCTTTTTAAAACATTGTCACGTGATAAGAGAGGTATAAGAGGGCAAAGTCATGAATACATACGCTTAAAGAGAATAGTGTATGAAATGATACAGAGGGGAGTGGGGGATGAAATGATACGAAGTGTTGATTCAATGACATATTAGAGTTTTGATATATGTATTTTTATTATAAATTCTAGTAAGCATTCGAGAGAGAGAGAGAAAGATAGAAACAAAAGAGAAAGAGAGAGGGAGAGAGAAAGGGAGAAAAGGGAGAGAGAAGTACAGATAATACAGAAACAAAAGTGAGGGAGTGAGAGAGAAATGGAGAAATAAAGAGAGAGAGACAGAGACAGAGAAACGTAGAGAGATAGGAAAGAGAACGTAAAAGATAGAGAGAATGACTATGCGAGTGATAGAGAGACTGACAGAGAGGGAAGAAGAGAGAGACCGGGAGAGAAGGGTGGCAGAGAGAGACAGATGGGTAGACAGAGAAAGAGAGAGAGAGACGGCGAGAGGCAGATAGAGACAAAGAGAAAGAGAGAGACAGAGAAAGAGAGAGACAGAGACAGAGAGGTAGACAGAGATAAAGAGAGAGAGAGAGAAGGGTAGACAGAGAAAGAGAGACAGGGAGGTTGACGGAGAAAGAGAGAGAGAGACAGAGAGAGACAGGGAGGTTGACAGAGAAAGAGAGAGAGAGAGACTGAGAGAGAGATTAGTACACGAATGAACAAGACTGGGCCCCGTGGATCTGATTTATTGCAAGGCCGCTGTGCCGCAGAACGCCCCGGGTATAGGAAATCAATTTGTACGCCTGTGCGTGTCTGGAAAAATAAAGGGGGATAATCATTGGCATCTTCCCATTTCGAGTGGTCTCCTTGTCTCCCCTGTTTTTCATCGCATTATAGGACTCTGATACAAAAGGACCGGCATAGTGAATTGTAATTCCAACTTCCAATTGGAGCGGTTAAAATAAAAGCATGTTTGCTTTGTCAACAAGGTAATTGTTAGAGGCACTGATGCTTGGGATCTTAGCGAAGAATGTAGATACTATTGTGACATTAACAGCTGTTACAACCTTTTCATACGCTAGAACCAAAGATGCGAATATAATTAGGGATGCTGATAAACTCTTGCGTGTTTGTGCACGCGTGAGTGAGTATGTTTTTGTGTAATTGTTTGTGTGTGTGTTTAGGGTTTATGCAAGAAGATATAAAACGTTTATCGGTTTTTGTTTTACAATGAAATCCTAACTCATCAAGATAGAAAGATCAGCCTTTAAATCATCATTTTGTTTAACATAAGATTAAAATCAGCAGATGAGAACATCATTTAGTACATTCCAAGTCAGTGGCGTAGTGAGGGGGGTACAAGGGGGCATCATGCCCCGGGCGCTACTCACAAAGGGGCGCCAAATGGTATATTTTACATATATTATTATATGGTTTTCGAAAAAAGGGGGGGGGGGCTAAAAAGTATTGTGCCCCGGGCGCGAGTTAAGCTCGCTACGCCACTGTTCCAAGAGCTCTTGTTTTGAAACAGTTTTGTACTGGAACCAGATCTATTTTAAAAAAAACAGGGACTAAACTGCGACAGTGCACCCTGTGCACTTATGCACACTTGTTCATTGACAGAATAAAGAGCGGCAGATCACATACGTCCATTCTAGTGCCAGTCATCTATTTTCGGACTCGTTGCACACGACAAGGACGTACATATGCAGTGGCGTAGCGAGCTTAACCCGCGCCCGGGGCACAATACATTTTTAGCGCCCCCCCCCATTCGAAAACCATACAATATTATAGTAAAATATACCATTTGGCGCCCCTTTGTGAGTAGCGCCCGGGGCATGATGCCCCCCCTTGCCCCCCCTCACTACGCCACTGTACATATGCTGTACACATTATCATAAATAGGGCTCGCTTCGAGTCTTATATTTATTTAATGAGATACTTTTTTCAAAACAATTACCCCAAGTTCATTTGGTGCGAAATCTTGTCTTTTGTTTTTATTTATTCTCTGAAATAGTCGGTGAAATAAATATGCGGTGTAAAAGCGGGTGGGTCATTAGAATATTAAATATAGTTCAGGGGCGTGGAAATAATGTGCGTTTGCGATCTTTGGGGTGGCGGGGGGGGGGGTGAGCACTAATTGGGATTCTTCTTAAGTGCTTACTTTTATGCATGTTTTGTCAAATTTTCAGGCCTAACCCCCCCCCCCCTCCCCAATTTACTCAGCATTGTATTTTTATAAATGATTTATAGGAAAAATTTTTTTTTTTTGGTAAGGGTTGTTTCATTTTAAATTCGATTATTGTTTAGTACAAATCAACTATCGGCTATCTATTTTTTATACCAGGAGACCTCTAAGTCGAGCAGCCTCTAATGTTGGGAACAGCATCGACCGGCACATGACGTCATGCGTTAGATCTTGAACATTACGTGTCCGCATGCGCGAGGACGACCACGATCTATTTTTAACTCAATTGTATAGTGACGGTGCGTGCTAAACAATAGTCACCCGTCAATCACCAGAAGTGGGCGGAGCTATTTTTGATATCCTAATGACGCATTGTTTGGGGGGATTTTTTTTTTTTTAAAGGGGGGGGGGGTGGGGGCGAGTGGTTCAAGCTAATTTGCAAACTACTTATAACGTACATTCGTGCCTAGCAGAGGCGCCGCCTTCGGCAGTATTTATTGTCGTTTGATGTAATAGTAGTATTATATGAATTAACACTCAACACAATGTTCTCAAAAAGTAAGCTAAGCTCTGATACGCACCGCGAACACGAAAGATGTTTCATATTTTGTGCACCAATAAAACTTAACAATACATGTTCATGACGACCTAGCCACCCTACACACTCTCAGGAACGCATCTAGCAAAATACAATGAACACCTTCTTCATTAATTGCCGACATCTCATCGTTTATGACCCAATGCATCCCATTGCTACATTAATGATATCAGTAAATGTGTCGAATCGGCAGCTGAGTTCAACAACAGAAACATTGTAACTTTATCAAAGTCTTGATATCCTACCAAGATATGACATTTTACTAATACGTTGTATCTTCTAAGACATGATAGTTTACGAACTTATAATATTTTATCAAAACATTATATTTTTTAAGACATGACATTATACCTAGATATTATATTTTATCAATATATTATATCTTCTAAGACAGCGGTTCTCAGACTGTGGGTCGCGACCCCTTTGAAGGTCGCACGACCCTTTCACAGGGGTCGCCTAAGACCTTCTGAAAACACATATACTCCACATGTTTTAAAGTATCAATGAAAATAATTTTGTGGTTGGGGGTCGCCACAACATGAGAAAATGTATTAAAGGGTCGCGCCGTTCGAAAGGTTGAGAAACACTTTTTCTAAGACATGATTTTTTATACAGATATGATATTTTCCCAATACATTTTATCTCTCTAACATGATATTTTACCAAGATGTTATATTTTACATTTTTACGACATTTTACCAAGTTAAACAAGATATTACATTTCTCCAAGACATGATATTTTACCCAAAATGTTATCTTACCGTGGCGTGATATTTTACCAAAAATGACAGCTTACCATGATATGATAAATTACCAAAAATGATATTATACCATCATTTATTTTACCAAAAATGATATATTTTACCCATAATGATAATTTAAAAAAAAATGATAATTTACCAAAAAATATTTTAACAAAAATGATATTTTTTAGCAAAATGATATTTTACTAAAATGATTTTTTTCTAGCTTAAAATCGATGTCTCAATATTATTAACTTTCTCTCAGGCACGAAGCATAATCTCGACCCCGCTTTGCTAAACACAAAGAGTGTGCCTGCAGGTCTCTGTATCTCAAACACTACTCTCAACTCGAAACTTAATCTACTGTATGGGTTCCTACAAACCTCTGACAATCTATTTGTCTAGAAGCTATCCAAGCACCGCAAGCCTTCAGCCACTTGTCACAGTCAGATCGTGTCATTACATTTTCTGTGTATGTTTGGATGAGGGAAAGAGTGCGCTCGTGGGATTGCCTGTATTTCCCGCGAGCTTTCTCAGGCATGTATGACCGTCTTGGCGTGGGGTGGGGGGACACCCAGGTGAGGAAGTGTGTGTTGTGAGTTTGGGAGGAAATGGGAGTTGTGAACTCGTTAATATTGTCTGTGGCTACAACGAAGGGACCTAACTCCTAGACGCGTACCTTCGGTCACACCAATCACCACGGCCTTTTTGTGCTCAAACAGTTAAACCATTGTCTACCACAACAGGCTATACAGCACACTAAGCCTTGGTGGCCTTTTGGTACTCAACCATTTAAACCATTGTCTACAACTACAGTCTATCCAGCACACTAAGACTTCATGACCATTTGGTACCCAAACATTTAAACCATTGTCTACAACTACAGGCTATCCAGCACACTAAGCCTTCATGGCCCAATTTTACTCAAACGGTTAACCGTTGCTGTGATGCACAACAGAAACGTTGCTCTCCGGATCCAGACAGTCGCCAAGGCCCGAAATGCGTTTACTTAACTCTATACACTGCAGCACATAAGAACAAAAATAGTGAGTCAAAATTTAACATGATTTAGCCTAAATAACCTTGCATTTATTTGAATGAGTCAAAACGTGTCCTCTTTGATCGATGACGAATTTCACTTACTGCAAATAAAAACGGGGATACGCAAGGCCGCCTCCCCTCTGTTCCTTCCACTCTGCCCCTCCACTCTGCCCCCTCTACTCTACCCCCACCACTCTGCCCCCTCCCTCATTCCCCCCAGAACACATAATTACTGCCGACGATGCACACAAAGCCACTCTATGTCAAAGAATGAAAATGGTGCACTCTAGCGTGATATAAATACTTAAAGACCGTTGCCATCTCTGTGATTATAGGCAATTATTTATAAATACAGTGTCATAAAAACCTAGTTACCTCGCCTGCATTACAGGGAAATCCCACAGGGCATGAATATGTGTTTGTAAACACTGAACATATTGGTAGTGGCTTCTTGAATTTTTTAGTTGGAAGTCTGTAGAGGACAGTCTTAGATTACGTGATCCATGGAAGTCTATAGAGGACAGTCTTACATACTATATCGTCTGCGAATGCCAGGTGCAATGACTGGCTCTATATAAGGCTTCCTGATGGTTGTTGTTCTGTAATAACTGTCTGGAAGTAGCTTGTTATGGTTCCACTGGTGCTCACGTGTATGCTTCGAATAAGTTTTTCTAGCGTGATGTTATACGGGATACATGATAGTAAGTCTACTTGTCTGAGGCCCTGATTAACGGGGAACTCTCTTGAGCATTCTCCCTGCAACTTGACTCTACTTTTGGAGTTAGCCATCGTCATATGTATGAAACGAGAAGCTTGTTATGGACTCAAATTTCTTGTTGAGCGTTGTATAAGTAATTCCTGTATACGCTATTGTATGCTGCTTAATAAACCACGTATAGTTGGTGTATGTCGATGTTAAAGTTGTAACATTTTTCTAGAAGACATATAATAGTAAAAATATTATCCGTGGTTGACCTATTCTGCTGGAAACCCGCATTTTAGTCCTATGGGATCTGTTCGTTATACCTTAACAGTTTTCTTACTATAAGTTTTGTGAGGAATTTGTACATTAAATTAAAGATGGAGATTCCTCTGTAGTTTAAGCAGACCAAAATAGATCCTTTTTTTTTGTGGATTGGAATTATGAGTTCGGTGTACCATTCTACTGGCATTTCTTCCTCCTGCAAGATTCTGGATATGAGGTCGTGTATTTGCCTGTGCAGTTCGTTACCACCTAGCCAGGGCCGGCCCTAACAATTGCGGGGCCCTATGCGAAACGGTTTGCGCGGGGCCCAGTCTGGGTATGGATAAGGATATTAAGTGAAAATTAAGATTTTGTATTAGAAAATAAATTAGTGCGGGGCCCATTGCGGCCGCATAGGTTGCAATGGCCTAAGGCCGGCCCTGCACCTAGCTTTATCAGTTCTGCAGAGATAAGGTCTATTCCTGGGACTTTGATCTTTTTCATGGTGAAGATCACATCTTTTATTTCATTTAATGTTGGTCGGTTGACTAGTCGGTCAGGTAATTCAGTATTGGTTGGTTGACCAATGGATCCGGTCATTCAGTGTTGGTTGGTTGACCAGTGCGTCCGGTCATTCAGTGTTGGTTGGTTGACCAATGGGTCCGGTCATTCAGTGTTGGTTGGTTGACTAGTCGGTCAGGTAATTCAGTATTGGTTGGTTGACCAATGGATCCGGTCATTCAGTGTTGGTTGGTTGACCAGTGCGTCCGGTCATTCAGTGTTGGTTGGTTGACCAATGGGTCCGGTCATTCAGTGTTGGTCGGTTGACTAGTCGGTCAGGTAATTCAATATTGGTTGGTTGACCAATGGATCCGGTCATTCAGTGTTGGTTGGTTGACCAGTGCGTCCGGTCATTCAGTGTTGGTTGGTTGACCAATGGGTCCGGTCATTCAGTGTTGGTTGGTTGACCAGTGGGTCCGGTCACTCAGTGTTGGTTGGTTGACCAGTGGGTCCGGTCATTCAGTGTTGGTTGGTTGACCAGTGCGTCCGGTCACTCAGTGTTGGTTGGTTGGTTGACCAGTGGGTCCGGTCATTCAGTGTTGGTTGGTTGACCAGTGGTTCCGGTCATTCAGTGTTGGTTGGTTGACCAGTGGGTCCGGTCCTCCTTGTGGTAGAGCGTAATCCTCATTGGTTCCTCCACCTGAGCCATTCAGTAAGCCTTCAACGTGTTGTGGCAATCTCTCTAGTACACTACTGCTCTCTGTGATCAATTCTCTACCTGTACTTTCACACATGTGCGATCTTGCTTGAAAGCGGTTCTTATCCTGCTTTATCTTGAGGTACACTCCCCTCACATCTCTTTCTTTTGCCAACTCTTCTATCTCTATAATTTTTTTTTATTTTTCCCAAGCACGTTTTTTCTTTCTGCAAATTTTGCTGGCCACCCGTCTTGTTTCACTAAATAACTGCCGTATTCTTCATGTCTCCCTTTGCATCATCATTAGCCGAGCTTTGTTTCTGTGTTCTATAAGTTCTTTGCATTCTGCGTCATACCATCCTGTTCTTTGCATTCTGCGTCATACCGTCCTGTTCTTAGCATTCTGCGTCATACCATCCTGTTCTTTGCATTCTGCGTCATACAATCCTGTTCTTTGCATTCTGCGTCATACCATCATGTTCTTTGCATTTTGCGTCATACCATCCTGTTCTTTGCATTCTGCGTCATACCATCATGTTCTTAGCATTCTGCGTCATACCATCCTGTTCTTTGCATTCTGCGTCATACCATCCTGTTCTTTGCATTCTGCGTCATACCATCCGGTTCTTAGCATGCTGCGTCATACCATCCTGTTCTTTGCATTCTGCGTCATACCATCCTGTTCTTAGCATTTTGCGTCATACCATCCTGTTCTTAGCATTCTGCGTCATACCATCCTGTTCTTTGCATTCTGCGTTATACCATCCTGTTCTTTGCATTCTGCGTCATACCATCATGTTCTTAGCATTCTGCGTCATACCATCCTGTTCTTAGCATTCTGCGTCATACCATCCTGTTCTTAGCATTCTGCGTCATACCATCCTGTTCTTTGCATTCTGCGTCATACCATCCTGTTCTTAGCATTTTGCGTCATACCATCCTGTTCTTTGCATTCTGCGTCATACCATCCTGTTCTTTGCATTCTGCGTCATACCATCATGTTCTTAGCATTCTGCGTCATACCATCCTGTTCTTAGCATTCTGCGTCATACCATCCTGTTCTTTGCATTCTGCGTCATACCATCCTGTTCTTAGCATTTTGCGTCATACCATCCTGTTCTTTGCATTCTGCGTCATACCATCCTGTTCTTTGCATTCTGCGTCATACCATCATGTTCTTAGCATTCTGCGTCATACCATCCTGTTCTTTGCATTCTGCGTCATACAATCCTGTTCTTTGCATTCTGCGTCATACCATCATGTTCTTTGCATTTTGCGTCATACCATCCTGTTCTTTGCATTCTGCGTCATACCATCCTGTTCTTTGCATTCTGCGTCATACCATCCTGTTCTTAGCATGCTGCGTCATACCATCCTGTTCTTTGCATTCTGCGTCATACCATCCTGTTCTTAGCATTTTGCGTCATACCATCCTGTTCTTAGCATTCTGCGTCATACCATCCTGTTCTTTGCATTCTGCGTTATACCATCCTGTTCTTTGCATTCTGCGTCATACCATCATGTTCTTAGCATTCTGCGTCATACCATCCTGTTCTTAGCATTCTGCGTCATACCATCCTGTTCTTAGCATTCTGCGTCATACCATCCTGTTCTTTTCTCTGTTTAAATCCAATCGTTTCCTCTGTTACACTTTTAATATTTCCTTCATCTTTTCCCATTGCTCGTTTATATCAACGTTGCTAGGTGATTCCCTTTTGGATAATTCCATTTGAGTTTCAATCTTCTGTTGATATTCCTCAGTAGTTTTGGGTCCCTGCTTAATTTCTGGCTGTTGTACTGTTTATTTCTTTTATTTTGTTCATTGCTGATGTTACAAATTCTTTTTTTTATATTTTATTTTGACAAGTATTTAGTCTGAGTCTATGTCCGCCACTCTACAGCTCTGTACATATAATATGTCCGAGCCATGCCTGCGGTCAATGAGTACGTGGTCAATTGGATTACGGGTAAATCCATCTGGAGATATCCATGTCGCTTTATGTATTGGTTGGAATATTGTGCTACTGATTGTCATTCCGTTTTCCTTTAGCGAATTCTATAAGACGTGTTCCGTTGTCATTGCTCTCCATCATGCAGACTTTCCTTTCCGATTGTTGGTCTGTAAGCAGGGTTTTTTCCAATGTTCGCATTCAAATCCCAAATGACTAGATTGGTATCATGGCGTGGTGCGTCATCAAATACACTTTCCAGTGTTTCGTAGAAATTTTCCTTCAGGCTTTCATCTGTATCTTCCGTTGGTGCATGTGCGCAGATTAACGTGTTGTTAAACATTTTTCCTCTTATCCTTATGGAGCATAGTATTCCACTCACTGGTTTAAACCCAATGACTCAATTTGCTGTCTCTCTTTTGACTGCATTTACTGTCTCTCTTTTGACTGCATTTACCGTCTCTCTTTTGACTGCATTTACTGTCTCTCTTTTGACTGCATTTACTGTCTCTCTTTTGACTGCATTTACTGTCTCTCTTTTGACTGCAGACCCTGTTCCTAAGGTGTTAGTGTTGTTTCCATTGTAGAATATTGTGTACTCCTTAGTACTTAGGATATCCGAGTCTTTCCATCTGATCTCAGTGCCACAACCATGATTCTATATCTGAGCAATTCCTCACTGAGGCGGGTCAATGCCCCCGCTCTGTCTAAACTGAGTACATTCCAGGTCGCTATCCGTATATCATGTTTTTGGTTAGGCATGGGTCGAAATCCAAAATTATGTGTCCGTTTTTCTGTATGTGGCTTAACTTTCATAACATTTGCTTTTTTACATGGCTGTGTCGTCAGCCCTGCGCACAACCATGGGGGGGGGGGGATGCCCCTTGCAGCTATCAGGGTAGCTGTCTTTGTATTGGGTCGGGCCCCAGCCTATGTGGATCCCTCCACTTCCTAAAAGGCAGAAGGTACTGATTTTGGTCCGTCCCAGCTATTTTATTTGCCCGGTACCTGCCATATCTGGTGGGCTTTCCCCTACCCGCCATATCTGGTGGGCTTTCCCCTACCTGCCATATCTGGTGGGCTTTCCCCTACCCGCCATATCTGTTGGGCTTTCCCCTGTACCCGCCATATCTGGTGGACTTTCCCCTGTACCCGCCATATCTGGTGGACTTTCCCCTGTACCCGCCATATCTGGTGGGCTTTCCCCTGTACCCGCCATATCTGGTGGGCTTTCCCATGGGGTGGCGCTCGACAGAAGATCAGTATCTACTCACGAGCCCAATGCAATGCTGCCGAAGACCAAAGGAAATCTCTTACGTTTTATTACGTGTCTCTGTTACTTGTCATACTTCTTTCTTGTCGTGTTTGCTGATGAAGGCTCTAAGCCGAGACGTCCAAATCTTTTGTACTTTCTTGAATTCAAGTTCAGCTTACCTTGTTCTTATATTTCATTTACACAACTTGAACGCAGTCCATCAATAATGATCATTTATTATAACCGTCCATAATCATTCACAGAAACACCCAAACAAAATTGTCCAGGTGTTTTTGGTGCAATAAATGCGTCCGCTCTTGGGGCAGGCAACTTAATGTTAAAATCAGTTTATACCCGATTTATATCAAAGAGACACTTACAATTTCAAGGATGCCGGTGACATTCTCAGAAAGTCTCTCGAGGGATAGCTTATGGAAGTGATTTGATTCAAATCAGTGTACAATACTGCTGGCATGACCTTTACTCTGACACGACTGTTAGGGTAGGACCAGGGACCGTAAGCGGGTGGGGGGGGGGGAGGCGTGACGCATCCCAGTTCAATCTCATGCACTTAGAACCACTTGACATTTCATTACCGAAATATTGGCATCACGAAATCAGAAGAAATGTCGAAAAAGTCTGCAGTGTTAACGATCTTTTGTCGTGGAGTAGACTAGAGAATACCAAACTCAATAGTGTAAGTGCCTTAATAGGGCCACTTTATTTACTATGATGCTTTTTGGCTAATTCAAATATCTGTAAAAGATAAGAAGTCTGACTAAAATGTCTGTCTCAGCGATAGATTCCGACAGACTAAATTAAATGTCTCCTTGTGTTTCAATGTGTACAATGCTATTGACGTCTCATTTATATTTATATAAATAATTATAAATACAGCGGAACCCCGCTATAACGCGATGATCGGTGTCCATAAAATACAGCGGAACCCCGCTATAACGCGATGATCGGTGTCCATAAAATACAGTAGAACCCCGCTATAACGCGATGATCGGGGTCCATAAAATACAGTGGAACCCCGCTATAACGCGACGATCGGGGTCAATAAAATCTATCTACAGTAGAACCCCGCTATAACGCGATGATCGGGGTCCATAAAATCGGATCGCGTTAAAGCGGGGTCGCGTTAATGCGCAGTTTTACAATATTTAACTTTAATTCCGAGAACATATACGTGTATACATGTACAATGATCAAAAGTCGGCTTATCATCAGTTTAATATTAACTGGAATGCAGTAATTAAGATATATGTTA
Organism: Omphiscola glabra; assembly: GCA_964017045.1. Classification (NCBI taxonomy): domain Eukaryota; kingdom Metazoa; phylum Mollusca; class Gastropoda; family Lymnaeidae; genus Omphiscola; species Omphiscola glabra. The sequence goes on from OZ024808.1 coordinate 25,312,249, forward strand.
AAAAAATCGGTGGCTAATATATTTATAGGTTATTACTGTGCATTAAAAATGGCTTTCCAAGCAATGGATACAATTTTCAAATAACTTAGGCCTGATGGAGTAAATGAATTTCAAATTTCAGGAACCATGCCACGATCATATTATTTTAAAAGTCACAACTAATCTCATGCCCAAAATGAAGTTAATTTCTTGTTTTGTTTTTTTTTTACTCCAAATTTTTTCTCTCCATGTGAATGAATATACAAAATTTCGGGAGCCATGCTACGACCGCGTTATATCCGTATTCGTGTTATGGCGGTGCGCGTTATAGCGGGGTTCCACTGTATATATCATGTATTTGTATATTGTGGTGGGAATTACTATTCTATATTAATCAGCTGCACCATGAATCTAGAAGGTGCCATTTTTATTATCTTTAGAATAACCCCCTGCCTTAAAAATGTATGTCCAATGATTTAAAGCTTTAGAAATATAGTTGTCAGTCTTCCATTATCCAACATTCTAACGTTTTGAAGGTAATTCCTTTTCTACAAAGTTCTTTAAATATATATTCTATGTACAAGGTTAGTTTTCTTAGTTACTTCAAATTGATTTTCTTCAGATGTAGGCGAGTATTTTATTAATTAATAAAGATCCACGGGTATGGTAGGACTGTCTGTAGGACTGTCTGTAGGACTTTTGTTTAAAGGCCAAAAGTTAGGGTGGAGAACTTTTTGTTCGCCTATTGTTTAAAGGCCGGCAGTATGGTGTAGGACTGTCAGAATGCCTTTTAAAGACCGGCGTATAATATAGTAAATTAGAAGTTAATCTTTTTTATTACACTTTGACACACCGTGTAGTTTTTCAAAATACCCGGTTCCGGTGTAAAAAAATGTGCACCCGGTTTTAAGCCCTACTTTATTTTAATATTTTTATTTGGTTGGAATTTCTTAAATTTGATAATTTACCTCCCAATTTTTTAATCACACCACTAGCTTATCATGTTTAAGGCCTTCGACATCTCCACATCGTCTGCTGACGTAACCGAAAGATTCCCGGCAAACGGATGCCTGCATCTAAACAGTCATTTAAATATTAGGAGAACTCGGCGCCAAAACTGTCTTAAGACATTAGCAGTCATTTAAATATTAGGAGAACTCGGCGCCAAAACTGTCTTAAGACATTAGTAGTCATTTAAATATTAGTAGAACTCGGCGCCAAAACTGTCTTAAGACATTAGCAGTCATTTAAATATTAGGAGAATTCAGCGCCAAAACTGTCTTAAGACTTTAGCAGGCATTGGTGAACGAGCGGACATCTGCGCTACACTTCTTTTTCAAACCTTAGTTTCCATTGATATTAAACCCTAGTTTCCATTGATTTCAAACCCTAGTTTCCATTGATTTCAAACCCTAGTTTCTATTGATTTCAAACCCTAGTTACCATTGATTTCCAACCCTAGTTTCCATTGATTTCAAACTCTAGTTTCCATTGATTTCCAACCCTAGTTTCCATTGATTTCAAACCCTAGTTTCAATTGATTCCAAAGCTTTTGTTAGATAGCGCAATAATGCTAGAATTCATAAAATATGAGACGAATAGTGAAGACTCACATTTATTTTAAACGAATTCATGATGTACAAGTGTTTCGCGTCCAGGCTTAGCTACAGATGCAGGCAGAGGATTGTATGACGCAGATGCAGGTAAATGATTTTATGACAGATGAGGGTAAATGATTGTATGACACAGACGCGGGTAGATGATTGTATGACACAGATGTGGGCAGATGATTGTATGACTCAGATGCGGGCAGATACGACCCTACGCATAAGACCATCGGAAAATACATATTTATGAAGTAGCAACAAAAAAAAATTATGGTTGGTAGGGGGAGGGTCACCACAACATGAGGAACTGTATTAACGTGTGGCAGCATCAGAAAGGCTGAGAACCACTGTGCTAGACATTAACATTTCTAAACTGTGCGAAAATATTTCGTGATTTCCCCGTGTTTTGTATCGTCTGCTTGAGAACCTCAAACGTTAACTGGTCGCCTGGTGTGCATCAAGAGTTGTATTGTCAATCCCCGGGGGTGTGCATCAACAGTTGTATCGTCAGCCACCTCTGCCTGCTACGTCAATATCAGACTGCAATCTTTACGTCACACGATCTCGAGCCGTTTGCATCATGTTTGAGAAAAGATCATTGACGTGCTCCACAAAGATCAGAAGTCTCTCTTTCTCTCTCTTCAAGGGGCAGATGTTATCAGGATTTTCGTATACCTGAGGGGCGAGACATTTGGCCGCGTGACGTAAGGATCTCTCCGTCTGACGTGGTAGCAGGGAGGGCTTCCCACTGGTAGGCTTGTCTTTGAAGAGAGGACGCAAAGAAGCGATGGTGTTTACAGGTAATTGGCGTTCGGTAACCTTTCTGAATTCTCTTTCATTGGAGAGATTTGTTCATTGTTGGCAGAGATTTTTTTTTTTTTGGAAACTTTATTCAACATTTGTTTAAAAGGGACCTTAAATAGGAATACACATATTTCTTATCTTTATTCTAAGGAATAAATTTAAGCGGTGACTGGTAATCACAACAATGAATGGACTTGATGTTTTGACCTGATGTTATGACCTGGTTTTATGACTTGATGTTTTGACCTGATGTTATGACCTGGTTTTATGACTTGATGTTTTGACCTGATGTTATGACCTAATTTTTTGACTTGATGTTATGACTTCTTTGCATGATTTGATTTCATAAATCGATTTTATGACTTGATTTCATGACCAACTGATTTTATGAATTAGTTTATAACTTGGTCATTTTGCGGGATATGATTGATTTTGTTCGCTTTATATTTCACCCAGGTTAATGATTTTCTGATAATTTACATTGGTGAAGGGAAGGGTAATCTATCCTCAATAAATGTTATGTGATGAACATGTGATGCATGGAAAGGTAAAATATCCTGAATAGATGCAATGTGATGAACTGAATACATGGTATATGTGGAACATGTCATGAATGGAAGGGTAATCTATCCTGAATGGATGTTATATGACAAATATGTGATGCATGGAAGGGTAATAGATGCCACAATGGCGGTGTCTGGCAATGGGCAATTTTGGAAGATATATAGATGGTACAATGGCGGTTTCTGGCAATGGGCATTTTCGGAAGATATATAGATGGCACAATGGCGGTTTCTGGCAATGGGCATTTTCGGAAGGTATATAGATGGCACAATGTCGGTGTTTGGCAATGGGCATATTCGGAAGGTATATAGATAGCACAATGTCGGTGTCTGGCAATGGGCATTTTCGGAAGGTATATAGGTGGCACAATGTCGGTGTCTGGCAATGGGCATTGTTGGAAGGTATATAGGTGGCACAATGTCGGTGTCTGGCAATGGGCATTTTCGGAAGGTATTTAGATGGTACAAACGGGGGTGAATTCAGATTAGCACACCAGCATAATTTTTTTAGGTCGACATATCAAAATAATTTCAGATGCGCTGGTCGATAGTTATATAAACACATGCATCGGAAATGTATTTATTTAAAATATTTTTTTTTAAATTCTTAGCAGCTTTACACAATGAAACCCAGTCAAACATAATTTTTTAAATTTTAAATATCGGCCCCACGTCGGAATGAACAATTGTGAGAATTTAATGGTACAGTACAACCCGGTTATGTCGACGGCCTCGGGGTTTGCCAAAAAGCGTCGAGATAACCGACGATCGAGATAAACGAAAACCAATATGGCGACAAAATATTAACATGTGCTTGAAATTTCTTCATGTACATGATGTGCGTGAATAAATGAGAATGTACATGAACGTGTTTTTTAAGTTTTTTTTTTTTTACACAACAGCGTTGCCGTTATTTGTTTGAACTGTCATTGGAGTGAACGACCATACGGACCGTGATCACGTGCTACGTGAACTCAGCACATGCGCAGTGAACCAAGTACGATCATTTTATCGGTTAGTCCAACGTTTCGCCACAAAGAAAATTACGAAAGCAACCGAAACTTTCAATCGTCGATAAAATCTAGCAAAATTGAGTATTTTCCTGACATTCTTCGTGTATCACGTGATCTAGCCCTGACCTTTGATTAAAATAACCATTTTGATTGGTCCCTGTGTAGGAACTCAGTTTGTAATAAATACTTCCGGTATAAACAAATCGTTGCTAATTTCGTGAGGCCTAGCAATTTCGATGGTAATTTGTCGCAAATAAAAAAACATTTGAATTTGAGGCGGTAACAAAAAAACTAAATAAGGAAATAACCAAACAAAATGATTTGGCTGTGATTAATTGCCATGAAAAATCGAGATAACCAACGTTAAGTGGCAAATTTGGCCCTCTTTTGTGCTCGAGATATTAGGGTTCGGCGACATAAAAGAATCGACATAACCGATGAGAAAATGCTAAGACAAAGAGAGAATTTGGCGGTTCCACTTCAAAAACGTCGCCTTAATAGGGTTGGCGAGTTAACCGAGGTCGAGATAAACGGGTTCGACTATATTGATATTAATCTAATAAATATGTGTGCTGTAGAGCTACTTTAAGAAAAAATCGATGGTAATATCGACCGAGCTCGTCATGATTGATGGGCTCAATGAATGCAATGGACTTAATACACCCCTCCCCCCCCCATTAAAGTAAACAATTATTCTAATTATTAACTCATAATAAGACATCAATAAGAGTTTATTATTGATATAAAAAACTATCAACCAGAATATAAATGATATATAAAGACATATTCGTATGAAAAGTTAACTATCAGCAGAGCCGACGCCTTCGGTGGTATTTATCATCATTTGATTTAGTGGTAGTATTTTAGGAATTTTTTTTTACAGCGGGAAGAATTTCGTCCTCCTTCGCCACAACTGCAGTGGCTGTTTTATAAAAAGTTTGCCCACCTTGGTCTAGAATAGCGATTCTCAAACTGTGGGTCGCGACCCCTTTGGGGGTCGCAGGACCTTTTCACAAGATCATCTGAAAACACATATACTCTACGGTTATAAAGTATCAACGAAAATAATTTTGTGGTTGGGGGTCGCCTCAACATGAGGAACTGTATCAAAGGGTCGCGGCATTAGAAAGGTTGAGAACCACTGAGTCTAGTAAAGGATTGTTCAGTAATGATACGTTTCACGACGTTCAGACGTCAAAGTAAATAAACACTTAATGCAATGTTCTCATGTCACGGGAAAAGTCAACTTACTCACACCGCACAGGAAAGGCATTCATTTTTGTGCACAAAAACAATCATGGTTGTTTTTATATGTAAAGCTCAAATAAGTAAAAGTCATTCAGACATTAAGCAGCTGTAAGTGACTCATTTAGACATTAAAGAAAATGCTAATGAGCTGTCAACCATGTAATCATGTAACCATATAATCAGGTGTTCGCCTGTAATACTGAGGTTCAAATGTCTCGTGAGTCAAGTGCAGAGGTTCTAAAAATTGTTCGCGTACATACACCCGTGGTGTTTGTGACTCATTGCCACGCATTGAAATACAGGTGCTCATGACACAGTTACTGTAGAACTTAATGACATGTGGGTCTAATGACATGTGGGTCTAATGGCATGTGGGTCTAATGACATGTGGGTCTAATGACATGTGGGTCTAATGACATGTGAGTCTAATGACATGTGGGTCTAATGACATGTGGGTCTAATGGCATGTGAGTCTAATGACATGTGGGTCTAATGACATGTGGGTCTAATGACATGTGGGTCTAATGGCATTTGGGTCTAATGACATGTGGGTCTAATGGCATGTGGGTCTAATGACATGTGGGTCTAATGGCATGTGGGTCTAATGACATGTGGGTCTCATGACATGTAGGTCTCATGACATGTGGGTCTCATGACATGTGGGTCTAATGACATGTTGGTCTTTATATTAAAGAGGCTTGTTATCTCTCATCCATACAAAACGGAGCTCAATTGTTCTGATGAAAGAAGATTGTAGTAAAAAAAATAATTTTTTTTATATAGACTGTGTGTGATGCTAATTTTACACATACACTAGACTAACATAGCGGTTCTCAAACTGGGGTACAAGTAAACATTATTGGTACCTCACAGTGTACCAGGTAGTACATCACATTTTACCAGATAGTACATCATATTGTACCAGATAGTATATCACATTGTACCAGATAGTACATCACATTGTACCAGGTAGTACATCACATTGTACCAGATAGTACATCACATTGTACCAGATAGTACATCACATTGTACCAGATAGTACATCACATTGTACCAGATAGTACATCACATTGTACCAGATAGTACATCACATTGTACCAGGTAGTACATCATATTGTGCAAGGCGGTAGTAAATCACATTGTAACAGATGGCATACCAAGATGTTAAAAAAAAAAGAAATGCAGATATCCTATTCAAATTCAGAAATATAAACCTTATTATGTATGAATGATTAGCATACCATTTACATGGTAACACATTCCATGAGAACCACTGGCGTCACATCTATTCAAATATGTCAACATATGTACATAAAGGCCGTTCTGACTCATATCTGTAATAATTGAAATGCCTACGACTCACATAACTTACATATGGTGGATAGGGCTACATATCTCTTGAGCTAACAGCTGGTTTATTGAAACTTAAAGCAGTCTGGTTGGCTGCAGGGCTAACCCACACCATCCCGGACGTACCCACGCGCTGTGGTTTGCTACAGGGACAACCCACACCATCCCGCACATACCAACACGCTGTGGTTAGCTGCAGCAGGTCAACCCCCACCATCGGGGATGCACCCACATGAGGTGGCTGAATTTCAGATCCTCGGCATTTCCCACAGCGAGTGTCTGCCCCCCTGCAGTTCCCACCTGCTACATGCAGTTCCCACCTGCCACCTGCAGTTCCCACCTGCCACCTGCAGTTCCCACCTGTCACCTGCAGTTCCCACCTGTCACCTGCAGTTCCCACATGCCACCTGCAGTTCCCCTCAGTACCTAACCAAAGATATTAGTGGCCCATAACCGAGATTTGAAGTTATTATATCGATTAGAACTAAAGGGTCAAAGATGGTTCACTGGCAAACTCTTCGCCACCGATCCTTCCCTTACTACTCTCCTACTAACAAGGACTACAAAAATTATTTTAATTTTAGTAAGATAGCTTAAGATAGTTTAAAAGTCTTAAACGTTCGGTTAAAAATTCCTTTTTTTAAAAAATAACAAACGTTGCAATTTATTTTTCTAATGATATGACATCATGTCATACACAATATTCATTTATAACACAATTTAACAATAGCACAATGTCATAATGATACAATGTCACAAAAGCACAATGTCATAATGACACAATGTCACAATAACACAATGTAACAATAACACAATGTAACAATAACACAATGCCACAATCACACGTCACAAATACACAATGTCATAATGACACAATGTCACAATAACACAATGTCACAATAAACACAATGTCCCAACGACATAGTGTCACCATGTTACAATGTCACAATGACAGAATGTCACAATGACAAAGTGTCACAATGTCTTAAGTTATAATAACACAAAAATACACAATGTCACAATTGCACAACGACACAATGTTACAATGGCATAGTGACACAATGTCACAATGACAACCATCCTATTTCAGAGAAACATATGATTGATAGGCATGAAGAAAAAAAGTCCAATTAACATTTAGATCTCCTAAAGACAGTATCGATGAGCTGTATGCAGTGTATATTGAAACAAAGCCATCAGACTTAACATTACATGGCGGCTCTTACATGGCAGTATTGAACCTAACAACTCTTGTTCGAATCGTTTAAAGAGTGGACTGCGAACGCTTTAAACGCAGCGTTTTCGGTCATCCAAGAGGTTTTGGCAACACAGCCGAAGTATACTGTAGATGAGCAGGCCATGTGACAACTTGATACCAAGTCAGTCAATAATTGAACTTACGGGCAGGTGATATAGATAATAATCAATATTTTCGTTCCGTTTTGTAGGCCCCCCACCCCCGCCCCATCCCGTAATCTGTCTTCTTATTGTCCTAACTCTGTCTGGCGGGCTTCATCGCCCTCCGATATGACGTAACGCGACACACCGGGCGCGTCATGCTCCAATGGGATGAGCATCAACATATCGTTTTTCCGTGGTGCGGGCGAAAGTAAGAAATGAAGCGTTTTTGTGAACGGCTTGGCACCAGTAGCTCGCGCGTCATACCTGACGTAGGCCAGGTAACGGGACAGGCATTAGTTTAAAACAAATATATATCTTCTTTAAAAAGTGGTTTAAAAATGAGGTCCTGAGCTTCCTGGGATGCAAAAAGTAGTTTTGTACAGAAAGTCAACTGTACAGACTTTGAAAAGAGGATTACAATAGTAATAGAAATCTAGTTATTAAAACAAACCCCTAAAATAAAGTGTCTTTTTTAATACTTTATATGCATTTCGTTTCCATTTATGTATTTATATGTGGTTTATCATTTATTAAAAAGCAGTTATATAAAGGGGTAAATTTCTGGCGAAAACACATCTAATATTTATTACATTTTTACCTTCAAAAATACATTTTACTTTTAGTACATACTCAAATACCTCACAAATAAAAATCACAACAGCTGCACAATTAGTCTATACACCAAAACACGAACTCATTGAACAAATCATTAATATTCTTTCTTGCGCCCCCCGACCCCCCCCCCCCCCCCACTTCCTGGAAAAATGGCCAAAAATATTTTGCCACAAAGAAAAACACAAGCAGGGCATTTTCTTTATTTTTTTTAAATTTTATTTTTTTTAGTTGTTGTGGGGAGAGGGGCTTTACATTTGAACGAATGTGTTGCCATCGGCAACGAGTCTTTGTGTTAAGCTTCAGCTAGATATGATGATGGGAAGTGGGTCGATTAGCCTTCCCAAGATTTTTGCCGCCACAAAGAAAGCAAGAAACTTTTAATCTTTTATATTGAATCCGCTTTTGTTTGCGTGTTTCACGGGCAGCAGAAAAAAAGATTTTAGAGTGACTTTTGCCGCTAATAAGTCGTGTCCTTTGGATCATGAACGCAAAAACCCTGTGCAATGCGCAGGCTAATTTCTACTAACACATATTCTGGTGAAGGTTGTGAGATTACTCTCTTATGACTCCGGCTAGTAAATTGGCAACCAGCTCCATCTGCTGAGCTGTGCCATACAACATTTTCCTCACATAGGGCTCCCCAACCGCTCTGGCTTCCCCCGGAAGCTCTAGTGAGGGACATTCGGTCAACAGATGCACCAGCGTCTCCGGGCACAGGCTGCAATGCCGGCAGGTAGGGTCCCTGTTGCTGTCCAGCACCTTTCTACTAGAGCCTATCGCACCAGCTTAACCTTACGGCCTGAAGTGACCTTACCTGGTCTGGATAAAAACGTGTGGGGAATGATTCTATGATGCTAAAAACATCTGCGAGAGAAGCAGAGAAGAAAATCGATTGACAGACAAAGATATAAAAATTATGTCTAGTGACAGGTATAACCTAGGATATGACAGAAGTGACGACGAAACTCCAGTTTGATATATAATAAATTGATTTTATGCTCTCTAACGCGCTAATCTCACTGGACAAAAGAATATTAGCGACATTCACAGCAGATTTTCGGGGAGGGGGGGCAGTGCCATTGGAAAGAGGCGTAGCTAAGGTGGGCATAAGGGACATATTTCCCCTGGCGCAGGACTAGCGGGAGCATCTAATGGGCTACAGTATTAATGGATAAAATAATGGGTTTCAGAGTTTAGCCGGGGGGGGGTGGAAGTGTGGGGGAAAGGGAGTAAAAATGGATCTTGTCCCTTGGCACCAAAGACTCACGCCAGTGACATAGAAAAAAGGGGGGGGGGCGAAAATTTGGTCTTCCCAGGTGTCATTTTTTCTTTAGATTGAGCGGTGGATTTTCGGACATCTGCAGAGTTTCTATCGAGAAAGGTAGCGGGGCAAAATAGTTAACCCACTTAGGATGGCGAAAACACTAGGCACGCCTCTGGGCAGTGTATATATCAGCCCCAAAATTGGTTGTCAGTGCAAGCAATGCTAACATTTTTATCGGGAAGTAGGGCAGCAATAGAGCATCCCGATGGTTTTCTTAACCAGAAAATGTGTGATTATTTAACAATCAAGAGGTGCATTTTGGAGTATACATGATTCGAATGTTTTGATAAGACTTTCATTGCTCAGGGAAAATAATTTTTCAAGTGTCAGGAGAGGCACTATGGTGACCAGTGCCATACACAAACTAAATTCATTCTGGTTATGATGCGCCGAAGAAAATCATTTGACACAAGATTAGATTCAACCCCATTAAGTAATATTGATCGACGTCAAGGAAATGGGGTGGTTCACAGTGTAGTTCCGATTTAACCTTTCAGAAATCAATTTAGAAATATTACAACAACCAACGTGTTGACAAATGATTCGGTTGTTTTTGTTGTTTTTTTATAATTTTATTTTTTTGGTTGGTGGAAGGGGGGGGTGGTGGTTATTTGTCTCTTTTTTTAAAAAAAATAATGTCAGTTAAATTTTTAAGTTTATTATTATGTTTGTTAAATTGTATGTACAGCGTGGTGAGCCTAGCCCTAGACTGGGTACCAAGCTATAGAAAACTACCAATAATA
>OZ024808.1:25327895-25394794 GCA_964017045.1 Omphiscola glabra
GCTACGCCCCTTGGTCGCAAATACCTGAATGATATGAGCTACTTCACGTGCCGTCATACGACTATACGGTTTAGACGTGCCCAAAAATAAACATATTTTTACCGCATTAACCCGCCGAGCTTACATAAATAAGAGCTTAGACATAAACTAAATAAGCCCAGAGACAAGAGCACCAGGTGGCTAATGTTTATGCTGGATAAGCTTCTCAAGGGTGATGTACGTAAGACACCTACATGGGTTGACGTGTGTAATGCGATCGTCAGAAACGTGATAGTCAGAAAGGTGATTGTCAGAAAGGTGAAAGTCAGAAAGGTGATCGTCAGAAAGGTAATAGTCAGAAAGGTGATATTCAGAAGGGTGATAGTCAGAAAGGTGATCGTCAGAAAGGTGATAGTCAGAAAGGTGATAGTCAGAAATGTGAAAGTTAGAAAGGTGATAGTCAGAAAGGTGATAGGGGTCAGATTCTGTGAGGCGTTTTCTTGGTAAGTCTTACTGTAGGAAATAGGTAACTAGCTTAAAGAAAAGGGGGAGTCGGGGGTGGATACTGAATCAATTGTGGCATGTGGAAGAGAGAACCAACGAGGACCTATTTTTTGTAAAGCATATCCCGTCTACCCATCGAGCTGAAACTTGGCACATAGACTTGTTGCCGAAGACAATAAAATCTTTCAAATATTTAGACCCACCCTCAACCCTAAAAAAAAAACAGTTTTAGCGCTACCAGATGCCACAGATGCCACGAAATTAAATTCCCAACTGCGCTAAATGAGGTTTCTCCTCCCCCCCCCCCAGTGGCGTAGTGAGGGGGCATCATGCCCCGGGCGCTACTCACAAAGGGGCGCCAAATGGTATATTTTACTATAATATTGCATGGTTTTCGAATAGGGGGGCGCTAAAAAGGTTTGGGGGGGCGCTAAAAAGGTATTGTGCCCCGGGCGCGAGTTAAGCTCACTACGCCACTGCCCCCCCCCCCCCCCCCCACTTAAATAAATATCGCAAGTGCGTTCGGTGTGTAATAATTTCATTCGCTTTTATTGAAACAGTTGTTTTAAAAAATCTGCGGGGTAAAAGTTAGCAGGTGGGACATTAGAATATTATAATTGCGGGGACTAATTGCGATTCTCATAAAGTGTGTTACTTGAACAATTTTTATCCCCCACCCCACCCCAAGTGCTCGATATTACATTTTATAAAGAATTTATGCGAAAAACTTTCTTTTTTTTAAGGTTGTTTAATTTCAAAATCAATCCACCCAGCTCATCACGCCAACAACAGACTGTTCAACACCTTTGACCTTTTTCATCATGAGCTTTTAAGCTGATAAGATTCAGCTTGCTGGTTCCCACTGTAAACAGGCGCAGTGGAAAAGGTGACATTCTGGTGCTACTTCAAGGGTTCTAAGAGGTAGATCGATGTTAAAGTCCAATGATTTTTTTTTCTCTTTTTCTATGCATAAAACAGACTCACGATCAAAGCATGGGCTGAATTCGAAACGAGCAAACAAGACGGGGCTACATATGACAGGGCTACATCAAAACAGGGCTACATCAACACAGGGCTACATCAACACAGGGCTGCATCAACACAGGACTACATCAACACAGGGCTACATCAACACAGGGCTACATCAACACAGGGCTACATCAACATGATATGTCAATAATATGCTAAAGGGCCTCAAGTATTTATTTCAATCTTTGCATCAATGGACGGATCAAGATATAAACTGAAAAGAGTAAAGCAATTAGCTTTGACACGCGTCTAGTCCAGTCCACAGCACACCCTTCCATCCAGCCCACAGCACACCCTTCCATCCAGCCCACAGCACACCCTCCCATCCAGCCCACAGCACACCCTTCCATCCAGTCCACAGCACACCCTCCCATCCAGTCCACAGCACACCCTTCCATCCAGCCCACAGCACACCCTCCCATCCAGTCCACAGCACACCCTTCCATCCAGCCCACAGCACACCCTCCCATCCAGTCCACAGCACACCCTTCCATCCAGCCCACAGCACACCCTCCCATCCAGTTCACAGCACACCCACCCATCCAGCCCATAGCACACCCTCCCATCCAGCCCACAGCACACCCTCCCATCCAGTCAACAGCACACCCTCCCGTCCAGCCCACAGCACACCCTCCCATCTAGCCCACAGCAAACCCTCCCATCCAGTCCACAGCACACCCTCCCATCCAGTCCACAGCACACCCTCCCATCCAGCCCACAGCACACCCTCCCATCCAGTCAACAGCACACCCTCCCGTCCAGCCCACAGCACACCCTCCCATCCAGTCAACAGCACACCCTTCCTAACTTCTGAGAACAGCAAATGCGTCGGCCATTGTGTACCAAATGTTGATCAGTTTTTAAACATTTTGTTTTAAAAATGTGATTAAAGTTTAAGTTAAAAGCATCGTACGACCCACATGAAGGTATCTCAGACCTCCCTTTTGTTTAACCCCCTCCCCGCCCCCTCGCCACCCCTCATATTTTATTGTCGTAGTTAATGTACGCCACAATGGATAAAGATGCAAAGTGAAGACTGATTATGTGTACGCACATCTGCACTGTTCTTAATCAAACACAATTTAAATGAAAGTGATAACGCAATTTTTTGTATTCTTTTTTTTTCCTTTTGAAATAAAACTAAACATTTGACATTTTCGTGTAATATAAATCCAGTATCCAATAATTGTTTAGTTCATCCGGCCCTTTCTTTAAGACCAAATCTTGGCTCACTAGCTTTCCGCAAACTTAAGATAGAAATATTAGAATGTATCTATATAGAAAGGGTACACACACACGCACACATACCCCCCACACACACACACAGTCACACACAGACACGCATATCATCAAAATGAATGTACTGGATATTTGTTGAAAATGTTTATGTTATTTTATGGATATTATCCAATGAAATCTTCGGTTCTAGACGTCTGGCACTTGACACATTCCTTTCAGCAGGCAAACTTGTTTCGACACACCCGACTTTACGGGACCCCCAGGCAACAACGGTAGAACCACGGGGCAAGACAACAAGCATAACATGAACCAGCAAGGTAGAGTTGTGGCCCCCTGACAACGCACGGTGCCAGAAATAAATAGGTGCCCTGTCAAGTGTTAATATAAACATGTAGTCATAAATGGTGGGATGAGAGATTCTCAAAATGTGTTGTGTGGGTGTAGGAGAAATCTGAATGAAAAACGATTCAAAAACCGCCCCCTTCCACTTGAACATTATGCATTTTTTTGAAAATTCCGCCCCTATATATAAGGAGAAAAGGTCGCCTGGGCTTAAACGCCCCTTTCACAAACCCTTTCTACGCCACTGCAAAGAAGTCCCCCACGGGGGTTGACATCGTGACAACAAATTCGGTCAACACTTGTTGACATCGGTCACCACCCGTCTCATATTGCCCGCTTCGTGTTTTGTAAAGATTGTTTCGTGTTTTGTAAATATTGATTGGTGTTTTGTAAATATTGATTGGTGTTTTGTAAATGTTGATTGGTGTTTTGTAAATATTGATTGGTGTTTTGTAAATGTTGATTGGTGTTTTGTAATTTGTAGAAGCTCTTTATTCCAATGTATTATTTTCTTTAAGGTCTTTGAACAAAAAATAAATAAATAAATTATTATGTGCAATAAGATGCACCACCATTGAGACTAAGATGAACACGTAAATAAATATATGGTAATGATATGACGTTCTTTGAACGCCTTTCAACTTCAGCACACCTGGGGTCTCGTTCCTCTACCAACAAGTTGATGAATAATTTTTGTAACAAATGACATGGTGAGAACGGACTTTCATACATTTTGTTACGGAGGATTCGACCTGTGACTCTTTCCATACTCTCAGTGACCAAAACTTTATTAAGTTGATTAGTTTAATTCGACCTGTGACTCTTTCCATACTTCTCAGTGACCGAAACTTTATTAAGTTGATTATTTTAATTCGACCTGTGAATCTTTCCATACTCTCAGTGACCGAAACTTTATTGAGTTGATTAGTTTAATTCGACCTGTGAATCTTTCCATACTCCCAGTGACCGAAACTTTATTAAGTTGATTAGTTTAATTCGACCTGTGAATCTTTCCATACTCTCAGTGACCAAAACTTTATTAAGTTGATTAGTTTAATTCGACCTATGAATTTTTCCATACTCTCAGTGACCGAAACTTTATTAAGTTGATTAGTTTAATTCGACCTGTGAATCTTTTCATACTCTCAGTGACCGAAACTTAAATAAGGTGAATTGCATCACCACCGTCATCTTCTCCCGCCGCGAACATTGGGTGGGAGGGAGGGGTAAGGAATGTGGAGAATTGACGAAATTGAAGGACAATTTGATAGGGGCAATATGGACCAAACAATCTTAGTAAGTGCCCAAAAAGAAAGAAAAAAAAACATCGATATTTATGAAGCTTTCGTACAATTAAAAAATAAACTATAGAAGGTTTAGTAATGTAGATATAATCAAAACCTTACATCGCTTTTTTGTCCACAGCTTCGTAGATCGTATAGTCTATAGTGAATATTTGTCTTGTCACGGTGACCCAATCAAGGCACAGTAAATAAGTGAGTAAATAACAGCTGGCTTTCATCATCTCCTTACCCAGCCCTTCATTCTATGCTAACAAACAAGTCAATTATTTCTATCATTAGCAAGCATATTACGCTTTGACCAGGACAACAGCTGACAGCTCTTAACAGCTAACCTAACAAGAAGGCCCAATGACCTGGCCTAACAAGCTTGCCTAACAATCTGGCCTAACATGTTGGCCTAACAACCTGATCTACCAAGCTGGCATATATGGTGAAATGACGTCATATTGGTGAATGGCTGTCGCTTGAGTCACCACCTGTTCGTGTCTATCGGGTTTTCATCATATAATCAAATCAACCATAAACGAACATACTCTCATTCATACTCACGTCCCTCTATATGTAATGGAAAAGAAGTCTACAAACAATTTAATACGAAAGAAAATCACATAATTATATAATCAGTTGACTAACAATTAATAAAAATAAATGTCTTAAAAGTTTGGTAAATCAAATGCTCATAGCAGTGGCGAGGGGGGGGGGGGGCAAGGGGGCATCATGCCCCGGGCGCTACTCACAAAGGGGCGCCAAATGGTATATTTTACATATAATATTGTATGGTTTTCGAATAGGGGGGTGCTAAAAAGGTATTGTGCCCCGGGCGCGAGTTAAGCTCGCTACGCCACTGGCTCGTAGGAAAGGATCAGATGAAAGTTTGCACATAATTTTACACTCGAGGTCTTAATGACTTTTTGGCTTTGGCCTATCGTAACAACCTGCCATTTGAAAGTTCTAAGGGAGTGGACGGGTGTGGACTTCCCAGGTGTACGTGGTGAGATGGACTTCCAAGCGGTGTGTTGTGGATGTAGAGTCCTAGAAACTCGCAGTCATGTCTGATGCAAGCTCACGGTTTGGTAGGCAGATGTGTAGTGCTGGGCGGACTCCTAGGAATCAAGCCTCGGGCGGAATTCTCAAATCCTGCTGGTAAGGTGCTGCCGTTTCTTGCAATATGGCACCCATGCTTATATGGTAACCAGGCTTATATGATTTTATGGCAACCAGACTTATATGGAAATATTGCAACCCGGTTTATGTGATTATATGGAAACCAGGCTTATATGGTTAGATGGCAACCCGGCTTATATGATTTTATGGCAACCAGACTTATATGGAAATATTGCAACCCGGCTTATGTGATTATATGGAAACCAGGCTTATATGGTTAGATGGCAACCAGGCTTATATGGAAATATTGCAACCCGGCGTATGTGATTATATGGCACCCAGGCTTATATGGTTAGATGGCAACCAGGCTTATATGGGAATGTGACAATCAGGTTTATATGATTATATGGCAATATGGCAACCAGGTTTTACAAAGTCATACCCCCCCTATTGAAATATGAATTTCAAAAGCACTTTTAACTTTTATAAGATGTACTTCTAAGTGTAAACAGTTGTAAAATGTGCTAAGTGCCTGCTGCAGAAGATAAAGGCCTGGCATCAGTTCGTCACAAAGTGACGATGGTGTAATTTCGCAGGACGAAATCCACAAGGCCTGGGATTATTCTTCTAGGATTATAAGCTGGTTCCCTACACAGCAAATCGCCGCTCTCCACGCCGCTGGATAACCCCAAGGGAATATCATGTGGATGATACAGCCTGGCCCCAGTGACGTCGCAGGTGTTGTCGGAATGTTTCATTGTACCAATGTTATCCGCCTTCGGGACTCCGTCTCCGGGTTTGAATTCAGAGTTTCCTTCTCTTAAATGGGTTGCCATCTAAGGCTAACGGGTCCCATCCACCCGGGGTGCTGATGATGTTTTTGCTCGACTGGGCATTGGTGGGGAATAAATTCCAGACCGTCAACTTGAGATTTGCTCAGTTTAGACCACTTGGCCACCCAGCTACAAAATATAAAGGCCCGGAAAACGAAATCGGATAGGGGGCGACTGCAGGTAGTCCAACCCCTGGCCTAAAGTGCTCGTTACACTTTGTGTAACATACAAGTAACAAATTAATCGTAAATTCCTATTTGTTTATTCCTCTTCCTCCGTATACTATGATCTTCTGTATGATAGTTGGCACAGCCGGTATCAGACAGGTACCACCGCACGTGTTCCGGTATCAGGCAGGTACGACTGCACATGTATTGGGGCGCCAAAGCCAACCTGGGGCGCCTCGTCGCAATTTTTAATTTCATATTTGTAGTTATGTTTTTGACGTACCCGCAAAAATGTCATCACACATTCACCTACCGACATCATACCTGCACATACTGACACCATACCGGAACATACTGACACCATACCTTCACATACTGACACCATACCTGCAAAAACTGACATCATACCTCCACATAATGACACCATACCTTCATATACTGACACCATACCTGCAGAAACTGACATCATACCTGCCCATAATGACACCATAACTTCACATACTGAAACCATAACTGCCAAAACTGACATCAGACCAGCACAAAATGACATCATACCTGCACATACTGACATGACACAATGACAACATGCATTAGCACTATCTGACACGAACTCATCATAGTTTGACATTTTGACGAGCACGATGATGCCATTGTTTTGGAGCAACCAGGCACGCGCTGTTCGGCGGCAATTATCGGAAACGTTTTCGGTGATAATCGGAAAACAATCGGAAACAGTCGGTAAAATGCACATATTTGAGAGTCAGGTTAAGTTTAGCCGTATTGTATTTGTTATTGAAGGCCCGGGGATCACTGTTGCAGGTCTGCACCTCACTTTCGCTGGCACATACACTCTTAACCTTTCACAACAGATATAACTCAAAGTACCTCCTACTAACACCATATATTGTGGCGACTGTGGCGAATCTGACTAAATGCCAACCGTGGCAAAATTCTCAAAATTGCACCAACTCCCCTTTTTTTACTAAAACACACAGAAATAGCATTTTATTGAAATGTGTTTTATATAAGCCCTAAAAGTGCCCCCCCCCCCCGGGCGGTTGCACCCTTCGCACCTCCTAGGTTAGCCTTTGATTATCTAGTCCTCAACTATTGAGTAAACGATATTACAAGCACAATGCCATCAGCTTAATTAAATACAAACTCTTCTCCCAATTATTTTACCAACAACCATGCCACTAACAACAATGCCACTGACAACCATGTGACTTACAACCACGACAGTAATAACGATGCCACTTACAACCATGCCACTTACAAACATACACAATGTATAAAAGGTACTCACCATCAACACAATAAATCCTTAACAGTGTTATGGTCACGGGATATTATCTTAAAATTCCACTTCGCGCCAGCAAATCTCCTAAGTCCTCCATTCAAACACTTTAAAAAAACAACAACAAAATACAAAAAAGACTCACAGATCGGCTGGTAAAAAGCCGAGGAGATTGCGAGAGAAAAACTCCACAACGCGATGGTACATATTTTTATATTTTTTTTGTTCTTTGGTCTCGCTCACTACTCTCCCCTGTTTGTACTCAGCTATTGCCAGCCAGCTCCTAGTCCTGGCTTCACATAACGCTCTCGCACGTGAGAGCCGAGCAGTCGCCAGGTTACTGAGATCCCGGTAAGAGTAGTCCTCACGAGTGGGGGAGACTGGATTCTTCCAGTGCTGAGAGCAAGGCGATTAACCTGAGTCGAGTCAGTCAGCTTTGAAATCTGCTTTTGTCACTGCAGGTAACGAGCTCTTACCGTGGGTGTTTACTATTTCAGATGTAAGTAAGTGAAGAAATGTTCTACCTAATAAATGAGATGGGGTTGTTTTGTTGTTTTTTGTGTTTTGGGGCGGGGTGGGGGGTAATTATTTAAAATATTGATTTCACTTTGACTTAAAACCTTGATACTAATCCCCTCATCCCCTCACTACTATTGTCTGGGCGACCTAACACCCCCCCCAACCTATCTACCCCCAACATTCATCTATTTCACGGCACCCCTTCCTCTTTGCCGTCACCTCCTTTGAACCAGCCGCTCCTTTAAACTCAATCACAACCTTTCCAATCAACCCCTTTCAACTCTCTATATAATCTCTAACATCAACCCCTTTCAACTCTCTATATAATCTCTAAAATCAACCCCTTTCAACTCTCTATATAATCTCTCCCATCAACCCCTTTCAACTCTCTATATAATCTCTCCCATCAACCCCTTTCAAATCTCTATATAATCTCTCCCATCAACCCCTTTCAACTCTCTATATAATCTCTCCCATCAACCCCTTTCAACTCTCTATATAATCTCTCCCATCAACCCCTTTCAACTCTCTATATAATCTCTCCCATCAACCCCTTTCAACTCTCTATATAATCTCTCCCATCTACCCCTTTCAACTCTCTATATAATCTCTCCCATCAACCCCTTTCAACTCTCTATATAATCTCTCCCATCAACCCCTTTCAACTCTCTATATAATCTCTCCCATCAACCCCTTTCAACTCTCTATATAATCTCTCCCATCAACCCCTTTCAACTCTCTATATAATCTCTCCCATCAACCCATTTCAACTCTCTATATAATCTCTCCCATCAACCCCTTTCAACTCTCTATATAATCTCTAACATCAACCCCTTTCAACTCTCTATATAATCTCTAACATCAAATCCTTTTGACTCTATATAATCTC
This sequence comes from Omphiscola glabra, assembly GCA_964017045.1. Taxonomy (NCBI): domain Eukaryota; kingdom Metazoa; phylum Mollusca; class Gastropoda; family Lymnaeidae; genus Omphiscola; species Omphiscola glabra. The sequence goes on from OZ024808.1 coordinate 25,337,102, forward strand.
TCCCGTCAACACTTTTGACTCTCTATATAATCTCTCCCATCAACCCTTTTGACTCTCTATATAATCTCTCCCATCAACCATTTTGACTCTCTATATAATCTCTCCCATCAACCCTCTTGACTGTCTATATAATCTCTCCCATCTACCCCATTTGACTCTATATAATCTCTCCCATCTACCCCTTTCAACTCTATATAATCTCTCCCATCTACCCCTTTCGACTCTATATAATCTCTCCCATCTACCCCTTTTGACTCTATATAATCTCTCCCATCTACCCCTTTTGACTCTATATAATATAATCTCTCCCATCTACCCCTTTTGACTCTATATAATCTCTCCCATTTACCCCTTTTGACTCTATATAATCTCTCCCATCTACCCCTTTTGACTCTATATAATCTCTCCCATCTACCCCTTTCAACTCTATATAATCTCTCCCATCTACCCCTTTCGACTCTATATAATCTCTCCCATCTACCCCTTTCGACTCTATATAATCTCTCCCATCTACCCCTTTTGACTCTATATAATATAATCTCTCCCATCTACCCCTTTTGACTCTATATAATCTCTCCCATTTACCCCTTTTGACTCTATATAATCTCTCCCATCTACCCCTTTTGACTCTATATAATCTCTCCCATCTACCCCTTTCGACTCTATATAATCTCTCCATCAACCCTTTGCAACTCTCTACGTTACATCTCCCATTAACCCCTTGCGACTCTCTACATTAACCTTGACTCTCCAAATCATTCATCCCCCCCCCCCCCCTTTTTCTTCCAGACACCGATAATTATCGAATTAACTCCCCTCGCCCTGACCTTATTTTATAGCTATTTGCTTAACGTCTATATGCCAGCTTGGTTGCCATGGCTTCAATTCAGACAGCTCTCGGCAGACGATATCTATGTCTATAGGCTGTCATCACGGAATAAAGTATTTCATTTTCATTCCCTCAGAGCATTATTTAGCGGTAGCGGCCCAGTGTTTTGTGGATTTATTGTCCTCAATCTTCATAACTTACAAAATATTAGAACAGCCCAGATATGTTGACCCTCAAACTCTTAAAATCGTACAGATACCTTATCTCAATAGTAAAAAAAAAAACATTCAGTATATATAATGTACACACTTCAAAATCGTACATTGTACGCCAAATTCGTAAGACTAAGAGTAAGCAGGTCTGGTAGCCCACGCAAAATTGACGCACGTCGCATTACAAAATAAATCTGGTTGTTCTAAAAAAAACTCCAATTTAAGACCACTTTTATTTCCCTCTTTAACTGTATTGTACCAATACCCACTCCCTCATTAACCGTATTGTACCAATACCCACAGATAGAGATGGACCACCTCTTCCGCACATCCATTATTCCTACACCACTGAGTGTGTAGAGATGTGTGCGGGTGTGTGTGTGGGAGCTCAACACGTGACATATTTAGTACAAAAGCGAACGGTAGGATTTACGCAATATTTATTGGTAAGGCGTGTATGAGTTAAAATGTTGAGGACCACTTGCCCCCAACAACGTAAATGGGTGCTTGCCGTAACACTGATGGTTGATGTCTTATCTAATGCCAACTTGAGAACCAATAACATGCACTGGCGTAGCTAGGGCCGCCCAACTATAGACAGTAACGTAGCTAGGATTAGGGCCACTCAACTATACACAGTGACGTAGTTAGCATTAGTGCCGTCCGGGGCGTAAAATATTTTTGCCACCCCTAGCCAACGAAAAATTTAGCATTTGGACGAAAATGGCGCCCAGGTGGACCTTTGAATGTAATGTAGTTCTAAGGGAGGCGAACCCGTGAAATAAATTTGAATACAAAGGTTATTTCCCTTTTTAATGAGCGTCCTGCTACTAGTACACAATACAAAAATCAGCACCCTAATTGTTGGAGTGTACACAATACAAAAATCATGACCCTAATTGTTGGAGTGTACACAGTACACAAATCATGACCCTAATTGTTGGAGTGTACACAGTACACAAATCATGACCCTAATTGTTGGAGTGTACACAGTACACAAATCATGACCCTAATTGTTGGAGTGTACACAGTACACAAATCATGACCCTAATTGTTGGAGTGTACACAGTACACAAATCATGACCCTAATTGTTGGAGTGTACACAGTACACAAATCATGACCCTAATTGTTGGAGTGTACACAGTACACAAATCATGACCCTAATTGTTGGAGTGTACACAGTACACAAATCATGACCCTAATTGTTGGAGTGTACACAGTACACAAATCATGACCCTAATTGTTGGAGTGTACACAGTACACAAATCATGACCCTAATTGTTGGAGTGTACACAGTACACAAATCATGACCCTAATTGTTGGAGTGTACACAGTACACAAATCATGACCCTAATTGTTGGAGTGTACACAGTACACAAATCATGACCCTAATTGTTGGAGTGTACACAGTACACAAATCATGACCCTAATTGTTGGAGTGTACACAGTACACAAATCATGACCCTAATTGTTGGAGTGTACACAGTACACAAATCATGACCCTAATTGTTGGAGTGTACACAGTACACAAATCATGACCCTAATTGTTGGAGTGTACACAGTACACAAATCATGACCCTAATTGTTGGAGTGTACACAGTACACAAATCATGACCCTAATTGTTGGAGTGTACACAGTACACAAATCATGACCCTAATTGTTGGAGTGTACACAGTACACAAATCATGACCCTAATTGTTGGAGTGTACACAGTACACAAATCATGACCCTAATTGTTGGAGTGTACACAGTACACAAATCATGACCCTAAATGTTGGAGTGTACACAGTACACAAATCATGACCCGAATTGTTGGAGTGTACACAGTACACAAATCATGACCCTAATTGTTGGAGTGTACACAGTACACAAATCATGACCCTAAATGTTGGAGTGTACACAGTACACAAATCATGACCCTAATTGTTGGAGTGTACACAGTACACAAATCATGACCCTAATTGTTGGAGTGTACACAGTACACAAATCATGACCCTAATTGTTGGAGTGTACACAGTACACAAATCATGACCCTAATTGTTGGAGTGTACACAGTACACAAATCATGACCCTAATTGTTGGAGTGTACACAGTACACAAATCATGACCCTAATTGTTGGAGTGTACACAGTACACAAATCATGACCCTAATTGTTGGAGTGTACACAGTACACAAATCATGACCCTAATTGTTGGAGTGTACACAGTACACAAATCATGACCCTAATTGTTGGAGTGTACACAGTACACAAATCATGACCCTAATTGTTGGAGTGTACACAGTACACAAATCATGACCCTAATTGTTGGAGTGTACACAGTACACAAATCATGACCCTAATTGTTGGAGTGTACACAGTACACAAATCATGACCCTAATTGTTGGAGTGTACACAGTACACAAATCATGACCCTAATTGTTGGAGTGTACACAGTACACAAATCATGACCCTAATTGCTACTATTTTTTTAAAAATCATTTCATAAATCTGATTTCAGGGCTAAATTCAGGTTAGGTTTAAGGATACATTTAGGGTTCAGGTTAGGTTTAAGGATACATTTAGGGTTCAGGTTATGGTTTAGGGATACATTTAGGGTTCAGGTTAGGTTTAAGGATACATTTAGGGTTCAGGTTATGGTTTAGGGATACATTTAGGGTTCAGGTTAGGTTTAAGGATACATTTAGGGTTCAGGTTATGGTTTAGGGATACATTTAGGGTTCAGGTTAGGTTTAAGGATACATTTAGGGTTCAGGTTAGGTTTAAGGATACATTTAGGGTTCAGGTTAGGTGTAAGGATACATTTAGGGTTCAGGTTAGGTTTAAGGATACATTTAGGGTTCAGGTTATGGTTTAGGGATACATTTAGGGTTCAGGTTATGGTTTAGGGATACATTTAGGGTTCAGGTTAGGTTTAAGGATACATTTAGGGTTCAGGTTATGGTTTAGGGATACATTTAGGGTTCAGGTTAGGTTTAAGGATACATTTAGGGTTCAGGTTATGGTTTAGGGATACATTTAGGGTTCAGGTTAGGTTTAAGGATACATTTAGGGTTCAGGTTAGGTTTAAGGATACATTTAGGGTTCAGGTTATGGTTTAGGGATACATTTAGGGTTCAGGTTAGGTTTAAGGATACATTTAGGGTTCAGGTTATGGTTTAGGGATACATTTAGGGTTCAGGTTAGGTTTAAGGATACATTTAGGGTTCAGGTTATGGTTTAGGGATACATTTAGGGTTCAGGTTAGGTTTAAGGATACATTTAGGGTTCAGGTTAGGTTTAAGGATACATTTAGGGTTCAGGTTAGGTGTAAGGATACATTTAGGGTTCAGGTTAGGTTTAAGGATACATTTAGGGTTCAGGTTATGGTTTAGGGATACATTTAGGGTTCAGGTTATGGTTTAGGGATACATTTAGGGTTCAGGTTAGGTTTAAGGATACATTTAGGGTTCAGGTTATGGTTTAGGGATACATTTAGGGTTCAGGTTAGGTTTAAGGATACATTTAGGGTTCAGGTTATGGTTTAGGGATACATTTAGGGTTCAGGTTAGGTTTAAGGATACATTTAGGGTTCAGGTTAGGTTTAAGGATACATTTAGGGTTCAGGTTATGGTTTAGGGATACATTTAGGGTTCAGGTTAGGTTTAAGGATACATTTAGGGTTCAGGTTATGGTTTAGGGATACATTTAGGGTTCAGGTTAGGTTTAAGGATACATTTAGGGTTCAGGTTATGGTTTAGGGATACATTTAGGGTTCAGGTTAGGTTTAAGGATACATTTAGGGTTCAGGTTAGGTTTAAGGATACATTTAGGGTTCAGGTTAGGTGTAAGGATACATTTAGGGTTCAGGTTAGGTTTAAGGATACATTTAGGGTTCAGGTTAGGTTTAAGGATACATTTAGGGTTCAGGTTAGGTTTAAGGATACATTTAGGGTTCAGGTTAGGTTTAAGGATACATTTAGGGTTCAGGTTAGGTTTAAGGATACATTTAGGGTTCAGGTTAGGTTTAGGGATACATTTAGGGTTCAGGTTAGGTTTAAGGATACATTTAGGGTTCAGGTTAGGTTTAGGGATACATTTAGGGTTCAGGTTAGGTTTAAGGATACATTTAGGGTTCAGGTTAGGTTTAGGGATACATTTAGGGTTCAGGTTATGGTTTAGGGATACATTTAGGGTTCAGGTTAGGTTTAAGGATACGTTTAGGGTTCAGGTTAGGTTTAAGGATACATTTAGGGTTCAGGTTATGGTTTAGGGATACATTTAGGGTTCAGGTTATGGTTTAGGGATACATTTAGGGTTCAGGTTATGGTTTAGGGATACATTTAGGGTTCAGGTTAGGTTTAAGGATACATTTAGGGTTCAGGTTATGGTTTAGGGATACATTTAGGGTTCAGGTTATGGTTTAGGGATACATTTAGGGTTCAGGTTATGGTTTAGGGATACATTTAGGGTTCAGGTTAGGTTTAAGGATACATTTAGGGTTCAGGTTAGGTTTAAGGATACATTTAGGGTTCAGGTTATGGTTTAGGGATACATTTAGGGTTCAGGTTAGGTTTAAGGATACATTTAGGGTTCAGGTTAGGTTTAGGGATACATTTAGGGTTCAGGTTAGGTTTAAGGATACATTTAGGGTTCAGGTTAGGTTTAAGGATACATTTAGGGTTCAGGTTAGGTTTAGGGATACATTTAGGGTTCAGGTTAGGTTTAAGGATACATTTAGGGTTCAGGTTAGGTTTAGGGATACATTTAGGGTTCAGGTTAGGTTTAAGGATACATTTAGGGTTCAGGTTAGGTTTAGGGATACATTTAGGGTTCAGGTTATGGTTTAGGGATACATTTAGGGTTCAGGTTAGGTTTAAGGATACATTTAGGGTTCAGGTTAGGTTTAAGGATACATTTAGGGTTCAGGTTATGGTTTAGGGATACATTTAGGGTTCAGGTTATGGTTTAGGGATACATTTAGGGTTCAGGTTATGGTTTAGGGATACATTTAGGGTTCAGGTTAGGTTTAAGGATACATTTAGGGTTCAGGTTATGGTTTAGGGATACATTTAGGGTTCAGGTTATGGTTTAGGGATACATTTAGGGTTCAGGTTATGGTTTAGGGATACATTTAGGGTTCAGGTTAGGTTTAAGGATACATTTAGGGTTCAGGTTAGGTTTAAGGATACATTTAGGGTTCAGGTTATGGTTTAGGGATACATTTAGGGTTCAGGTTAGGTTTAAGGATACATTTAGGGTTCAGGTTAGGTTTAGGGATACATTTAGGGTTCAGGTTAGGTTTAAGGATACATTTAGGGTTCAGGTTAGGTTTAGGGATACATTTAGGGTTCAGGTTATGGTTTAGGGATACATTTAGGGTTCAGGTTAGGTTTAAGGATACATTTAGGGTTCAGGTTAGGTTTAAGGATACATTTAGGGTTCAGGTTATGGTTTAGGGATACATTTAGGGTTCAGGTTATGGTTTAGGGATACATTTAGGGTTCAGGTTATGGTTTAGGGATACATTTAGGGTTCAGGTTAGGTTTAAGGATACATTTAGGGTTCAGGTTATGGTTTAGGGATACATTTAGGGTTCAGGTTATGGTTTAGGGATACATTTAGGGTTCAGGTTATGGTTTAGGGATACATTTAGGGTTCAGGTTAGGTTTAAGGATACATTTAGGGTTCAGGTTAGGTTTAAGGATACATTTAGGGTTCAGGTTATGGTTTAGGGATACATTTAGGGTTCAGGTTATGGTTTAGGGATACATTTAGGGTTCAGGTTATGGTTTAGGGATACATTTAGGGTTCAGGTTATGGTTTAGGGATACATTTAGGGTTCAGGTTAGGTTTAAGGATACATTTAGGGTTCAGGTTAGGTTTAGGGATACATTTAGGGTTCAGGTTATGGTTTAGGGATACATTTAGGGTTCAGGTTAGGTTTAAGGATACATTTAGGGTTCAGGTTAGGTTTAAGGATACATTTAGGGTTCAGGTTATGGTTTAGGGATACATTTAGGGTTCATGTTATGGTTTAGGGATACATTTAGGGTTCAGGTTATGGTTTAGGGATACATTTAGGGTTCAGGTTAGGTTTAAGGATACATTTAGGGTTCAGGTTAGGTTTAAGGATACATTTAGGGTTCAGGTTATGGTTTAGGGATACATTTAGGGTTCAGGTTATGGTTTAGGGATACATTTAGGGTTCAGGTTATGGTTTAGGGATACATTTAGGGTTCAGGTTAGGTTTAAGGATACATTTAGGGTTCAGGTTATGGTTTAGGGATACATTTAGGGTTCAGGTTATGGTTTAGGGATACATTTAGGGTTCAGGTTATGGTTTAGGGATACATTTAGGGTTCAGGTTAGGTTTAAGGATACATTTAGGGTTCAGGTTAGGTTTAAGGATACATTTAGGGTTCAGGTTATGGTTTAGGGATACATTTAGGGTTCAGGTTAGGTTTAAGGATACATTTAGGGTTCAGGTTAGGTTTAGGGATACATTTAGGGTTCAGGTTAGGTTTAAGGATACATTTAGGGTTCAGGTTAGGTTTAAGGATACATTTAGGGTTCAGGTTAGGTTTAGGGATACATTTAGGGTTCAGGTTAGGTTTAAGGATACATTTAGGGTTCAGGTTAGGTTTAGGGATACATTTAGGGTTCAGGTTAGGTTTAAGGATACATTTAGGGTTCAGGTTAGGTTTAGGGATACATTTAGGGTTCAGGTTATGGTTTAGGGATACATTTAGGGTTCAGGTTAGGTTTAAGGATACATTTAGGGTTCAGGTTAGGTTTAAGGATACATTTAGGGTTCAGGTTATGGTTTAGGGATACATTTAGGGTTCAGGTTATGGTTTAGGGATACATTTAGGGTTCAGGTTATGGTTTAGGGATACATTTAGGGTTCAGGTTAGGTTTAAGGATACATTTAGGGTTCAGGTTATGGTTTAGGGATACATTTAGGGTTCAGGTTATGGTTTAGGGATACATTTAGGGTTCAGGTTATGGTTTAGGGATACATTTAGGGTTCAGGTTAGGTTTAAGGATACATTTAGGGTTCAGGTTAGGTTTAAGGATACATTTAGGGTTCAGGTTATGGTTTAGGGATACATTTAGGGTTCAGGTTAGGTTTAAGGATACATTTAGGGTTCAGGTTAGGTTTAGGGATACATTTAGGGTTCAGGTTAGGTTTAAGGATACATTTAGGGTTCAGGTTAGGTTTAGGGATACATTTAGGGTTCAGGTTATGGTTTAGGGATACATTTAGGGTTCAGGTTAGGTTTAAGGATACATTTAGGGTTCAGGTTAGGTTTAAGGATACATTTAGGGTTCAGGTTATGGTTTAGGGATACATTTAGGGTTCAGGTTATGGTTTAGGGATACATTTAGGGTTCAGGTTATGGTTTAGGGATACATTTAGGGTTCAGGTTAGGTTTAAGGATACATTTAGGGTTCAGGTTATGGTTTAGGGATACATTTAGGGTTCAGGTTATGGTTTAGGGATACATTTAGGGTTCAGGTTATGGTTTAGGGATACATTTAGGGTTCAGGTTAGGTTTAAGGATACATTTAGGGTTCAGGTTAGGTTTAAGGATACATTTAGGGTTCAGGTTATGGTTTAGGGATACATTTAGGGTTCAGGTTATGGTTTAGGGATACATTTAGGGTTCAGGTTATGGTTTAGGGATACATTTAGGGTTCAGGTTATGGTTTAGGGATACATTTAGGGTTCAGGTTAGGTTTAAGGATACATTTAGGGTTCAGGTTAGGTTTAGGGATACATTTAGGGTTCAGGTTATGGTTTAGGGATACATTTAGGGTTCAGGTTAGGTTTAAGGATACATTTAGGGTTCAGGTTAGGTTTAAGGATACATTTAGGGTTCAGGTTATGGTTTAGGGATACATTTAGGGTTCAGGTTATGGTTTAGGGATACATTTAGGGTTCAGGTTATGGTTTAGGGATACATTTAGGGTTCAGGTTAGGTTTAAGGATACATTTAGGGTTCAGGTTAGGTTTAAGGATACATTTAGGGTTCAGGTTATGGTTTAGGGATACATTTAGGGTTCAGGTTATGGATTAGGGATACATTTAGGGTTCAGGTTATGGTTTAGGGATACATTTAGGGTTCAGGTTAGGTTTAAGGATACATTTAGGGTTCAGGTTATGGTTTAGGGATACATTTAGGGTTCAGGTTATGGTTTAGGGATACATTTAGGGTTCAGGTTATGGTTTAGGGATACATTTAGGGTTCAGGTTAGGTTTAAGGATACATTTAGGGTTCAGGTTAGGTTTAAGGATACATTTAGGGTTCAGGTTATGGTTTAGGGATACATTTAGGGTTCAGGTTATGGTTTAGGGATACATTTAGGGTTCAGGTTATGGTTTAGGGATACATTTAGGGTTCAGGTTAGGTTTAAGGATACATTTAGGGTTCAGGTTAGGTTTAAGGATACATTTAGGGTTCAGGTTATGGTTTAGGGATACATTTAGGGTTCAGGTTATGGTTTAGGGATACATTTAGGGTTCAGGTTATGGTTTAGGGATACATTTAGGGTTCAGGTTAGGTTTAAGGATACATTTAGGGTTCAGGTTATGGTTTAGGGATACATTTAGGGTTCAGGTTAGGTTTAAGGATACATTTAGGGTTCAGGTTATGGTTTAGGGATACATTTAGGGTTCAGGTTAGGTTTAAGGATACATTTAGGGTTCAGGTTAGGTTTAAGGATACATTTAGGGTTCAGGTTATGGTTTAGGGATACATTTAGGGTTCAGGTTAGGTTTAAGGATACATTTAGGGTTCAGGTTATGGTTTAGGGATACATTTAGGGTTCAGGTTATGGTTTAAGGATACATTTAGGGTTCAGGTTATGGTTTAGGGATACATTTAGGGTTCAGGTTAGGTTTAAGGATACATTTAGGGTTCGGGTTATGGTTTAGGGATACATTTAGGGTTCAGGTTAGGTTTAAGGATACATTTAGGGTTCAGGTTAGGTTTAAGGATACATTTAGGGTTCAGGTTAGGTTTAGTGACAGTGAATTATAAAAGTTCACGGTCGTGGCAACCAAAATGACAGTCGTGTCATATGTCATGGCACCAATTGTCTGAATTTACCTATTTCAGGATTGAGGTCTTGAAATTGTAAAAAATTTTCGGTTTTTTTTTTCAGAAAATTTCCGCCAGTGTGTCGAGGGGGGGGGGGGGGCAGGGGGGGGAAGTGTTTGGGAGGTTTATCAGTGCCGAAATGTTTACCAAAAACCGAGGGTGCTGCGCCACACCTCACGCCCACAGTGATGTTACATCATCTCAGGCATAGATGATTAAAAGTGATGACATTGGTAAAACGACACAAGAGATAAAAATTATAACTTTTATTTCATTAGAAAACACAGGTAACAATTCTCACTCCAGACCAAATATTACATAGAAATATGACAAGTTCCGGACCACAAACATGGCAAAATTTATAATGTTTATAAAATTAAAAAATTGATATGTAGCAAAATGGAAAAAAATATGATTTATTTGATTTTAAAGTGCTTTTTGTGTTTTGGGATGGGGGGGGTTTGGGGGGTGGGATATCTAATGTAAAAGCTGCACATGAAGAACCATAGCAGAAGTTACCAAAGATCAAAGCAATGTCTTTGATATCAACATTGACATGGTACCATTTTTTGGTATTTGTTAAGGAACAACAAAAAACATATTAAAGTCTTAAGAGGGCCTTGCTCAATATTTCCGGAAGTGCCATTTTGTGATAGCGTCCAATGGAAGTGGCATTTTGTGACAACGTCCAATGGGAGTGAAATTTTGTGACAACTTCCAACGGAAGTGACATTTTGTGACAATATCCAGTGTAAGTGAACTAAAAGCAAATAGCTATTGATAAAGCTGAGAAATTAACTTGCTCCATTTAAAAGGAATTTCTTCAATGTTCAATAGTGTAGCGCATAATCACTGTACACTATAGCTATGTTGTTTAAACATCTCAGTTCATTCAGATAATTTAGCAGCATACTTACGAGCAGCTGTGCATGACATTTACTAAGAAACTTACAATTCTAAATATTTATAGATGTTTAAATTTATAATATTCGGGGATTCTAAAACCATTGTTGGGCTACATTTTCCCTTTTGACCTATAGAGATGTAACGAAAAGATAAATATCAATTTCAGATATCAAGCTGAGATAATGAAATATGCATTTTCTGCCACATTGGTTTGTTGCGAACTCTTGCATCAGACCACGTTAATAAATTATAACTGTTTTTATCATAACTTATTTTTAAAAAAATTAATATTTACAAGCAAGATATTAAACAAGATATTAAACAGGATATTAAACAGGATATTAAACAAGATATTAAACAGGATATTAAACAGGATATTAAACAGGATATTAAACAGGATATTAAACAGGATATTAAACAAGATATTAAACAAGATATTAAACAGGATATTAAACAGGATATTAAACAAGATATTAAACAAGATATTAAACAGGATATTAAACAGGATATTAAACAAGATATTAAACAGGATATTAAACAAGATATTAAACAGGATATTAAACAGGATATTAAACAAGATATTGCAAATGTGAGCTGTACACAGTGGAAAATGTTTGGAATATGAGTTTGATGAGGTATTTTTTTTATTTACAAGCAAAATAGCTGATGACTGGGGTAACAGCTGAGAAACTAAATCTAGAGTCAGAAAAGAAAAATCTTTGATCAATTAGAATATTGCACTATGGTTCATCTGCAGCATTTGTTTCAACACTTAGACATTAAGTGCTCAGCTGCAATATTTACAGCATCCCGTAAGAGATAAAACTAATTAAATAATACACGGGAGGGGGGGGGGGGGTTTTCGGGCAATTCATCTCTTTTTGAACACTGAGTATTTAACAACAGAATCCCCAAGAGATGGTCAACTCAATCGACATGGCAGATTATTAAATGATTCAGGCTACAATAGGGGTCAACCATGGTGCAAGACATTGGTCACATACATCCTGTTGTAAAATCATTGAGAAAATAAACTCTCATGGAGTCAACAAGCATCGTGAAATATTTGATGGAGTCAATCAGTATCATAAAATATTTGATGGAGTCAATCAGCATCATAAAATATTTGATGGCGTCAATCAGTATCATAAAATATTTGATGGAGTCAATCAGCATCATAAAATATTTGATGGAGTCAATCAGTATCATAAAATATTTCATATGAAAAACATAAACATGTAACCTAAATTAAAGAAGCGCAGTTTTACATATCATCATTACTTAAGGACTTACTCCAATCCAGTGAATATTTTTTTAACGTTTCTGCTAAATTGTAAAACCATTAATAATAATAATAATAATCCATAGAACAAAGAACTTATATAATTTTATTTCATATTCTAATCCATTGTAAATACCCCCAAACTTTGATGATATCCAATCCATAAGTGGAATTATGGATTATTTACAAATGGGTGTCACCCTCTTCTCTAAAGCCTTCATGGATAGGGGTTAAGTGTTTACAGACTTTTAACCGGTTCATTTCCCAACCAGCGATTTAGTGATATGATGTATAAACTGAATCTCAGACCATTAGAGCAAATATTTTTTTTTTAAAAATGCCAAAACATTACCTAGTGGGCATAATGCCATTAAGGAATGGAGAAATTATATTTTATTAAATTCTCCTCACTCACAGGTATATAAAAGAATTATTTTAAAGATATTTTTTTTTTTTAAAAACCTAACAAAAATTAATTATACTTATCCATAATGTATTGGATTCTTTGCAACTTCTTAGGATTAGTGGCAATTTTTTGTGTGTCTTTTTTTAAAAAATGCACACATGACAGATATGGCAAGCTGCAATCCTATTGGACAGGAAAACTGCTGTCACACATCAACAACATATCGGTTTACACATTGCAGCACACAGCATTATTTTTTTTAATAAAAAAAAAAGAGTGGAATGCAATGAAACATGTGAAATATAATGGTCATTTCAAGATTGACCTACACAAACGGGCCAAGAAACATGGGAAATATAATGGTAATTTCAAGATTGACCTACACAAACGGGCCATGAAACATGAGAAATATAATGGTAATTTCAAGATTGACCTACACTAACCGGCCATGAAACATGAGAAATATAATGGTAATTTCAAGATTGATGTACACAAACGGGCCATGAAACATGAGAAATATAATGGTAATTTCAAGATTGACCTACACTAACCGGCCATGAAACATGAGAAATATAATGGTAATTTCAAGATTGACCTACACAAACGGGCCATGAAACATGAGAAATATAATGGTAATTTCAAGATTGACCTACACAAACGGGCCATGAAACATGAGAAATATAATGGTAATTTCAAGATTGACCTACACTAACCGGCCATGAAACATGAGAAATATAATGGTAATTTCAAGATTGACCTAAACAAACGGGCCATGAAACATGAGAAATATAATGGTAATTTCAAGATTGACCTACACAAACGGGCCATGAAACATGAGAAATATAATGGTAATTTCAAGATTGATGTACACAAACGGAAAAAAATATACCGAACAATGCAACAAAGCCTGGGATAGAATACTTGTTAGTGACGGATGACTTTAGGTTAACGATGGCATATGTGAAGCAGACAGTTTCCACAACAGAACCCAGACACCTTGGTTACTGCTTTAGATTGTGTTGTAGTTCCTTCTAGCCTCCAAAAGACTGGAGCGTTCTGGAAATTAAAAAAAAAAACTATTTACCGTTGTGCAGATGAGATGATAATAGTAAGTACTTGTATTTGGATTTTAATATTTAATTCTTACATTGACAATAATGCTGCTATCTATTAAAATCAAGACAGTAATATGTTCTTTCCCAAACATCTTCATTTTAAAAATAAAATACTACCCACTAAATTAAATTATTAATGTAAAAAATTGATCACAATTTTTTTAAAGTCTTCAAATTATTAAAAGACAATAATTCTTTTAATTTTAAAATAAGAGATAAAAAGAAGAAAAAATTTCAATATATTGCTGACAGATAACTGCACAATCTTTTAACTTTTAGTAATTTTTTCAATAAAAATGTTCATCTAATGACAGATTTTTAAAAGGAAAATGTTAAGTTAAAAAATTGCTGAGTCATCTAAATATAAAAGCACATGATTCACTGAAATCAAAAAGTTGGTTATGACAGTGATAGCACAATATTTTTGTTACACTCTCACCAAGTGAAAAACATGCAAACATCAATTTCTAAAACTCCTAAAAAAATAAAATGTAAGTAGAAATGGACTTGAAGGCATTGAAAATAAAGTTGACCACATTGAAAATAAAGTTGAACACATTGAAAATAAAGTTGAACACATTGAAAATAAAGTTGAACGCATTTAAAATAAAGTTGAACACATTGAAAATATGAACACATTGAAAATAAAGTTGAACACATTGAAAATATGAACACATTGAAAATATGAACACATTGAAAGTAAAGTTGAACACGTTGAAAGTAAAGTTGAACACGTTGTACAAGAACCTTGGAAAGGGCCCTTAAGCCACAAAAAACATCTGACAGCCTAAGAGTATTGCCCTTGCTTGCTTGCGTACAGTTTCCCCCACCTGCTGTTAATATTTTTGTTGCTCAGGGAACATGATGATTTGCCATGTAATCTTTCTTTCCTATTCCTTTAGATAGTTTACTGTTACTTCAAATATTAGAGAGCTTCAGTTGTTTCTTTTATTAAGCTTAACTTGTCTAAGAATGTGTAAAAGTGTTATAAATCAAAGACCCAGGGGCTCAAGGTAATTGATGTGTAGTCCAAGGGCTCAAGGTAATTGATATGTAGGCCTGGGGCTCAAGGTAATTATATGTAGTCCCAAGGCTCAAGGTAATTGATATGTAGGCCCTGGCTAAAGGTAATTGATATGTTTTCCCTGGGCTAAAGGTAATTGATATTTAGTCCTAGGGCTGAAGGTAATTGATATGTAGTCCCTGGGCTAAAGGTAATTGATATGTAGTCCCCAAACTGGCTAGTGGAAGATGTAGAAATATGCAACTGATATTGTTCCACATGTTGATATTGCTCAACATGTTTATATTGTTCATGGTGTGCCTGCTTAGTTCAAGGTGTGTCTGCCTAGTTCAAGGCATGTCTGTCTAGTTCAAGGTGTGTCTGCCTAGTTCAAGGTGTGTCTGCCTAGTTCAAGGTGTGCCTGCTTAGTTCAATGTGTGTCTGCCTAGTTCAATGTGTGTCTGCCTAGTTCAAGGTGTGTCTGTCTAGTTCAAGGTGTGTCTGCCTAGTTCAAGGTGTGTCTGCCTAGTTCAATGTGTGCCTGCCTAATTCAATGTGTGTCTGCCTAGTTCAAGGTGTGTCTGCCTAGTTCAAGGTGTGTCTGCCTAGTTCAAGGTATGTCTGCCTAGTTCAAGGTGTGCCTGCTTAGTTCAATGTGTGCCTGCCTAGTTCAAGGTGTGCCTGCCTAGTTCAATGTGTGTCTGCCTAGTTCAAGGTGTGTCTGCCTAGTTCAATGTGTGCCTGCCTAGTTCAATGTGTGTCTGTCTAGTTCAAGGTGTGTCTGCCTAGTTCAATGTGTGCCTGCCTAGTTCAATGTGTGCCTGCCTAGTTCAATGTGTGCCTGCTTAGTTCAATGTGTGCCTGCCTAGTTCAATGTGTGTCTGCCTAGTTCAAGGTGTGTCTGCCTAGTTCAATGTGTGCCTGCCTAGTTCAAGGTGTGCCTGCCTAGTTCAAGGTGTGCCTTCTTAGTTCAAGGTGTGCCTGCCTAGCTCAAGGTGTGCCTGCTTAGTTCAATGTGTGCCTGCCTAGTTCAAGGTGTGCCTGCCTAGCTCAAGGTGTGCCTGCCAAGTTCAAGGTGTGTCTGCCTAGTTCAAGGTCTGCCTGCCTAGTTACACTAATAGGAGCACTGTGTAATTCTGATAAAAGTTTGGAATTTAGAACTTGAAACTTTGAACATGGCTGTTATTTACAATTAATCATTTTTCTTGCATCCTTAATTTTCTAAAAATTGAAAGCTTTTTTAAAAACAAATCTTTTCATTTTGAAAAAATTAAATCTTATTCTAGTGCAGAACAAATTTAACATATGTGGCGCTGTGCAAAGTTTTAATTTTTGTAGACACAATAGACTGTCAGTTCAAAATATATATTTCTGAATATTAAAATTAAAACTCCACAGCGAGACAGATGTTTTTATCAGCTGAACTAAAAAGGTCTTATGTCAAAATTTGTTAAGAAATAACATGACTGAAATGCAAGTCAAAAAAACAAACTACGTGTATCCTGAGAAACAGTCAACTAAAAATACAACATTTATAATGTATACCAAGAAACAGTCAACAATAAATCTTACTCAAATATTCACTCTGAAATCATCTGAAAGGATCCTAAAACAATCTAAGTAAAAAATCGCAATTATCAATTTTAGGAAAAAGGAATCTCTGAAAAAAGGAGTTTTGGAACCAAGGAGTCGTGGAATCAAGGAGTCATGGGAATTAAGGGAGTCATGGAATCAAGGATTCATGGAATCAAGGAGTCGTGGAGGAATCAAAGAGTCGTGGAATCAAGGGAATCAAGGAGTCATGGAATCAAGGAGTCATGGAATCAAGGTGTCATGGAATCAAGGAGTCGTGGAATCAAAGAGTCATGGAATCAAGGACTCATGGAATCAAGGACTTGTGGAATCAAGGAGTCATGGAATCAAGGAGCAGTGGAATCAAGGAGTGGTGGAATCAAAGAGTCATGGTATCAAGGAGTCTTGGAATCAAGGAGTCATGGAATCAAAGACTTGTGGAATCAAGGACTCATGGAATCAAGGAGTCATGGGAATCAAGGACTCATGGAATCAAGGAGTCATGGGAAGCAAGGAGTCATGGGAAGCAAGGAGTCATGTGAAGCAAGGAGTCATGTGAAGCAAGGAGTCATGAAATCAAGAAGTCATGGAATTTAGGAGTCGTGGAATCAAGGAGTCATGGAATCAACAAGTAATGGAATCTGAGGTCTCATTCGGATGAAATTTGTAGCAAAGCACTTTCAAACAGTACAAGTATGGTTGGCATTGATGTTTTGAAAAGCATATCGAATGATGGAAGCTTGAAAAGTGCATGTCTTTATTTTATAACAAACAAAATGGCTTTAATCAAAACATTATACATCGGTAATCAAAATCAACAATTTTAGTTAGAAAATATGGTGAGAATAAAGCTGAGATGGAGCAGCAGCTGTTACCTCCATAGGGTTCCTGTGTGTGCAAGCCACCTGTCTCTGGCACATCACCACCGCAACATGGAGGTTTGACCTTTGGTCTGAAGGCCGAGTACTTCCAGGCGAGGTGCTGGCTGATGGGATTGAAGATAAAGTAGCCCAGGCCAGAACCTAAAGAGAAAAATGTGTGAGGCAAATGTCAGTGTCCTGGTTTGTCTTAAGTGAAATGGCGTGCACACGAGAACAATTGAACACAAATATTATGCGCAAGAGTAAGGACAATTTAGTTAACAGACAAAAGGGGAAGATTTATAACAAAAACATTCATCAAGTTAAGAGGGCATCCTGAGTAGGGCATCCTGAGTAGGGCATCCCTGAGTAGGGCATACCTGAGTTGACATGTACACCTGAAGTGGGAGTTTAATTGTTGTTAAATATGAGGCTTAAATTTCTGTTAAGTACAAGTCATAACTTCATTTTGAAAATTCTTTCACCTTACAGGTATTGTTTCGCAGCAATAATACTAAATGTTTCATTAATCTTTTAAACAATAATCTCCATGATTAACAGTTTTATTGGTTAATGGCAGCTCAGCTGTTATATGATGTTGACGCTTTGTCTTCATATGTGAAAAAAATATTAATATGGAAATATTTTTTTTTTAAAACAGAACCTGCGGTTTCTATTATTGTAAAAAAAATTAATATCAATACCACTATGGAACTCAACCTTCAGAAAACAACTTATTTATAAATGTACACCTGAAGAAGTCCAAGAAACTGCTTTAGTGGTAAATATATAGGTAAATCTCTGTTTTTCTGTAATGTACTTTCCTGAAGCAGTCAAAGAAGCAGCAAAGAGAATACAGAGGTAAATTTCTGTTATTCTGTAATCATTTTGCTGTTAGGAAACTGATGACGTTTCCCAGCATAAAAGAATGCAAACAAAATTTAAAGTGGGACTGAGATCATTAAACAAAATCCGTGCTGAGTAAATTAGTTTTAATCTGAGAGAATCGCAAGCATTTCAATTTCAAGGCAATCAAGACTCTAGAGATGGGAGCCACAGTTTAATGTATAAGCATAAGTGTGTTTGAAGATATCATTGATGAAATATAATGCTGAGTATTTCTCATCTCCAACGTATGGTATTTAATTTTTCCGATTCTCTTTACTTTATGGTTTAATTTAAGATCAAATTTTTTATGTTTTAAAAGACCAGGACCTAAAAAATAAACACCAGCCCTAAACAGAGTAGGTCACATTCAACAGGACTCACCTAAAATGACCGCCACCACCAGCCACACAGAGTAGGTCATTACCAGCAGCATCAGCAGGTAGCCCCAGAAAAAACTGACTACAAACAAACTGGATTCAATGATGTGAAATTTGATTCTGAAATGCACCACACACAAAAAAATACCTTTAACCAAAGAAAACTTTGTCTCATTCATTTTTTCAAGCAACTAGTTGGGAAATGTCAACATCAACCCTATACATAGAGTAAATTATTTGACTTGCTTGAAGAGGGAAAAAAAAGGTAAAATCTTAATTAGTTCCCATTGTTGGATTTAACTCCTTTTTGGACTTAAGACTCAGAGTTGGTATCGTGCACTATAACTAATTAAGTATAAGAGGGGTTGAATGTCATGAAGCTGCTGAGTAGATCAATGAGACACAAACAATGTGTGTACATAAACGGATACATGTTAAGTTTTGATTATGGCTGGACAAATACAAATTGCAAAATTTCGGAAAATACCTAAATTTATACATTAAATTTATATAACATATCCTAACAACACGGAAAAAATGAAGGAAAAAAAGAAAGACGGAAAGTGGATGAGAGTACAATATAAACACCAATTTCACAATTTTACATAGCTTCATTGTCGTCTCCTGTTCATCAACTCAGTACTTTCATCATTGGTAATTTCACTATTAGTGCCGTGATGTCTCACACGGCCACCATCCTGGTTGCCGCGACCCGTAAAATTAAGAATGAAATTTTAAATAATAATGAAAAGATTTCCTAAATGTATCCCTAAACCTAACCTGAACCCTAAATCTATCCCTAAACCTAACCTGAACCCTAAATCTATCCCCAAACCTCTAAAAAATATATCCCTAAACCTAAGCTGAACCCTAAACAATCAAATCACGCTGGTAACTTATAGTGTGAAATAGCCCCCTCATTAAACAAAGTTAAAGCAAAAGACTGTATCAGACAGGAAACTTAACATTTTATCAGTACCATAACTCAACATAAATGACCTAAAATGCAGCATACCTAAAATAAAAAGAAACGTGCTCAATTATATAATGGCTTATATATAATACTATTATACTTCACATTGATCGCACAGATGTAATGTCAAATAAAAGGTTTAAATTGCAATTCATCATACAATAAATACAACGTTTAAAGCCAGACGCAACTGCAACAATTTTCATGTGACCAACGAAGGGATTGTAATCACAAATATTTTTTTAAAAAAAAACTCTTAAATAACTACACATGCATAGAGGTTCATTGTCCAAAGTTGGTCTTCAAATTTATTCTCATAACAATGCCTGATGTTTTTAATGGCTGAGACTCACTCCGTTTCCAATAAAAAGTTATTTGAAAGGAATAAACTAAATTTTATATTTAAATAGTTTCTTTTTTTTTTTTTAAATATACATGAACAATTAAATTGTTTATAATTTATATTCTGGTGTAATTTCATTAATAAATGACGCCTTGTAAACTATATGAAATTTAAAAATTGAGATTCTAGAACAGTGGTTCTCAACCTTCCTAATGCCACGACTCTTTAATACAGTTCCTCATGTTGTGGCGACCCTCAACCGCAAAATTATTTTTGTTGCTACTTCATAACTGTGGCGTACATCTTTTTTCGGATGGTCTTAGACGACCCCCCCGGTTAGGGTCATTTGACCCCCAAGGGGTCGTGACCCACAGGTTTAGAACCACTGTTCTAGAATGTTTTAAATTAAGTCTCAGGTTATGACATAGTCAACAAGTAAGAATAAGCTCTGTGCAAATGTGTATGAAGATGGAAAGGTAAACAGGCTTAATTCTTCAAGGGACATAAGATAGATCCTTTAAAAACACTAGTACTGGTACCTCCAATAACGAACATTTTGACTGAGAGGGATTCTCAGTGAAATCAGCAGGTCAGTCTGTGAGCTGTTTGGTCCCTCTTCCCCGGCTGCGGCGCTTCTCTGCTGGCCATCATTCGCCGGTGCTCTTTTCTTCATCAGTATCACAAAAGATTTCAGTGTTTTCAATCCCTCAAAGAGAACAGTGAACACCAATGACAAGAATGAAGCTAAGACGGCATCTGTCGAAGAGCGCAGAAAAAAAAATAATACAAATTCATGTCCACATATATAGAAATGTGTGTTGGCATATGTTGTGTGTTGGCATATGTTGTGTGTTGTATATGTTGTATATAGGGACATGTGCATGTAGAGACAGTCAGCATTGGTGGCAGAATAATCACCAACCTACGCTTTGCGGATGACATAGAAGGACTGGCTGGAAGTGAAGAAGAGCTATCCAACCTAGTAAAGAGTCTCGACAAGACTTCATCGTCCTTTGGCAAGCAAATCAGTGCAGAAAAGACAAAAATGATGACGAATAGCACCACTGGTATCACCACTGAAATTACGGTCTGTGAGGAAAGATTAGAGACAGTTGGCAGCTTCAAGTACCTCGGAGCAATAGTTTTGGAAGAAGGTGTGTAGTGTGTTGGTATATGTTGTGTGCTCATATATTGTGTGTTGTATATGTGATGTGTTGGTATGTTGTGTGCTGGTATGTTGAGAGTAGGTATGTGTTGGCATGTTGTGTTTTGGTACATTTTGTGTGTTGGTATATGTTTTGTGTTGGGATATGTTGTGTGTTGGTATATGTCTTATGTTAGTATGTTGCCCGAGCAGGAAACATTGTGTTCGGATACTTGAACTAAAGACAAGTTCAACTGTTTTATCAGTTACCTTCCCTTAGAAGAAAATGAAAACTGAAAATTAAAATGATAAAGTAAATTCACAAAATTTTTATTTTTGACCTGACCTACTGATGAATTCAACATTTTCACACTGTTAAGGGATTGAATCTAATTGATTAGACATGCTGAAAAAAACAAAAAAAACCTGATAAGATAAAGTATAAACCAGAGATACGTGTGGTGGGACTATTTTGTGTATAAATTCACTCAGTAAAATAATCGTCACCTCCAGTTGAATATGTATTCCACTTTTGGAAGAGAATGTCATTCATTGTGGCATTGGTGTCAAAATACATCTGGAAAAAATAAACAACAGGTCAAGATGATGATTTCATTTTTCATAGAGTCAAAACACAATTTGCCTCATTCCGGTCATAATGATTTTTTTTATTTTTCTGAAAGATTACTTTAGTTTGATAAACTGAAATGATATCAAATCATTATATAGAAAGTAAGAATATTTTTTTTCGTATTAGGTTCTCTTGACATTGTATGATTATTATTTAATCTTTTTTTTTTTTATCATTTTAATAATAATACTTATGACTCTCTCGACACTAGCTGATCGGGAAACACATAAGCTAGCAATTTTAGTACTGCTAAAGCATATTCTATCTTCTAAACTTCTTTATCAAATGAGAAGTTAAATTTTAAAAACTTGCTTCTAATTTAAAAGATTTTTTTATTGTAAGCCCATGTTTAAGTTTCTTTCATCTTATTTCAAGATTTGCATCCATGAGCATCAAAGTATATTTCAATATGTGACACTTTGCACGGGGAAAGTATTTATACAATACATGCAAGACATGGATATTATTATATTTTATTATACTTCTACATTGTAGAAAATGCTGTGACAATGAGCAGTTTACCACTGTATGTTTCAATTTCAGCCTAGAAAGATGACACTTGTTATGTGTGGTTATCTAATCTTTCAAAGCATAAAATGTTTGGCTGTAATGTGCTGACTCAGGTAATTGCCATTAACATGCATTACAGAACAAATAACTGGAAAACAAATATTATAGGGATGATAAGAGTCATTATCATAAAGCAGCTGCCATGTTGGTAGAAATTTACAGCTTTATAATTTAACCTGCTTTCCAGATTTAAAAAATACCAAACTTTTGCACATTTGCTCTGTCCTTTTTTGTTATAAGACATAATATTTATTCAATGAAAATAAATAAAGGTAATACATTATTTCATTACCATTTGTGAATTATTTTTAGTTGAGTCACTTAAAAACCACCGAGGACACCCTAAATGTGTGTAAATGTTTTTTAAAGGCTTTAGCAGGCAGAATCCCTTTGTTTTGTAGCCTCAGTAAATAATAATGAAACTGCTTTTAATTGTAACTACTTTACTTTCTGTTGTAAATCTTTTTGGTGAAATGACAGTGTATTTCAATACACACTGAAATGTTACATGTGACAAGTCTAACAAAACACATCTTTAAAAAGATTGACTCAAAAAATGAAATGATTAAAACTAAATCAAATTTTCAACTAGAAAGGAGTATAATGAAATGAATTTCCCTCATCTGATAATGGTCAACAAACATAGTTGGGAACCCATTTCGCTCATCCAGATGGTACACCTCTATACAAAAGTAGTATTAAAATCTTATCCATAGAGTTGAAGGCGTAAAACACAATTTTTAATGAAATTTGTTTTAAAAACAATATCTATCAATTGAGAGCTCTTTTGTTTCTACAATCCCTGAGGCAAATACAGTGGAACCTCTCATAACGAGCATAATTCGTTCCAGAATCTTACTCGTTAAGCGAAACAATTTTTCCAATACAAATCAATGTAAAATAAGATAATGCGTTCTATGCTGAAAAAATACTTATTTTTCAAAAAATTGTATTAACATTTATTCAAATAAAATGACTTATGAATTGTTAAGGAGTGTAACAACTTGGAATACAATTTAGATTTGAAACAAAAAACGTAAATAAAAATATGAATTTATGACAAATAATTAATCCCTTTTAACTAGAAAAGACATTTGTTTTTGCTGATGCTTCAAAATGTGACGAAAATGTGTCACAGCATTATCATTGAATACATTTGTAGCACGAATAGCCACCTCCTTATTAGGGTGATGCTTCTCAATGTACAATGCAACAGTTTCCCATGCTTTCAGCATTTCTCTTATTGCGCTAGAAGATTTTTGCTCTGCTACTTCCTCCTCCATTAATGAGTTCTCCTCCATAATTTCTTGCTGTGAAACACGATGCAACTCCATAAGCTCTTCCGTGGTCAACTCTTGACTGTGCTCTTCAATATCATTGTTGTCCACCTCCAGTCCCATTATATTGGCCAATGACACAATCTCGTTAACTGTAGACTCCAAAGGTACTGTTTCAAAATCACATTCAACAACACTCTCTGGCCAAAGTTCTTTCCAAGCAGAAGTGAGGGTCCTCTTGGTAACTCCTTCCCAAGCCTTGTAAATCATCTTGAGGCAAGCAATGATGTGAAAATGATCTTTCCAAAAATCTCTAAGAGTGAGATTTGTCTCTTCGGTAACTTCAAAACAACGCTCGAAGAGTGTTTTAGAGTAGAGTTTTTAAAGTTAGAAATAACCTGCTGGTCCATAGGCTGGAGTAACGGAGTGGTGTTGGGAGGCAGACACTGGATATTGATGAAATTAAATTATTCATGAACATCATCTTGTAGGCCTGGGGGATGGGCGGGCAAATTGTCCATAACAAGCAAGACATGGAGAGGAAGATTCATCTCCAACAAATATTTATCGGGAAAAAGGGACATCCCCTTTCTCCGTAACTCGTCATGCAAAATGTTGCTCCTTAAGGGAGCAACTTCTTCACATTTTTTTTTGCTTGTAATGCGAATTTGTCGTTATGAGAGGTTCCACTGTATTAAATATATTATAAGTTTTCATCTTAAATATTTTACATTGTACTTACTCCCATCATTTTCGAGGCCTCAAAAAAGAAAGTCCACTATCACAAATAACAATATGTTATCTTTGATGATACTTTCAAAACAATACAAAGTATTTGAGTGCAGGAACTGAAAAAGACAAACTTATTTTTAATATAAATATATATTTTTTTATCATTCATCAATACGAAGTCATATCTAATAATATTTTTTTATCAAAATCATGAATCATACATACTTAAAATAAATATATTGGTGAGGTCCAACATTTTGATTTAAGGGGTGTTTAAATAAATAATAAATCTAAATGAATCCTTGTTAAAATGTAATGTTTTAAAATCTGTAAGATAAAAATCTTCATAAAATAAATTATTTACACTCCTCTAGTCTTTTATTTAAAACTGCAGTCACAAAGTCCCATTTGTGCCAAACATAACTTAATCATGGGTAAATTGAGTGTATTTGTATTAATATAAATTATATTTAAATAGTTGAATTAGATATAGAACTAGAATATTAACACAATGTAATTACACTTATACGGTAGTATACAATAATAGTGTATAAACATTTTTAAACACTATTATACAGAATATACATACATACAGCAGTGACGCCTTAGTCTTAAGGGCTTAGATGGTTAGTTTAAGACTTAGGCTTAATACTCAATCTGAGTTTTTTGCCAGACCAAATTGTTTACTAGTACTAGTGGTGGTAGTATTTTGCACCACTCAAAATGTAAGGCAGGTCAGAATACTTTATGAAAATTTAAAAAAATTTTCAGGCAATGGCAAGCCAAACAAAAGTAGGACAAGACTTGTGTGGCCAAAAGAAAATAGGCCAGTGAAAGCTATTAAGACAAATAAAGAAAATAACAAAAATAAAGAATATTTTGTTACAAAGTGGGTGCTGGCGGGCCGTATGTTGTGCAGGCCAGAGAGAGTATAGAGTATAGTAATATAAATAATATATGTATAATTAAGGTAGATGCGAAGAGATAGCACCCAGGTCCACGTTTTTTACCATGCCGTGACAGGTAAAATTAAGAATAAAACAAATAACAAATGCTTCACTGTGCCTCGAGGTAACACACTGTACACAATGTAGGCACTTTGAGGAAAATTTCAAAACATTTTTAAAAATATAAAATACTACAGCTGTATAGAGCCTGGAGAATAGATTACAAAAACACCAAGATCAACTTTCTAGCTCAAGTGGTTCAAAAGTTATGAATTTTTTAGTAGGGACCTCAAAAGCACTTTTTTACTATGGGGATTTCCTCCACATTGTGTGACCCTCATTTTGCTTTATTTAACACCTATAACTTTATTATAAAATGAGACAAAAATATAATATTTACAGGGAACATAGTTAAATAAGAGTACTTCTAAATAAGGCCACAAAATATAAGCTTGTTTTTGTTAATATTCCGCAAAAATTAAAAAAATAATTATTATTATTTTCCTATAAATGATGTATAAAATATGCTGAGTCGTCACTTATTTGTAATTAATTAATTAATTTTGTTAAAATAATATTTTTTTTTAATTTCCCCAAAATAATAATATTCTTAATATATTAATAATTAATTTCAGATTTTCAGTGCATTTGTTTAACATTTATAAGTATAAACAAATCAATAAGTGATTATTTGTTTCAATTAGTTAAAATGGAAGATTACACTTTTTATTTTACCATTTTCTATATATGTATATTAGTCGCTTATCATATGAATGTCTGGGTATGACAAAAAAATTAGTATGTCATTTATTTTAAGTTATTAATCTTGTTTCAACAATCAACACGCATTGTTAGAATAAACTTTGGTGGTTAATTGAAATTAAATTAAGATATAGTCATTAACTTGAGGTAAGTACAAGTTTTAATCACTTTTCCTTAATAATTTATTAAGTAATTCTTGGATTATTGTGGTTGAAAGTGTGTTTTTTCTTTGAAACTACTGCGGAGTATATAATAATTCTCTTTTGGAATAGTGTGATATGTGATTAAATATAGGATATTTCAATATTAAAGGTAAGTGAACATTTTTATAATTAGATATTAGTCTGTATAAATGAACATGTTAGTACCAAAGTCAACCGAAAACAATAAAACATAAGTAAATTTCATACCAGTTAATTTGCTGATTAATTTATCTAAACCAGAGCCATGTCTTAGCAAGTTTCTGCCTTCACTTTTTGATAATATAATTTTTGATAGGAATATTTCAATATACTACATTAGATAGGGAGTGTTAAAATTGTTAGCAATGACAGAAATAAATTTATTATAATATATTTTATACATGTCTATATTTGCATATATATATATTTATTTTTATATCAATATATGGACAATATGGTTAAAATAATAATAATTTGTTTATATATATATATTATATAAGCTAATATATTCCTTTATTAACTAATATAAATATATTAATTGCAATAAAAGGCTATTTATCCCACTCCCCAAATTATTTAAGGTTACCGGAAATTTGATCGAAAGAAATTTCGTCGACGGAAAATTGATCGACGGTAATTTGATCGAACGGAAATTTGGTCGAATCTTTTTTTCAGTTCACACGTTAAAATTATCGTCAAATTTCTTTTTGAATGCACTATACTATATAGTAAAACAAAATAATGCGTTCAGAAAGAAATTTGACGCAAAATTTTAACGTATAAATTAAAAAAACGATTCGACCAAATTTCCGTTCGATCAAATTTCCGTCAATCAATTTGCCGTCGACCAAATTTCTTTCGATCAAATTTCCGGATATGATTATTTAATAGTATTATTGCTATACTAGGCTATCTAAGTCAAGATGAGGAAGTGCTTATCATTCCTGCCTAAGTCTAAGTCTCTAAGTTCTAAGTCAAAGTCCATGGCAACCAAAATTAAAATCACTGATATTTCATAAACCAATAATAGTTAAATATTTTTAAAACATTTTTTATTTATTTAAAATAATTTATTATTAGTTATATTTCCCATTTATATTGTGGATAACCAATGTAATGAATTATTAACTACCCCACAGCTGCTATCGTTAATTGGTAATAAGCAGACAAGCACAGTGGCCATGATGACTTATTACATAGCCTAAAAATCGACCTCCTTAAACTTTCGTTTTTGAAGCCTACCTATGGTCTACACTCATGAATTTTGGATATGTTGTAAATGAACCTCTAAGCTAAATGAGCGGGGTATTTTTATTACGGAGCGCATTTTTTAAAAAAAGTTATTGATCAGTGAAGTTGACCTATTTTTAACTTCAATTTTCAAAGCTTTAACCTTGAAAAAAAAAATCAAACGAACCCGCAATACAACAAGCAAGATGTCGGCTTTAAGTAATTGGCGGATGTAGAATTTATTATTATGCTAAAAATTGAGTATAAGAGGCGAAACAGCGATACCCACAGTAAATAAAAAGTGGAGGTCGCCATTTTGACAACGAAATTACGATACCCGTTTTTCGGGTATTTCCGGTTGATCCCGAAGTGCCTAAACAATGCAACATAAAGAATCATTCTTTCCACGCACAATAAATGCTTGGAACCACTTGGACAATACCCCGCAGTGAACTCGACATCTTCAAGGCTGCCCTGGCATCTGCTAGGGGCCGTTAGGATGGTAGCATTGCTTCCCCAAACGTTGCATTAGCCATAATTAATTATAATTTAATAGATAGTTTAGTATATTATAATTTATAATAATAATAGTAATAGATAAAAATAAGAATAAGGTAGTATAGTAAACTACTATAAATTATAAACTTATTATAAGTCTTATTATTATTATACTTAACTTAACTTAATTAAAACTTACACATAAGGTACATAGTAATGAAATGTGTAGCATGACTTTTGTCAGCTGAATGCAAAAGCAACAGTTGGCAACAGTGCCAACAATTTTTAACTCGTATCTCTTATTTCCACACGAGTAATGATAGAAATATACAATACTTGAAAGTGATATCAATAATTGTTGGCGAACGTAGGAGCAAAAACGTAAACAATTACTGTGTGCAGTATGTCATGTGATATTGTCACATGACATTATCTATCAAGGGACTTATAAAACCTCTTCCACTAATGGATGAAAAACGAAATATCAAGTTAAACTTTTTAGCTCACAACATTAACATTGTTGTTTACGGAACGAAAGGTTCCAAGGTCCGGACTAAGTGGACTCATTTCAAAGTTGGTACGTAATATAAGCAAAGTAGAATATTTATGGATTGAATTTTGTTGCACGTAATTCGTTAATTCTTGAGAAAATTTTGAAAGATTGATTTTCGCCTATTAAATTGACGTTACATAGAGTATGATAGTATTATAGTTTAATTATAATTATAGGACCTGCTGGAAAAAGTGGGAGGTGGCTGGTGGCACATTTCATACGGTAACACACAAGACATTGAGTTGACATGCACACACAGTCCCATTTATGAATACAAGGAATCGGATTCAAAACTGTATTGAACATTAAATGAAGAATTTTTTAGTGACGAGAAATACAAATCTATACACTTTAGACTAATATTAGTAATAAAGCAGTATTAAAAAAATAACATTAATAATTATTATAAATATTTTTTAATAAATATAAATAAGTATTTAAAATCATATTTTTTTACCGAGTTCAAATTATCATCATCACCGTCTACGCCGTGTTAATAAATGACTAAACATCATCATTAAAATTCAAATATAAATTCGAAATGTAATTATTTAGTTTGCTATTTATTTAAAAGAAACAATGAAAATATACATAAACTAAGTTAACTTAGTCTTAGAGTCTAATTAATTAAAAAAGCCAATGCAGCTGGCTGAAAAACAAAAATACTTCAAATATTAATTGCTATGCTAGTAAATTTTTTATATAAAAATAAATGAAATTATTATTAATTTATAGAATCTATATAATGATTAACAACTAAAGGTTTACCTATATAATGATTAACAACTAAAGGTTTACCCTCTGATGAAGAGTATGATTATTTCATTCATGATATTCTGGGGAATGTGCCTCTCCTTTTTTTTATTTCTCTCAATTTAATGGCAGTGTTAGCAGGTATTAGCAATTTTTTTATGCATGATCTCTCTCTTGATCTGCTTAATTCTCTCCTCAATCT
Organism: Omphiscola glabra; assembly: GCA_964017045.1. Lineage (NCBI taxonomy): Eukaryota > Metazoa > Mollusca > Gastropoda > Lymnaeidae > Omphiscola > Omphiscola glabra. Next base: position 25,366,436 of record OZ024808.1, read on the forward strand.
CTTTCTCTCCCACTTCAGACTATAATGTCCTTCAGTATTACACCTTTCTATACTTCCTGAATATGAGAACTAAACCATTCGGGTGGGACAAGGGCAATGGTTCTCAACCTTCGCAATGCCGCGACCCTTTAATACAGTTCATGTTGTGGTTACTCCCCCCCCCCCCCAAACCATACATTTATTTTCATTGCCTCTTCATAAATATGTGGTTTCCGATGGTCTTGGGCGACCCCTGCGTAAGGGTGGTTCGACCCACAGTTTGAGAACCGCTGGACTGGGGCCCTGGGGGGGGGGGGGTGGTGGTGCGGGCATCTAGTAAGATATTCTTTACTTTAGAGTTTAACTGGTAGCTGCCAAAAGTTGCTTTGTTTTATGAGTCTAACCAATGGATGCCAACAGCCTCTTTTCCGCGTTATCCATGCTCCCTTGTACTATTCATTAGTTTTTTTTTACCAATCGTATCATGGTACAGATTTAAGAGACCTGTCAACCTCCTCCACCCGCCCACCCCACTCCCCACTAACACACAAGGATAAAATCCTATCTTGACTATAATTACGTTCTTAGCCTCTTTATAATTTTAGAAAGCTGTAGATTTCTCCCCCAAAAACCCCACTCCCGTGTTTTCATGGGCGTATCTCGGGTTTATTCCCTTGTCCCTTTACAACGAAAAACCCCACAGCTGGTCAAAAAATGCCGCTCCACCACATAAAGAGAAAAAAGTGGCGCCCGGGACGGACCTCCCCCTCCCCCCGCACCCCCCTTCCTACGCTACTACATGTCTCACTCCTTCCCTATCCGCCTATGCCAGTAGTCATAGGGCTTATCTGCTAATTCGGCACTACTTGACAGTGACATATGCCTGCATTTTGACTCGATCCTGTCAAGTCTGTGTACCACTGTGACTGGAGGTCACCCCCACAAGACTAACGTGTCATGGTTTCTTCACTAGTGAATGGCTGGTACTAACGGTATGACAATGTCACTGGCGTAGGAAAAAGGAGGGGGGGGGGGAGAGGGCGGATCGTCCTCTGGTGGCCTTTTATAATATATATTTAGGGCTGCCTTTTCGGTCAACTCATCAGTTTTTTCGTTTCGAGGGGAGCTGCGAAAAGCACCGCCAGCCTGGGGCGGCACGAACCGTTGCTACGCCACTGTAAAATATCGAACTACACCGGACGCTGTAGAGTAAAGATATTGGTTTTACGGTAAAACATACTTGATATGTAATACGTGAATCAAAGGCGTAACTAAGGGGGGAAGAAGAAAGATATCCCCGGGCACCAGACTAGTTAGGGGCGCCAATATGTGCTTTGATATTATTATTCATTAAAATAATGGGTTTGAGAGTTGAAAATAGAACTTGATATGTAATACGTGAATCAAAGGCGTAACTAAGGGGGGAGAGGAAGAAAGATATCTCCGGGCACCAGACTAGTCGGGGCGCCAATATGTGCTTTGATATTATTATTCATTAAAATAATGGGTTTGAGGGTTGAAAATAGAAAGGGAGGCTCTTTAAAATGAATTTGTCCCCAGGCGCTAAACACAATAGCTACGCCTCTGACGTGAATTTGAAAGAGTGAATCGCCTATAGATTAAATAAATACGCATGCCTTGGTATCATAATAACTTGCTTACACTGCCTATCTGGGGTATGTGCGGATTTTCTTTGGTGGAACTGTACGCATAACAGTTGGGGAACCTCTGACGAGACCTAGCTGTCTATGGCGGTCGACACCAGGCATATCGTTTTACAACAGTGCTCCCTGTTGCACGTGCATGATGTTCTCCCCTTCAAGCATGGCGTTTTCTCCCTTTTATAGTAATGGTGGTCCCCCTTTCATTTTATTAGTGGCCTCCCTTTCACATTAAGGGTGGCTCCCTTTCTTATAATAGTGTTACTCCTATCAATATCATAATTATTTTCCTATTTTATTACCTTGCTGTCCCTTACATATACGATGATCTATAAAATGATCTATAAGATGATCTATGAGATGATCTATAAGATGATCTATGAGATGATCGTTGATATTATTTATTAAATGATCTATAAGATTATCTATGAGATGATCTATAAGATGATCTATAAGATGATATATAATATGATCAATGAGATGATCTATAAGATGATCTATAAGATGATCTATGATGCCATTTCATCGCGTTATTTTTAAATGACGATAAACAGCTGGATTTACCTGTTTTTGCTCTTAAACAAAACATCTGTACACCAATGATAGGCTTGAGGTTGTGCATGGCTATACTCTTGGATCTGTGCATGACAGTACTGTTGGATCTGTGCATGGCAATACTGTTGGATATGTGCATGGCAATACTGTTGGATCTGTGCATCGAACTACTGTTGGATCTGTGCATCGCAATACTGTTGGATCTGTGCATAGCAATACTGTGGGATCTGTGCATGACAATACTGTGGGATCTGCGCATGACAGTAGTGTTGGATCTGTGCTTAGCTGACATGTGTGACAAGCCTGGTAATGTTTAAAGTAAGAGATGTGCTAGACTTGGGTTCACTAATATATTAAAACGTGAATTCAGCTTGCGTAACTACAAAGCGGCTGTGGACATGACACAAATGACACTCACATCACACTCATGACACTCACATCACACTCAGATGACGCTCATGACACCCTCATCACACTCACATCACACTCACATGACGCACTAGGAGACTCTGACATATTCATTTATTGTATTTATAAGAGCTCCATTCACGTCTCTCGTTTTATTCAAGAGTCTAGACCAGGGGTGGGCAAACTACGGCCCGCGGGCCACATGCGGCCCGGCAACTGATGTTATGCAGCCCCCGATGGCATTTAGAAATATAAAAAATGACTTACCTTTTAAGTTATCTTCTTGAATTTTACAGAATTTCATGTAACGTTACGATTGTTTTAACATTTTTTATAAAATTTCTTTCCAGTTTTCTATTTTTTGTTAACAGTCCTTGACCTTCGTAATGTAGTGCTAGCTATGGCAAAATATACATGCGGCCCTCCAATAGCTTTTCATTTGTCAATTTGGCCCTACGAACAAAAAGTTTGCCCACCCCTGGTCTACGCTGTGTACTGTAGTCTAGCAGTTTCGTTTTTGTAGTTTTTTGTGGTATTCTCTTGAGCTGCAATGAAAATCAATAAATCAATATGAGATCTCATTTATTCCGTGCAAACTTTCAAGGCGACCCAGACTAATATTGGACTAATATTGGACTGTCAATTACCTTGATGTATCGTAACACTTTAAAGATCGTGTGCACGCAATGGGCGCTTCTTGAAAATGCGACCTTCTCGAACATGCGATCTTCTTGGAAATTTGACCTTCTTGGAAATGAGACAAGGATAAATTATGAAAGGAAATTGACACATACGTTTTTGTCACTGTATGTGTGGATCTGAAGCATAATCCTAATATCTTACCCTAATGCACTGTTCACGAATAAAGTTAGGACAGTTTATCCAGGGCTCTTGCTGTGAGATCATTTGTGCATAGAATGTTGACAAAATTTTCTCTCCGTTTGTTTAAATGCTTGCTGTACTCTATATTTGGTTGTAAAAGTGTTAGGGCCCTGGTTCCAAACCAGTGGAGTTTTCTGCAGGGTCTTGGAGCCCGTGTTCCAACCCCGTGGAGTTTTCTGTATAGGGTCGCTGACTGAAACAGTTCACAAAAAAACTAAAATTTTCATTTCCAATCTGTGTCTCACTAAAGTTTGAATAGTTTCATAGAGCGACAAACACGATGAAACGTGGGGGAGGGCGTGGAGAGGGGTGTCGCAGGCCACCTTGTTTTATTAGATGGGTCCCCGTGTCATTTTGATTCCATAAGTTAGATTTGCGACTCAAACAAAAGTCCGGGAACATCTGTGTAAACAAGGCTTCGAGAGTACTCAAGGAACTCATCAAAACCTAGATTAACGATGGTCTAAAAAATTCTGCTTATAGGGCAAAACGCGAGGGACTCCAGTGGGAGCCTTGTTATTTTCCTCCACATCCACCCCGCCCCTTCTAAAAATAATAGCGCCAGGTAATTGTCTTAATGCGCACATTGATTTGTGGCAGTAGTGAACTGAATGCATTACTGCCATATTAGTCCATCTAGCCTTGAATGCTTTTTATTTATTAATTTGTTTGATACACTAGAACTAGATCGAATGACTCATTTCTTCATCACAATTTGTTTGATACACTAGAACTAGATCGAATGACTCATTTCTTCATCACAATTTGTTTGATACACTAGAACTAGATCGAATGACTCATTTCTTCATCACGATTTGTTTGATACACTAGAACTAGATCGAATGACTCATTTCTTCATCACAATTTGTTTGATACACTAGAACTAGATCGAATGACTCATTTCTTCATCACGATTTGTTTGATACACTAGAACTAGATCGAATGACTCATTTCTTCATCACGATTTGTTTGATACACTAGAACTAGATCGAATGACTCATTTCTTCATCACGATTTGTTTGATACACTAGAACTAGATCGAATGACTCATTTCTTCATCACGATTTGTTTGATACACTAGAACTAGATCGAATGACTCATTTCTTCATCACGATTTGTTTGATACACTAGAACTAGATCGAATGACTCATTTCTTCATCACGATTTGTTTGATACACTAGAACTAGATCGAATGACTCATTTCTTCATCACGATTTGTTTGATACACTAGAACTAGATCGGATGACTCATTTCTTCATCACGATTTGTTTGATACACTAGAACTAGATCGAATGACTCATTTCTTCATCACGATTTGTTTGATACACTAGAACTAGATCGAATGACTCATTTCTTCATCACGATTTGTTTGATACACTAGAACTAGATCGGATGACTCATTTCTTCATCACGATTTGTTTGATACACTAGAACTAGATCGAATGACTCATTTCTTCATCACGATTTGTTTGATACACTAGAACTAGATCGGATGACTCATTTCTTCATCACGATTTGTTTGATACACTAGAACTAGATCGAATGACTCATTTCTTCATCACAATTTGTTTGATACACTAGAACTAGATCGAATGACTCATTTCTTCATCACAATTTGTTTGATACACTAGAACTAGATCGAATGACTCATTTCTTCATCACGATTTGTTTGATACACTAGAACTAGATCGAATGACTCATTTCTTCATCACGATTTGTTTGATACACTAGAACTAGATCGAATGACTCATTTCTTCATCACGATTTGTTTGATACACTAGAACTAGATCGGATGACTCATTTCTTCATCACAATTTGTTTGATACACTAGAACTAGATCGAATGACTCATTTCTTCATCACAATTTGTTTGATACACTAGAACTAGATCGAATGACTCATTTCTTCATCACAGCATCCATTATTATAATTAGTTGTCCTATTAGTTGTCCTTTATTTTAACAAATGTATTTCGGTTAGCTAAGGCGTCATAGGAAATTATTCTTATCTTCGACTACACGGATTGTATACATTATATCCGTTAAATTTCAGGACGATGCCAACGCAAACTCATATTCTGGCCTCAGTTTTTCTTCATTAATATCGCGAGACAGTTGTGTGAACTTTGGCGATACACCAGGGTATTGATAGGAACATGGATTGGATTAAATATTGGGCCAAAATTAATATTTTTTAATGTAATGAGAAACATTGCACACGCAAAATAACGAATTTTTATTTTGCACCTACCTACATGTTGTTCTTTTTTGTTGTGTTGTTGTTGTTTTTTTTTCTTTTTTGGTGTTTTATACAACTTTTTTGTCACAAAAGATGGTCTATAGAACTTTAGAACCACTTGAGAGCTCCATTCAATTTCGTAGAAATAAATGTAAACACAATAACCTCTGGGAGCCCAGTAGCACTCGACGTTATTGAGCCACAGATCACACCCTACCACTGATGGACTCTTAACAAAACTCCTCGTTCAGAACACAAAAGTATTGGGTTTGTCATTTCTAAGACCGGAATACGTCACATGGAACTACGTAATATTGCTATTTTTAGACAATGTCTTCGTAAAACAAAGCTCCTAAAAATGTGTTTCCCGCATATACATAGCAGTAACAAGTTGTTGGTAAAATATTTCGTAAAATAATGGTTTAAACACGTTTTCGTCTAGGCTATGACCCACTAAGATGGCTCACGTGCCGAACAGCTGTTGAGAGATTGGCCAAATGGAATACCAGGATGTTTTATTATTATCTTAATGAGATTGGCCCGGATGTTCTATTAATAGATGTCCGCCATTAAATGACAAACTCTATTGAATTGACTTGATTGACGTGATAAACAAACCTCAGCTAACAAGAAATACCTCAGCTAGCGAGACATACCTCAGCTAGCAAGACATGCCCGGGTACCTCAGCTAACAAGAAATATCTCAGCTAACAAGTCATACCTCAGCTAACAAGAAATACCTCAGCTAACAAGAAATACCTCAGCTAACAAGTCATACCTCAGCTAACAAGACATACCTCAGCTAACAAGGCATACCTCAGCTAACAAGACATACCTCAGCTAACAAGGCATACCTCAGCTGAAAAGGCATACCTCAGCTAACAAGGCATACCTCAGCTAACAAGACATACCTCAGCTAGCGAGACATAACTTATTTAGCAAGACATGCCCGGGTACCTCAGCTAACAAGGCATACCTCAGTTAACAAGGCATACCTCAGCTAACAAGACATACCTCAGCTAGCGAGACATAACTTATTTAGCAAGACATGCCCGGGTACCTCAGCTAACAAGGCATACCTCAGCTAACAAGAAATATCTCAGCTAGCGAGACATACCTCATTTAGCAAGACATGCCCGGGTACCTCAGCTAACAAGGCATACCTCAGCTAGCGAGACATAACTTATTTAGCAAGACATGCCCGGGTACCTCAGCTAACAAGGAATACCTCAGCTAGCAAGACATACCTCAGCTAGCGAGACATAACATTTAGCAAGACATGCCCGGGTACCTCAGCTAACAAGGCATACCTCAGATAACAAGGCATACCTCAGATAACAAGGCATACCTCAGCTAACAAGGCATACCTCAGCTAACAAGACATATCTCAGCTAGCGAGACATAACTTATTTAGCAAGACATGCCCGGGTACCTCAGCTAACAAGGCATACCTCAGCTAACAAGGCATACCTCAGCTAACAATACATATCTCAGCTAGCGAGACATAACTTATTTAGCAAGACATGCCCTGGTACCTCAGCTAACAAGGCATACCTCAGCTAACAAGACATATCTCAGCTAGCGAGACATAACTTATTTAGCAAGACATGCCCGGTTACCTCAGCTAACAAGGCATACCTCAGCTAACAAGGCATACATCAGCTAACAAGGCATACCTCAGCTAACAAGTCATACCTCAGCTAACAAGTCATACCTCAGCTAATAAGTCTTACCTCAGCTAACAAGTCATACCTCAGCTAACAAGTCATACCTCAGCTAGCAAGTCTTACCTCAGCTAACAAGTCATACCTCAGCTAACAAGTCATACCTCAGCTAACAAGTCATACCTCAGCTAGCAAGTCTTACCTCAGCTAACAAGGCATACCTCAGCTAACAAGACATATCTCAGCTAGCGAGACATAACTTATTTAGCAAGACATGCCCGGGTACCTCAGCTAACAAGGCATACCTCAGCTAACAAGGCATACATCAGCTAACAAGGCATACCTCAGCTAACAAGTCATACCTCAGCTAACAAGTCATACCTCAGCTAGCAAGTCTTACCTCAGCTAACAAGGCATACCTCAGCTAACAAGTCATACCTCAGCTAACAAGGCATACCTCAGCTAACAAGTCATACCTCAGCTAACAAGAAATACCTCAACTAACAAGACATACCTCAGCTAGCAAGTCATACCTCAGCTAGCAAGTCTTACCTCAGCTAGCGAGACATAACGCATTTAGCAAGACATGCCCGGGTACCTCAGCTAACAAGACATACATCAGCTAACAAGACATACCTCAGCTAGCGAGACATAACGCATTTAGCAAGACATGCCCGGGTACCTTAGCTAATAAGTCACACCTCAGCTAACAAGACATACCCCAAATAACAAGTCATACCTCAGCTAGCAAGTCATACCTCAGCTAACAAGAAATACCTCAACTAACAAGTCATACCTCAGCTAACAAGTCATACCTCAGCTAACAAGTCATACCTCAGCTAACAAGACATACCTCATTTAGCAAGACATACCGCAGCCGTGAACATCAAATTTCAATTCTTATCACTACAGCTCACCAGGGGAGGCTATCACGTCATAACAACTGCTGGACCAATAACAAGTTATGAAACTGAACTTATTATTATTATTATTATTAGTTGTCTTATATAGCGCGGTACCCCAGCCTAGGCCTGGGCTCACCGCGCTGTACATAAAAATATTAGAAAAAGAGACATAATCGTGACAATAAAATAAAATACATTTATGTAATAAAGAACAGCTGTATAGAGACAAAACAAAAACGAATGCATATTCACCCCATCCACCCCAGAACTTTTACATGTCAAGTCATGGACGGCGGCCAGCAGCATCGTTTATCGGTCAGATGTGGGCAATCAGTCGGGGTAGCAGAGTTTAAAATTTAAAGAGATGTGTTTTGAGTGCAGTTTTGAAGGCTGTGATGGTTGATATATTGCGGATGTGTAGTGGAAGAAGATTCTATTGTTTAGGGGCACAGTAAGTTCTACCATTTGGCGATTCATATATTATACGTAACAACACATGCAAAATAGAATAAAATAGAATTTATTTCATTACGATATTATAAACCATGCTATTTGATGGATCTGGTCCAAGCGTAGAAAGTCTGCATCGTTTCCGCCGCCCCCGCCGCCCCCACCCCCTCACAATTTCACCAAGGACTGTGTGTTTTGATTTGACCCCCTGCCCCCATGATGAGAACCTCTGGCCCAACTATCCTTCAGAACATAACCACCCTCTAGTTAGGCCTTGCTCTCTGTTTATTGCTTGGACACCCTGCCGTCCCCCCACCCCCACCCCCCCCCCCCCATGATTAAAACCTCTGGTCCAACCAGCCATCAGAACATAACTAGCCTTTGGTTCTCACAGTTAGGCCTTGCTCTCTGTTTATTGCTTGGACACCCTGCCGTCCGTCCGTCACCCCCCCCCACCCCCACTCACCCCCACCCCACCCCCCACCCCCAATGATCAGAACCTCTGGTCCAACCAGCCATCAGAACATAACTAGCCTTTGGTTCTCACAGTTAGGCCTTGCTCTCTGTTTATTGCTTGGACACCCTGCCGTCCGTCCCCCACACCCCCCACCCCCCCCCCCCCAATGATCAGAACCTCTGGTCCAACCAGCCATCAGAAAATAACTAGCCTTTGGTTCTCACAGTTAGGCCTTGCTCTCTGTTTATTGCTTGGACACCCTGCCGTCCGTCCGTCCCCCCACCCCCCCACCCACCCCCCCCCACAATGATCAGAACCTCTGGTCCAACCAGCCGTCAGAACATAACTAGCCTTTGGTTCTCACAGTTAGGCCTTGCTCTCTGTTTATTGCTTGGACACCCTGCCGTCCGTCCCCCACACCCCCACCCCCACCCCCAATGATCAGAACCTCTGGTCCAACCAGCCATCAGAACATAACTAGCCTTTGGTTCTCACAGTTAGGCCTTTCTCTCTGTTTATTGCTTGGACACCCTGCCGTCCGTCCGTCCCCCCCACCCCACCCACCCCCCAATGATCAGAACCTCTGGTCCAACCAGCCATCAGAACATAACTAGCCTTTGGTTCTCACAGTTAGGCCTTGCTCTCTGTTTATTGCTTGGACACCCTGCCGTCCGTCCGTCCCCCCACCCACCCCCCACCCCCCACCCCCAATGATCAGAACCTCTGGTCCAACCAGCCATCAGAACATAACTAGCCTTTGGTTCTCACAGTTAGGCCTTGCTCTCTGTTTATTGCTTGGACACCCTGCCGTCCGTCCGTCCACCCCACCCACCCCCACCCCCCCACCCCCCAATGATCAGAACCTCTGGTCCAACCAGCCATCAGAATATAACTAGCCTTTGGTTCTCACAGTTTGGCCTGGCTCTCCGTTTATTGCGTGTATCCAGGGAATATGTAATGTGATTACTTGTAGCCACCTCAATGCACCAACGGCTTGCCAGTGTTGGCGATACTGCATTGTGGGAATGAAGGGGCCAACACTTTTTTCTTTAAAAAATCGTTACATTTGTAGAGTCAATGTATTCTACGTTGTGAAACTTTCATATGTCATTCAAACACACCGATAGCATGTAGAGCATCCCCCCACCCTTTTTTTAATTTAATACACTTGGGTCACGCATTTTGCTTTGAGACTATACACGACGTACGTGGGTCACGCATTTTGCTTTGAGACTATACACGACGTACGTGGGTGACGCATTTTGCTTTGAGTCTATACACGACATACGTGGGTCACGCATTTTGCTTTGAGATTATACACGACGTACGTTGGTCACGCATTTTGCTTTGAGATTATACACGACGTACGGTGGTCACGCATTTTGCTTTGAGACTACAAAACGTACGTGGGTGACGCATTTTGCTTTGAGACTATACACGACGCATGTCAAGGCTTACCTTAATGAGCGCTCATTTTTATTACTGATTGCTGATCAAGTGACTTGAATGCTCTCGTAAAGGATGGGCGTCAATTAATCCCATGTGTCTTGTATTAAAACCACCGTCTCTGCTTAAATGTCTGACCTTTTAATTCTTAATCTAGAGAATAAGACACGAACGGCAGCGAATTCCCGCTCTGCCGGCAGCGAAATGATTGTACGTCATAATGTTAATGTCTTTAGTTTGAAAATAAAATAATCCTCCAAATCTCAAGATTAAAATAAATGGCTAAACTACACGTCACTGTAAACCTTGATGTTATTGAAACTTTATAAAACATTTGGGTTCATAGAGAGAACTCTAGAAGAAGCATTGACGATTTTTGTTCCTGGCAACCCGGTTACTGGTTCTGTGAATCTAGGTTTAAACTGGTTAATGCTTGCTTTTTTAACCATTTTTATTATATGATGCATTCCCAAGTGCTACAATTAAAGAATGTCAGATTGACATTATATATGATCGAAATCAGCTGATGAAATATTATTTTCGGACATTCAAATCAACAGACATTTTGATATAGTTTGGAACCAGCACTCGGATCATTGTATTACCTGTTACCAAAGGGGGACAACACTATGCGCAATCACGCAAACTTGTTAAATTCGATGCGGACATCAGAATCTACGACTAAAAACACGAGCGGCTGGCATCTATTTTTGGAAAGTTTCCGTACGGTAAGGCACGCGAAGTCAGCAAGCTATCTGTTTTTATACATTATACTTTTTGTAGTTTTGACGATTTTACACGATAAATATTTTTACAAGTCTGAATTTTAAATTTTTTTTTTTTTTAATACTTTTAAAAATGAAAAGAAAATTTGAAAAAAATACATCTTATTTGTTTAAAATCAACTTCTGGCTTTAGACTCAAGTCCGACACCCTAAATTGTGGTTATCGCTTAACATCGTCATTCTCCACACAACTTTAGTTAGATTTAGATGATTAAACATAAATCTGGCAGATGGCGACTACCAACTGTCAACCGCATGGCCATGTCGTGTTGTTGTTGTTTTTTTTTGGGGGGGGGGCGTTGAGGCGAAGTGGACACCAGTCCCGGATGCCATCATTAGAGGCGCCAACATCATCAAGTTTCATTTGTATTATTTTCTTTTATTTTTAATGGAAGAGGGCGCTTAATATCTTGCTTCTCCCCGGGCACAGCTTCTGCTGGCCGTAGACCCTGGTTGTACGGTCATGCATACAACATATGTGTATTGTGACTTTTTATATTCTTTTGTGTGACTTCATCTGCCATCTTAGATGGCAACTCATCTGAGAGAAACAAACTCAATTCAAACCCGAAGATGGATAACAGGTGGATAACATTGACACAATGAGCGTCCTTCGACGCCACTGGTGCCAAGCTGTATCATCCACATATGATGATGCCTTGGGTTATCCAGGGGCGTGAAGAGAGGCGGTTTGCTGTATAGGGAACCCCGCGTAGATGGAGTTCCGTAGGCGGATAACATTGGTACAATGAACTATTCCGACAACTCCGGCGACGCCACTGGTGCCAAGCTGTATCATCCACATGATGTTCCCTTGGGTTATCCAGCGGCGTGGTGAGAGGCAATTTGCTGTTGGGAACCACGCTTATACTCCTAAAGAATAATACCAGGCCTTGTGATTTCGCCCGGTGAAGTCTACACCATCATCACATTGTGACAAGTCTACACCACCATCACATTGTGACAAGTCTACACCACCATCACATAGTGACAAGTCTACACCAACATCACATTGTGACAAGTCTACACCACCATCACATAGTGACGGGCGGATGCCATGAAAAAAAATATATGATACAATAAATATTGTGACATCTGTTTGAGACTTAAAGATATTTGACGGGAGAAGGTCATTCAAGGGCTAAACACCTTCTATGTAAATGTTCTACTTAACCTTTTGACATAATCATCTGGTCTATATTTCTGTAAGTTCGCTGACCTTTATATCTGTCCCTATAAATAATCTCGTAACTAGAATCCACATTGTCCCTTCGATATGGCTAAAGAATTGTTGGTATCAATCTTTGTCGTGGATTGAAATGTCCATGTGGCTCAAAATATCGTTTGTAAATATGACCGAAATTTTGTCACATTTTTAAACCCATACTGCTCAATTCACGCGATCAAATTTTTGTCAAATTTCATTTTGAACGCTTTGTTTAGTAAAACAAAAAAGTTTTAACCCATAAATCTAGATTGGTGCATGTTATATTCTCATTCAAACTTCTATCGAGCCGTGCGCACTTCTATATCTCCGATTGATGCACGCCGACTGTGCGCACTTCTATATCTCCGATTGATGCACACCGAATGTGCACACTTCTATATCTCCGATTGATGCACACCGACTGTGCGCACTTCTATATCTCCGATTGATGCACACCGACTGTGCGCACTTCTATATCTCCGATTGATGCACACTGACTATGCGCACTTCTATATCTCTGATTGATGCACACTGACTGTGCGCACTTCTATATTGATGCTCGCTGACTGCGCGAACTTTTATATTTCCCATTCAGAAACCTAACTAATTGCTTTAAACCGTATTAATACACAAGGATTATGGCTTAATTTAATTTTCAATTTAAACGTTGTCTTCAAACGTTCTCTTTAAGCGCTCTATTTAAGCGCTCTATTTAAGGGGGCATTCGTCCTTGCAGCCATTTAGTTCCGCTACATGACCCGCTAACCTACCTGGTCATAGTTTGGCCAGGCATTGTTGTGTTCCGGCCGTGAATGTCCCAGGTATGCAATCGATTTGTTCGCTGGTGTAAATTAATTAGAGCACTCCTGCGTGACGGCTAGATTGCCCCGTGACTTTCCGGTACGAATCAGAATCGGTCGTACTGTGAGTACGAATACATTGTACACTTGTCTGTACTTGGCAAGATGCAGTTATTTGATAGGATTTTTTTTTTCTTAGTTTGCTTTGCACGTTTTGTTAGTTAGTGAGTGGTCAAATCTTGCATCTCAAGTTTGACACACTTCCTGATCACCAAACGTGCTGAAAATGTGTACACTTACACTCCACCAACCCCCCCCCCCCCCCAATGACGATACAACCCTTCATGATCAGCAGATCACCTGTCACATTCACTGACCTTTGAGTGACCCCTGTGGATCAGATCTCGCATCTAAGTTTTGACCCCCTTCCTCATCTCCAATTGAGCTGAAACTTTCTAGAATTACACATCGCTGAGACAATACAACCCTTCATGATCAGCAGATAACCTGTCACATTCACTGACCTTTGAGTGACCCCTGTGGATCAGATCTTGCATCCCTTCCTCATCTCCAATGGAGCTGAAACTTTCTAGAATTACACATCGCTGAGACAATACAACCCTTCATGATCAGCAGATAACCTGTCACATTCACTGACCTTTGAGTGACCCCTGTGGATCAGATCTTGCATCCCTTCCTCATCTCCAATGGAGCTGAAACTTTCTAGAATTACCCATCGTTGAGACAATACAACCCTTCGTGATCAGCAGGTCACCTGTCACATTCACTGACCTTTGAGTGACCCCTGTGGATCAGATCTTGCATCTAAGTTTTGACCCCCTTCCTCATCTCCAATTGAGCTGAAAGTTTCTAGAATTACCCATCGCTGAGACAATACAATCCTTTGTGATCAGCAGGTCACCTGTCACATTCACTGACCTTTGAGTGACCCCTGTGGATCAGATCTTGCATCTAAGTTTTGACCCCTTTCCTCATCTCCAATTGAGCTGAAACTTTCTAGAATTACACATCGCTGATACAATACAACCCTTCGTGATCAGCAGGTCACCTGTCACATTCACTGACCTTTGAGTGACCCCTGTGAATCAGATCTTGCATCCCTTCCTTATCTCCAATTGAGCTGAAACTTTCTAGAATTACCCATCGCTGAGACAATACAATCCTTTGTGATCAGCAGGTCACCTGTCACATTCACTGACCTTTGAGTGACCCCTGTGGATCAGATCTTGCATCTAAGTTTTGACCCCTTTCCTCATCTCCAATGGAGCTGAAACTTTCTAGAATTACCCGTCGCTGAGACAATACAATCCTTTGTGATCAGCAGGTCACCTGTCACATTCACTGACCTTTGAGTGACCCCTGTGGATCAGATCTTGCATCTAAGTTTTGACCCCCTTCCTCATCTCCAAAGGAGCTGAGACTTTCTAGAATTACCCATCGCTGAGACAATACAAGCCTTTTTGATCAGCAGGTCACGCTTAGAGTCTAAGTTAGACAAGTACCACAAAGAAAAACCATATTAAACTTTTTTTTTTTTGAAAACACGTTTTTTGAAAAGCGTTGGTTATTATTATTATTATTATAAGAAGCTTTTTTATAGCGTAGTACCCCATTGCAACCTAGGGCTGGGCTCACCACGCTGTACATAAAATTTAACAAACATGATCATGAACTTAAAAATTAACATGCATTAATTAAATAAAACAAACTAAATGTGTATTCGCCCGAACATTCCATAACTTTTTAAATGTCAAGCCATGGGCGGCAGCCAGGAGTATCGTTTATCGGTCAGAGGGGGAATCAGCCAGGATAGTAGAATTTAAAGAGACTAGTTTTGAGTGCTGTTTTGAAGGCTGTGATGGTTGGTATATTGCGGATGTGTAGTGGAAGAGAATTCCATTGTTTGGGGGTACAGTAAGAGAAAGATCTTTCACCATATGTTTTTGTGCGAGTCTTGGGAACAGAAAGAATACACCCGTCTGCGGAGGAGCGAAGCTGTCGAAGGGGTGAATAGACAGAGAGTAGTACGGTTAGATAGGAAGGGCATGAATTCGTGAAAAGGTTGTGGCAGAGAACAGAGAGTTTGTAATCAATCCGTGCTTGTACAGGGAGACAATTAAGTGAATGAAGTGGTTCATACGCTTCCTTCTGTTAGCTGTTCCAGTGCGTCAACAGCTTTGTACGATGGTCTACGTCCCCATCTGATTTTGACCATATTTGTTTGCTTTATTGTAATTTAGTGACCATGGGAACTCTTTTGTAATATTAAGAGAAGAACTGATAGTCGTGCTTTCAGCTTTACAAACACCCCCATCCCCACCCCCCATAGAATTGTAAGCCATAGGTTTTTTTAAAAATATTTATTGTGATTGAAATGAATGAATTGTTCTGGATGCCAGTGGATATTTATGGAATAAGCTCCATTTATTTAAAGTGTATTTTTTGTTTTTTGTTTTTTTAAAATCAAAATGCTGGAAAAATCCTACTATTTTTTTTTTATCATCTCTGAGCCAGAAATAGAATTTAAGGCTTCTTAGACGCCTGGAAGTGGGGGTAATCCAACATGCTGTCTATCACTTACGTCCCTTGGGGTCAAGGGAATCGAGATCCACGCTAAGAACGTTGCCCACAAAGTTTCTCCTGAATATAGAAAAAAAAGTCAATATTTGTCCCGTAGTCCCACGGGATGTTGTTGCGACCAGGATAAGACATGGTATATTGTGTACGGTGTACAGTGTACAACAGATATGCTCGTTTTGTAAATGATTGGGGTATGGCTTCGTGTGTGGAGAGGACGGGTGTGGGATCAGCATAAGGTGTGGAGAGGGCTCACATAAAAAGAGGGGGGGGGGGAGGTCATCATCAATATTCCTTATAATGAAACTTGGTTATGAAAAGTGAGGGAGGAGGATTGGGGTTGTTTCAAACTCTTGGGCATTGCATGCTGATATTAGGAGCGGTGGGGGAAGTGTGGACAGTGTCGGTGGAAAGCCAAAGGGTCAGCCGCTCCTAGTCTGCCATCAGAGCTCAGTTACGCCCCTACTATGAGGTGTTATTTTTTGTTTTGTTGTTCTCTTTCATATTGGTCTGTACAGTAGAGCTGTTAGTATGCTTAAGTAGGAATGGAAAACATCGTTTCTTGTCCACTGGTCAGCAACACTTAGCTCAGGCCACTGGTCAGCAACACTTGGCTCAGGCCACTGGTCAGCAACACTTGGCTCAGGCCACTGGTCAGCAACACTTGGCTCAGGCCACTGGTCAGTAACACTTGGCTCAGGCCACTGGTAAGCAACACTTGGCTCCGGCCAGTGTTCAGGAACACTTGGCTCCGGCCAATGTTCAGCAACACTTGGCTTCGGCCGCTGGTCAGCAACACTTGGCACAGGCCGCTAGTCAGAAACCCTTGGCTCCGGCCAGTGTTCAGCAACACTTGGCTCCGGCCAGCGGTCGACAACCTTTGGATCGGTAGCCTTATGCGTCTCTTGGATGTTTACTTAGTGGAAATAAAAAGCATATACTTTATAACAATACCACCCCACCCCCACACACGCACAAAGAAAATGTTGCCAACCTCTTGTCTCATCATTTCTAGTTCTACGTGTTTTTACGTGACTTGTTTCTTATAGAGAAAATAAAATATTTCATAACATTGCCTTTTTTAAAATCCTTTATATTACCTTGGCTTTTGTTTGTGGCGGCTAACTGACCCACTTCCCGCCAAGCTATCGAGCTGAAACTTGGTAAATAGACTTGTTGCCGATGACAACACATTCTTTCAAATTTTCAGCCCCGCCCCTAGCCCCCAAAAATCATTTTTTCCTGTTTTTCAAAAGGAAGAGGAAGGAAATATGACACTGATTGCACGAAATAAAGTTCCAGATAACTGCGCTAAATTACTAAATGAGATTCTTTTTTAAATATTCTAAAAATATCACACGTGTGATTGGCGCGTAAAATTTTCGTTTGTTTTCCTGAAATAGTTGGTGAAATAAATCTGCGGCCTAAAGTAAAAGCGAGTGAGTCATGAGAATTTGAATATAAAATAAAATAATTTTTAAAAAATGCATGTAATATAAAGGATTTATTGGAAAACTTTGTTGTTAGGTTGGTTTTGATAATTTTTTTATTTATGTATTTTTAGCGGCTTCGGGAATACCCTTTAACCACCTACCAAAATCACTTAAAGATAAGGAAATATAAATAACGAATTGGGTGAGAGGATATGGTGTGTGTTTTTTTTTTTTTTTAATCACTCGCTGTCAGCGGCGTATCTAGGAAAAATCAATGAAAGTGCGCCCTCTCCAAACAGGCGTTGTCTAAAGTTTGGATAATTTTTTTTTAGTTGGTAGTTAGAATATAAATTTTATTTTAAATATGTTCCGAATTGTTCCCATTATTTCAAGTGGCCCTGTAATGTGTTCCCTTCCTCACCCCCATTCTATATACGCCTGAGCTAACAGGTAGACGGTGGCGTGAGACTTGTGCTCCACGAGGAAGCCATTAAGAAGTTGAAATAGCAAGCAGGTGACAAGACGTCTCTAGAGATAGAATAGATATATAGACGGGGTAGACATGCGAGGTCATAGGGCTTGTTGGAATTATAGCTGAAATAATGCCAGACATGTAAAGCCGTAAAAAACAAGGGGGGGGGGGGGGGGAGGAGATAACTCATGACTCAGATAGAAAGGGGAGGGAATCAGCATTCACAATGGCTTGCAATGCTAGTATAGAAGGTAAAATTGTAATTTTAGGATAGAAAATAAAAATATACAGTGTAAGATAAGATGAAGATAATTAATAATAAGATTTAGATAACGAATAATAATAATAAAATAAAAATAATCAATAATAAGATGTAGATAGCGAATAATAAAATAATAAGATGGAATTAACGAATAATAAGATGAAAACCAGTCTACGACAGTGACTGAGTAGTTCATGTACTATATTTTCTATAAATTTGCTTCTTTCAGTACAATGTTTTATTAAAATTTAAATTCTTATCCTTATTCCATGTAATAAAAAAAAATTGATTAAATTGGTTGGGGGGGGGGGGGCAATTTTAAAGTTCGTCCCCGGGCGCAGATGATCATAGCTACGCCTCTGTAGCGTTGAGTCAGATAGGTTCCATTTCCTTAAAACCCACCCCCACAATGTGTGTCCTATTCACGAACACAAACTTAAGATCATGCTGCCCCATGGACAGTTCCAGAAGATCTCAATGACGTAATATACAGGCAATAGTCATGTATCCACCGCGACACCACGCAGACCGCCGTATTAGCTCCCCTTGCTCGCAAGCTCACGGGTAGAAGGCGGGCGTGACCTCCCCCTTTTCTATCACAAGTCTCGTCTCGCGTGCCTCCGATGATGTCACGGTAATTCCCCCCACCCCTCCATCCCCCTTTTTTGCCGCAGGGCCACACCACCGAGACGGTTTGTCGTTGACACCCTATGAGCAGTAGGTAAACACATAACTTTTGTTTCGTGCGGTGACACCACGCCAGCGACTCAATGCCGTCATAGAAGTGTGTGCACGTAAGTTCTGATCATAGAAGTGTGTGCACGTAAGTTCTGATCATAGAAGTGTGTGCACGTAAGTTCTGATCATAGAAGTGTTCGCAAGTAAGTTCTGATCTTTAGAAGTGTGTGCACGTAAGTTCTGATCATAGAAGTGTTTGCACGTACGTTCTGATCATAGAAGTGTGTGCACGTCAGTTCTGATCATAGAAGTGTGTGCACGTTAGTTCTGATCATAGAAGTGTGTGCACGTCAGTTCTGATCATAGAAGTGTGTGCACCCAAGTTCTGATCATAGAAGTGTGTGCACCTAAGTTCTGATCATTGAAGTGTGTGCACGTAAGTTCTGATCTGTTAGCGGACAGGTGGATGTGTGCAAATTAGCCTATGTGTGTTCGGTGATGTTTTTGGCGATGTTAAAAACGGGCGTGTATGTGTGCTGTGTTTTTTTTTCAAATGCATGTCTTAGTGTTTGTGTAGTTCTTTTATATCAATGATGTCAACAAGCTCTAGCAGCTAGACAGTTGTGTATTCGTAAACGTACCAAGTGACAATTTTTAAATGTACTAAGGGGCAGTTCTGATACGTTTTAAGTGACAATTCTTAAACGTACTGAAAGACAAGGGGCACTATAGTGTAACAAGGGGCACTATAGTATAACAAGGGGCACTATAGTGTAACAAGGGGTAAAAGGCGAGAGATGAGGGGGGGCCACTGTGGCACGTATTCCCGCTGCTCTCTTTCTCTCTCTTTCTCTCTCTCTTTCTCTCTCTCTTTCTCTCTCTCTCTTTCTCTCTCTCTCTTTCTCTCTTTCTTTCTCTCTTTCTCTCTCTCTTTCTCTCTTTCTCTCTCTCTTTCTCTCTCTCTTTCTCTCTCTCTTTCTCTCTCTTTCTCTCTCTCTTTCCCTCTTTATCTTTCTCTTTCTATCTCTCTCTCTGTCTCTCTCTCCCTCTCTATCTCTCTCTCTCTGTCTCTCTCTGTCTCTCTCTCAGTCTCCCTCTCTCTCTCTGTCTCTCTCTCTGTCTCTCTCACCCTCTCTCTCTCTCCCTCTCTCTCTCTGTCTCTCTCTCTCCCTCTCTCTCCCTGTCTCTCTCTCTGTCTCTCTCTGTCTCTCTCTCTCTGTCTCTCTCTGTCTCTCTCTCTGTCTCTCTCTCTGTCTCTCTCTGTCTCTCTCTCTGTCTCTTTCTCTGTCTCTCTCTGTGTCTCCCTCTCTCTGTCTCCCTCTCTGTCTCCCTCTCTCTCTCTGTCTCTCTTTCTCTCTCTCTCTCTCTCTCTCTCTCCCTCTCCCTCTCTCTCCCTCTCCCTCTCTCTCTCTTTCTCTCTCTTTCTTTTTCTCTCTCTTTCTCTCTCTCTTTCTCTCGTTCTCTCTCTCTCTCTCTCTCTTTCTCTCTCTTTCTCTCTCTCTCTTTCTCTCTCTCTCTCTTCTCTCTCTCTTTCTATCTTTCTCTCTCTCTTTCTCTCTTTCTCTCTCTCTCCCCCCTCTCTCTCTCTCCTCTCTTTCTCTCTCCCTCTCTCCTCTCTCTCTCTCCTCTCTCTCCTCTCTCTCTCCTCTCTCTCTCTCTCTATGTATATATATATTTATATATATATGTAACACCAGTAAAGGATTCAGAGGGGTAAATTTCCCATACATATTGGGGGAGCGGAGGTCCCTGAAAATGTACGCCACAGGGAGAAATATATCTTTTCTTCATTTATTTCCCTTGTGATATCAAGATGAGGGTTATGTTGTCCTTACCTGGCAGGGAACCGTGGACCGCGCAGTTCAACGATTCAATGGTAATAATCTGAGGATCCCTGGTAGGGAACAGTGGACCGCGCAGTTCAACGATTCAATGGTAATAATGTTAGGATCCCTGGCAGGGAACTGTGGACCGCGCAGTTTAATGATTCAATGGTAATAATCTGAGGATCCCTGGTAGGGAACAGTGAACCGCGCAGTTCAATGATTCAATGGTAATATTCATAGGATCCCTGGTAGGGAACAGTGGACTGCGCAAAATATAAACTTTTTTTTTAAAAAAACACCAATGTTTGAATACAGTAAACATACAGTAAACAAATTACCTTGGGATCAAGACAGGTCTGGCCACCACAAACATCGGTGTTGTCTTACCAGTAAACATCCGACATATACCCGGAAGTGCTAGGAACATAAGACGGGGTAGTCTATGCTTTATCTGTTAACCCTTCCAACTCAACCAATCCAACTTAGCCGCTCCGCCGACATCATCATACCGACTTAACCAATCCAACTTAGCCGCTCCGACGTAGCAGCTCTGGTTTAAGGAGAAAGTGACAGCATCTGCAGACGTTCTAACTAGTTTTTTCCCCTACGCTTTTGCCATAGTCACTACTGTTTTTAAGCCTAAGACTACGGCACTGCGACGAATCTAACGAAAACCTACGTTTTCGGGAGGTTTTTATTTTTTTCGTTTTTTGGTTTATTTTTAATTTTAAAAAAATAAATAATTGGAGTGTCTTCAGTAAAAAGTTAACGCGATATTTTGTGTTAACACTGTAAGCAATCGAATAAGAACGAAATCCTTCAACAAAGGGGAGAACCATAACGTGTATATTTCTGTAGGTTAACTTGTGTAAGGCATCTGAGTAGATTTCCTGACACAACACTCCACCCCCCCCCCCCCCCCCCAACCGGCCGCTTATTGACCAAACTACTTTTATGGAGCTTGAAACTAAGTTGTTTTTTAGAGCTGAAAATTACTCCTATGACACTAACTCAGGGATAAAGAGGTCTATATGTCATCAAGATGTTCATTCTTATTATCATTTAATTTTTAAAGTGCGTTCACACACCAGGTCTAATCAGCTTCAGTGATGTCTAATCAGCTTCAGTGATGTCTAATCAGCTTCAGTGATGTCTAATCAGCTTCCGTGATGTCTAATCAGCTTCAGTGATGTCTAATCAGCTTCAGTGATGTCTAATCAGCTTCAGTGATGTCTAATCAGCTTCAGTGATGTCTAATCAGCTTCAGTGATGTCTAATCAGCTTCAGTGATTTCTAATCAGCTTCAGTGATGTCCAACCACCGTCCATGATAACCATTGAAAGGTGTCAAACTGTAATAATTAAAAACGCTTGTGTTGTCCTTCCCTGGTTGGCGTCTCCGCACTGAGTCACTGGGGGAAATTGTGGCGAACCAGTTCCACGTGCAACTCATCGATCTGCTCCATCGATATTGATCACGCTGCATGGGAGGGCCCAATTAGCTGGCATGCAGTAACCGCGCCGTGCATTCGACTGTGCGTATTTGATGTTCTTTTGGATCACAGCAAGTTGGTCCATTGACATGTACTGGTACACAACGACGACAAACAAATACAGTTTTTATATCAATTGGATTTGCAATTATTTCATTTATTTGTATATCCATGTAATGAAACATAATTATAATTTTAAGGACGGCATTTCTGCCTTCTGTCCCGGGCAAATATTCTTCAGCAATAAATTATTGTTCTTCCTTCTCTTGGGAAGATGACCAAGGCTTCGACTTAAGTAGTAGCCTTGACTTGAGTAGTAGCCTTGACTTGAGTAGTAGCCTTGACTTGAATGGTAGCCTTGACTTGAGTGGTAGCCTTGACTTCAGTAGTAGCCTTGACTTGAGTAGTAGCCTTGACTTGAGTAGTAGCCTTGATTTGAGTAGTAGCCTTGACTTGAGTGGTAGCCTTGACTTGTCGAGCTGTATTTTGTTTAAAGTGAGGGAGAGTTGCTCAATTCGTCAGCTTCACTCTCTCGTCTTGGACTATTTGTTCCAATGGCAAGACTTGGTTAAGACGACTAGAAAAGAGCAGGATGCAGTCGATGACCAGCAGTGTTTTTTTGTATCCCATACATTGTGTTCTTTATGCGTTCCACGTCGCGGGAGTTGTCGGAATTTTCATTGTGTCATTGTCGTACCGCCTACGGGATTCCATCTCTGGGTATGATTTCAGAGTTAGCCTTCTCTTAGAAGAGTTGCCATCCAAAGTTAATGAGACCTATATCTACTCACAGGGCTGTTTTGTGTGTGTGTTTTTGTGGGGGGGGGGGGTGTGGTGTTTGGGCTTGTCTAGGCTGGGAATTAAGTTACAGTCGACCAGCTTGGGACTGACTCAGTTTAAAGCACTCGACCACCCAGCACCCACAGAAATAAATAGGTACAATCGACACGTGACACCGTGACCTACTTAAATAGAGGAGAAACCTCTCCCATTGACGCTATAGATTTGTACTTTGGCCTTCGATTTATGGCAGTCAACTATCAATAAATAACGACCTTGGAGCAGCAAGGAACTGTCTTAGTTAATTATGAATAAAATTCCCAATGAGGCATGATTAAATTTCCCGATGAGTCGAAACATGCGGGTAGAAAGAAGGGGCGGAGGGGCGATCCACTCCGGGTGTCACTTAGTTTGTGGACGGCATTTTCCATCCACTAGATATAATTTAAATAGATTCATTATTAAGTGGATTTCATTCATGCTTTGTAGGTTTTGGTTAATCTGGGGAGGCAAAGTCAAGGGGCGCCCCCAGCGTTACAAACTATCGCTACGCCACTGTGGCAGAATACATGTCCCGAGTCCAGTGTGTGACAGAGTCCGGTGGTGTGACCGAGTCTGGTGTTGTGACCGAGTCCGGTGTTGTGACCGAGTCCAGTGTGTGACCGAGTCCGGTGATGTGACCGATTCCAGTGTGTGACCGAGTCCAGTGTGTGACCGAGTCCATTGTGTGACCGAGTCCAGTGTATGACCGAGTCCAGTGTGTGACCGAGTCCGGTGTTTGACCGAGTCCGGTGTTGTGACCGAGTCCAGTGTGTGACCGAGTCCAGTGCAATGTGTGACCGGTCTCGAGTTCTTATTTACAAATTATCTGCAAAACACATTTACTAGACAACCCATCAACCATAACTGGACATCCCAGCAACCAATACTGGACATCCAAACAACCATTACTGGACATCCCAGCAAACAATACTGGACATCCCAGCAACCATTACTGGAATCCCAGCAACCAATACTGGACATCCCAGCAACCAATACTGGACATCCCAGCAACCATTACTGGACATCCCAGCAACCAATACTGGACATCCCAGCAACCAATACTGGACATCCCAGCAACCAATACTGGACATCCCAGCAACCATTACTGGACATCCCAGCAACCAATACTGGACATCCCAGCAACCATTACTGGACATCCCAGCAACCAATACTGGACATCCCAGCAACCAATACTGGACATCCCAGCAACCAATACTGGAAATCCCAGCAACCATTACTGGACATCCCAGCAACCAATACTGGACATCCCAGCAACCATTACTGGACATCCCAGCAACCATTACTGGACATCCCAGCAACCAATACTGGACATCCCAGCAACCAATACTGGACATCCCAGCAACCAATACTGGACATCCCAGCAACCAATTTCTGGACATCCCAGCAACCAATACTGGACATCCCAGCAACCATTACTGGACATCCCAGCAACCATTACTGGACATCCCGGCAGCCAATACTGGACATCCCATCAACGGGCTAGTGATAATCCTTATTGGGTGTTGAGACAAAATATAACACAAAACCATTATGCCCTGTCACAACACAGTGTCAGCCACCTGTCATACGAAAGTGTGAGTCACCTGTTATACGACAGTGTCAGTCACCTGTCATACGACAGTGTCTGTCACCTGTCATAACACAGTGTCTGTGATCTGTCATAAAATGACAGCGGCAGTCACCAGTCATAACATGATGTCATTGATGTGTCAACGATCGAATATCCTCCAGACCCTAAACACAGATAAATTATAACTGTCGTTATGTGTCATCCACTGGGTCACGGTGACCTGTCTTCTTAATGACAGTGTTTAACTCCAGGCGTAGAAGAAAACATTCTTGTTTTTAAATCAATACACGTAATCATACATGCATTCAAGGATTAGGCGGTGTGTGTGGGGGGCAGGGTAATGGGGCTGGAGGGGAGAGAGTTGGTAGTAGATGGTGGATGATCAGAGACAATGGAGGGGGGAGAGAGAGGCAGAGAAAGTGAGAGAGAAGGGAAGGGGAGGGAGAGAGAAAGAAAGAGATGGGGAGGAACAGAGATGGAGAGGGTGGAGGGAGGTAGAGAGAGATAAGGGAGAGCGAGGGGAAGAGAGATGAGAGGTAGTGACAAAGGGAGAGAATGAGAATGGGGAGAGAGGAGGGAGGAAGAGAAAGAAGGGATGGAGAAAAGAGTAAGGAGGGAAAGAGGTGGAGATTGGAGGGAGGAAGGGAAAGAGAGAGATAGAAGTGAGGGAGATTGAGAGAGGAAAAGAGATAAAGGAAAGAGAGAATGGAGGGAAATGGGGAAAGATGGAGAGCCATGGAGAGAAAGCGAGGGAGGAACAGCTGGTAGCAGATGTTGGACGAAGAGAGAGAGTGGTAGAGAGAAGGGAGTGACAGAGATAGAGAGAAAGGATTGGGGGGGGGGGGGAGCTTTGCTGAAAGAGGTAAAAGAAAGAGCATTTATGATGGGAGGACGAGAAGGCTTCATGTTGGCTGAGTTTGCCATGAGAGAAAGAGGTAACAGACGTTAACTTTAGAGGGAAGGAGAGTCGAAATGTATCCGAGGCATGCGCAGTTCATTGGGGGAGAAATATGTCAAGAAATGGATGCTTTTATTTACATAGTCTTTAATCTGCCTTATGTCATGTATTTTTTAAATGTACCCCCCCTTCCTCAACCCACCCCGTTCCATCTCCCCAAAAGACAATCAACCATAAACTGAACAAACATTAATGATTAATTGCTTTCCAATAAATCCCTGTGTGTGGCGTACCTGTGTGTGGCGTCCCTGTGTGTGGGGTCCCTGTGTGTGGCGTCGCTATGTGTGGCGTCGCTGTGTGTGGCGTCCCTGTGTGTGGCGTCGCTATGTGTGGCGTCGCTGTGTATGGTGTACCTGTGTGTGGCGTCCCTGTGTGTGGCGTCCCTGTGTGTGGCGTCCCTGTGTGTGGCGTCCCTGTGTGTGGCGTCGCTATGTGTGGCGTCGCTGTGTGTGTCGTACCAGTGTGTGGCGTCGCTGTGTGTGTCGTACCAGTGTGTGGCGTCCCTGTGTGTGACGTCCCTGTGTGTGGCGTCGCTATGTGTGGCGTCGCTGTGTGTGGCGTCCCTGTGTGTGGCGTCCCTGTGTGTGGCGTCTCTGTGTGTGGCGTCCCTTGGTGTGGCGTCCCTGTGTGTGGCGTCCCTGTGTGTGGCGTCCCTGCGTGTGGCGTCGCTATGTGTGACGTCGCTGTGTGTGGCGTACCTGTGTGTGGCGTCCCTGTGTGTTGCGTACCTGTGTGTGGCGTCTCTGTGTGTGGCGTCCCTGTGTGTGGCGTCCCTGTGTGTGGCGTCTCTGTGTGTGGCGTACCTGTGTGTGGCGTCCCTGTGTGTGGCGTCTCTGTGTGTGGCGTCCCTGTGTGTGACTTCTCTGTGTGTGGCGTCCCTTGGTGTGGCGTCCCTGTGTGTGGCGTCTCTGTGTGTGGCGTCTCTGTGTGTGGCGTCCCTGTGTGTGGCGTCTCTGTGTGTGGCGTCCCTGTGTGTGGTGTCTCTGTGTGTGGCGTCCCTTGGTGTGGCGCCCTGTATGTGGCGTCACTGTGTGTGGCGTCCCTGTGTGTGGCGTCTCTGTGTGTGGCGTCCCTGTGCGTGGCGTCCCTGTGTGTGGCGTCCCTGTGTGTGGCGTCCCTTGGTGTGGCGTCCCTGTGTGTGGCGTCCCTGTGTGTGGCGTCCCTGTGTGTGGCGGCTCTGTGTGTGGCGTCCTTGTGTGTGGGGTCCTTGTGTGTGGGGTCCCTGTGTGTGGCGTCTCTGTGTGTCCCATTAACTTTCCAATCTCTCACTGTGTGTGGTGTCTCCGTGTGTCTCATTAGCTCTACAATAAATCCATCTGTGTTGTGTCTCCGTTTGTCTCATTAGCTCTCCAATAAATCCATGTGTGTTGTGTCTCAGTGTGTCTCATTAGCTCTCCAATAAATCCATCTGTGTGGTGTCTCCGTTTGTCTCATTAGCTCTCCAATAATTCCATGTGTTTGGTGTCTCAGTGTGTCTCATTAGCTCTCCAATAAATCCATATGTGTGGTGTCTCCGTGTGTCTCATTAGCTCTCCAATAAATCCATGTGTGAGGTGTCTCCGTGTGTCTCATTAGCTCTCCAATAAATCCATGTGTGTGGTGTCTCAGTGTGTCTCATTAGCTCTCCAATAAATCCATGTGTGTGGTGTCTCCGTGTGTCTCATTAGCTCTCCAATAAATCAATGTGTCTTCGTGTGTCTCCGTGTCCGTGTGTCTCCGTGTCTTTGTGTCTCTGTGTGTCTCCGTATTCAGAACAAAGCAGCATTCTGTTATAATTTTTTTTTTAAGCTTACAACGTTTTTGACAGACATAATGGTCGTTATTGACAGACTTAATGGTCGTTTTTGACCGACATAAAGGTCGTTATTGACAGACTTAATGGTCGTTATTTACAGACTTAATGGTTGTTTTTGACAGACATAAAGGTCGTTATTGACAGACTTAATGGTCGTTTTTGACAGACATAAAGGTCGTTATTGACAGACTTAATGGTCGTTATTTACAGACTTAATGGTTGTTTTTGACAGACATAGAGGTCGTTATTGACAGACTTAATGAACGTTTTTGACAGACATAATGGTCGTTATTGACAGACATAGAGGTCGTTATTGACAGACATAAAGGTCGTTATTGACAGACTTAATGGTCGTTATTTACAGACTTAATGGTTGTTTTTGACAGACATAAAGGTCGTTATTGACAGACTTAATGGTCGTTTTTGACAGACATAAAGGTCGTTATTGACAGACTTAATGGTCGTTATTGACAGACGTAATGGTCGTTATTGACAGACTTAATTGTCGTTATTGACGGACTTAAAAGTTTTATGGACAATGTCGTAGAAGCTTGAGAAATATCGTCGTCTCCCATGTTTTCCCCCTACAAAATTGTTTTGTTTCACCTTCTTCATCAAACCTAGGCCACGTGTACTCTATAAATCTGATGTTCTGCTTTCTTTGATACTCTTCTTCCTATCTCTTTCTCTGTCACTATCTGTCTCTCCATCCCATTTTCTCTCTCCCTTTCTCTATCTCACTCCCTTTCTCTCTCCCATTTCTCTTTTTTCCAATTTCTCACTCCCTTTTCTCCCACTATGTTTCTCTCTCTTTATTCTTCTCTCTCTCTTTATTCTTCTCTCTCTCTTTCTCCCCATCCTCTCTGTCTCTCTCTCTCATTTCTGCTTCTTCCTTCTGTCTCTCTATGTAACCTCCTCCATCTCTCCCTCCATTTCTCTCTCTATCACTCTCTCCCTTCTATCTCTCATTTTATGTCTCTCTCTCCTCTTCACTCT